>CM041777.1:58966003-59566003 GCA_023374045.1 Limonium bicolor
ATACAACATCTCCAACTACCCTGTTCCTGCTCTTCAGCTCCGACAATGATCAACAACCTGTAATGGTGTAGTATCAGCGATAGACGCTGAGTATGCCGGGCCTGGACCCTAATGGTCACTTGTCATTTTAAACCATCTTATTATTAGATTGGTTCATGCTTTTCCTTTTTACAGTTATAATCAAAGCTGAAGCATAAATGTATAATATACATAGTCAACCATCCAAATATCCATACACATTAGTCATCCATCCAAAACAAACATTCATAGAATATTTCAAAAACATTTGTATATCGAACGTAGACGAGCAATAACAATTTAATGTACCATGTACATTCGCCGTAGCGTACAGTTTTCATATTTAATTTACCTTAGCCTTGTAGGCTCCATCCAACCATCAACATACAAAAAAATAACCACAAGTATAACCAATGACACAAGCGAAGCGAAAAAACGAGAATAATAAACAAGTATTTAGTCTCGTCCATGGTATTGTTTCGCCACTGTATAAGTCTCATTGTTTTAGTTGTTCAGTTATACCTAGTGACAATGTCTCGTTAAAACGACATGTCTCTAGTTACCCATTATTATGGCGGGTCACCCACGGCAGTAGCCACTCCAACGGTAGAGTCTCCGACCAACGAGCCATTCTAGCTCACGGGAAATTTTCTTGATACTTACGGACCCGTACGCGGACATCCTGGTATCGTTTTGTGATCACAGCGCGCACCAAGAGCCACATCCTCTTGGCTTTACTTTTCTTCATTCCATTAATTAATTAATTATACCATCGCATCGCATTACCAAATTTTCTAACACAGCAGACTAAGGTCATTAGTCCAATCCGGAGTCTGTAAACTCGGGATCCAGTGCTAGATACAAGAGCGGCGTATAGAAAGGCCAATGCTCCGTATAAAAGTCTCAGATAATATGTATATGTTATTATCATAGTGCTACAATGTTTTACTTACGTTCCTTATATTTCATATAAGATAGCACCATAGCCGCTAGTTCGTTTTATATATATAGGTTCATATATACGAACCAATACTGTTAACTCAACAACAGAAAATAATAAGCAGCTATGAATATACAGTTCATGCATATTAATTACCACATTCAGACAAACAATCTTATCACAGATCACACAGAAGTCTGAACTGAGGAAGCCCTCAGAGACAATCCGAGACACATAACAACATACAAGTTATATCAACCAATCCGAGCCCAAGAGGCAACCTTAGGACAACTCGGATCAAACCCCTTTACATACCGTTCACCCTGACTGTATTACGGTGGAGTATGAATCAGCAAGATCCTACGCTCCGTGCAGTCCGTTAGCTCGTCAAGCGTCCTTGTCAGAAGTATACTCTAAACGTAATAAAACTATAAGTCAGTCTCCATGACTAACTACATCCGGTATTTCCGAATAATAAGTAACCCCGACAGTTCACCCCTGTTTTCTACAGTTGTTTGTTACAGGTTTCTCTAAAACAGTCGGCTTTGTTACTTAAAACGTGTACGTCAAACATTCAACTGTTAAGTTTAATTCCTTATATTTCCTTTAATCTTATCCACATCTAGTTTAGGTACGTAACCTATAGTTGCATGTATGCATGCATTCTTATATTATATTGCATTCTAAAATTCATAACTTATAGTTCGTAACTATATATTTTTTTTTTTTTAAATACCACCACCATTAAATCATATGATTTCCAACCAAAATATATTTATCCACCTTACATACATTATTCTTGTGTATGTATTATATTTTTTACCACGTAGGTAATTCTCATGAGTTTCATAAACTCTTATATTTTATGTTACATTTTATCATCTTTTATTAGATGATTATTCCCATTAGTCGTATTATATTATACAACTTATATTAAGATTATTATCCTAATATCATGTAACATCTTATATTGTATAATTACAACTAATCCTAAGGTTTATTCCATAAACACCTTAGTTTATAAATCTCATTTATTTATAGTTTGTCACATTATTTTATGTGAGTACCCTTCCTTATATTAATTCCATCTAAACCATATCATTGTCATAACATTTATAACATTATAGACCTTAGTCTAAAATTCATCTTTCAACTCTTATTAACTCAGTATAGCCCTTATCTTAATTTAAATCCGTTTTGACCACATAACATTATGTAATGTTATACCATATACTAATATCATACTATGTGATATTTTTTTTCCCTTTAACTTATAACCTATAGTTTTTATACAAAACCATTTATTATTGCCTCTCAGGCACCATAAGAAAATCTTATTCTTTTCCATAAACCATAGTTTCCTTTATTTACAAAATCACCCCTTTCTTTTTACCATGTTATATACCATTTAATATAACATTTCTAACTTATAAAAGAGTATAACCTATGGTTATTTTTTGTAAATTCCGAACAGCCCTTGTGCTATTCTATAATTGCCATTTGGCCCTATTTATAACACATAGTTCTTCCATATCATTAAAACCATATTTTATACACATATCTTAATAAATTCTCTTAATAATTCTAAAAATCACCAATTCCACCAAAGGGTTATAAATATCCTTATTAACCCATATACTTTTGATATTTACCATTCCACCATCTATTTTTCTCCCAAAGTGTCATAATGACATATTAACTATATATTATACATATATAGTTTATTTTAATTCCAAAATCCACCAAATAAATTCCTAAAATTCCTATTAGCCCATGGGTGTTTAAAATACCATTGTACACCCCTTTATTTTTGGTGATAACATATTTACCACATATGTTATAAAAATATTACCATTAAATACATAACTTATTATAAAACCTTAAATAAGTTATCTAACTTATTTATTTTGGTCAAAACCTAGCATATGGTCAATGTTGACCTCCTTAATATTTCCTTGACCATTAATTCCTAATAATTACGGTTTGCACCCAAACTTTCTAGAAATCACCATTTAACCCCCAAAACTTTATAAAATCTTATAAACTTTATTTTAACTCCTTTTTACCTCTAATTTTCGGCCTTATTATTCTAAAGCCCCCAAATTTAATTTAATTACACCTAAGACCCCATTTATTTTCGGTAATGCATTATACTACTTAAACTTAATTAAAAGCTTGTAAATGCATAAATAAAATGGCCTAAAATACATGGCCTTATTACAAACATTGGCTTGCAAAATAAATTACACATAAATGTCCCAAAATACATATAAATTTTCGGCCTCACCACACACTTTCCATTTAATTACCAAACTTCCACATAATGTCTTAAATTTGACAATTATGCTTGTTTAATTAGTTATAAAATTTATTAAACCATTCCTTAAACATTTTAAGGTCAAACAAGACCTTGTTTTTCTCTCTTCACTCACGGCAATTACATACACACACTTAAACTTGTGTTAATGTATCAAGTTAAGGTTTTAAGTGATTTATACCTTGATTTAGCTTAGGTAAAGCCTTGTTTGAGTTCGCCACCTTAAGGAGAAATCTCCACAGCTTGTTTTACATGTTTTCAACAGAAACCAAGGCCTAGTTAGTCTCCAAGAAAGATCTAACCATACGAAGTAATTTAATGTAAGATTTAAGGCAAAAATCACCTTAGGAATGCAAGGAGAGTTCAAGATGGTTTCGACCTGAATCAAGCACACCACAAGGTGTTAGATCTACATATTGACATAGGAAATAGCTAGATCTCAACAAGCTACCTTGTTTTAGGTTTTACCTTGGAAAAATGCCTTAAAAGAGGGTATTTCCTTTGGATCTCGGCCATCCTTGCTCCAAATGGCTAACCAACAGATTCCACATGAAAAGGAGAAGAAGATGAGGCTATGACCAAAGTTTCACAGCCGAACTTGAAGGGAATCAAAAGTTATGAGCTTAAAGCACATTTTTACCTTAAAATGTAGATTTGAACAACCTTGGTCCCTCTACTGGTCTCAACCGAGTTTAGCTCTTGTTCTAACCTTAGAACACTGAGAATAAGCCATAGAATTGATGAGCCACGAAATCTAGGTGTTGGTAGTGAAGAGATGAAGAAAAGAGCTAAAAATGACATTAAAACACTTACATTAAGAGCTTAGGAGCTAGGTTTGCCTTCCATGCTCAAGAACACACTTGAGAGCTTCAAAGGAAGGGGAGAGCTCGGCTGGGCAGAAGAGAATCGGACAAGGAAGGGAGAAATGAGTGGAAAGGCTTGAATTATTTGAAAAAGTAAGTTAATTTTCAAAAAGTAAATGTATTAGGTAGGAATTATTGTCAATCAAGGACTTATGCTGCCTCCTCCTTATTGCAGCCGATTTCCATGGTCCAAGTGGGTCAATTAATTGACCATTGACCATACTTGGTCAATTTGACTCATGCGGGCCCCACTTTAGGGTTTTATTAATATTTTAATATTAAATTTGTAAAAATTCGTAAATTTCTGGAATTAAATTCCTAATATCATATAATATGATATTTTATTATATTAAAGGTATTTATAACCTTTTAGCCCATTTAAAACCAATTTAGAAGGCGATTACACAAAAACGTGCTTTAAGGAGTTTTAGTGCACATTTTGTGTCGCAAGGTGTTTGGGCTTGGTTTTCTTTGACAACGGTTTTTTTGTGTTCCTTACATGATATTTGATCATGTAATTCAATTTTATATCATTTAGAGGTCATTTGATTTTTAAGGTTTTCCTAGAGCACCTTTTTGCCCTTTTTGACCTTGAAGCATGTAAATGCTTTTTCTTTGTGTTGGAGTGTTCCAACGGTTATAATATGTTTAGTAATGTGTTAATATGCTTAGGACAAATTTTTAGGTCCTAAGTAGTTCATTTGGGTATTTATTTACCCTTAGCAGTCAAAGGGTGCAACATCTTGATTTGTGTTGACCACTGTTGTTCTCAGTTGACTTTTAAGGCATGTTTAGGCCTTAATTAATGTGATTAAATATTAATCCATGCTTTAATAATTTGGGGTATTTCAGTCTACCCCCCTTAAAAAGACTTCGTCCCGAAGTCTCTTAATCAAATAGGTAAGTATATATAAATGTATAACTACCCATTGTTCCCATAATGTATATCTATGTGATATATCATTATACACATCGTATTTGCTTATACAACACATAGCCATCACGTTGTGGCGTTAGTTCAATCACATATGGATATAGGTGATCCATCAGTACCATCATTTCCTATCAGTTCTACCAACCCTGACAACCCCTTGAGGTGTCCATGACATTCCATTGTTCCACATTCCATATCTAATGATTCATTTCGTATATGTAATCATATGTATCATTCTATAAGCAATATGAATACATATCACAAATAGCATAAGAAAAGTATTACACACATGGTGTACATACAACATTCAAACAAGTATCTCGTGAGATACATACATACCAATGCACATCACACAAGAACAGACCAAACAACGCACGCCCCGCGTATCAAACATAACCAACAAAACCAATTCACTGTATGCCATGCATACGAAACAATTCACTGTATGCCATGCATACTAACAAACAAACCTCGTGTGCCCCGCACACCACCAATTCTTTGTATGCAATGCATACGAAAACAACAAAATTTAGTGCACACATGTGCACAGTCAAGAGGCTCTACCCCCCTTAAAAGGGTTACGCCCCCGTACCCCACAAGTATACAACAGCCGCTCAACAGGAGCGCTGGATACTTGGCTCTCAAAGAGTTCTCCAACTCGTGGATTATCCTCATATCAGAGAGACGGGTATAATTCTAGCCCTTCAGGGCTCCACAATATATAAAAGGTGAGGCACTGATCTTTTTGTGTTCTCTCTCCCCAGTTCATTCTTTGGGCCCACTCGCTCCGTATGAGGTGTGACCCATGAACAAAGGCTCAATTTGCCTCTTTTTTTTTATTGCTGTGAATCCACTGGTTTGGGTCACTAGCATATATGCGTGTGTCTTCTCTCTCTGATATTCAGTTTGAGATGTAATATGACATTGGCTACTGTTAGTACTTAGTGCTCTTTGCACTTGTCTTTGTAATACTAAGACGTACCAGCCTATATGTCCACAAAGATGATGTTTGTCATCCATGTCTCCTGGTGATTTGTTCCAGAGTAATACTCTGTTGTAGTTATCTCTTTTTTTTTCCGTTTTTTACACACTCTTGTTGATATCCACTTTATCTTTCTGCATTCCCATTAGATTAATAACTGCGCGAGTGCAATACCACCAACACTCAGTCATACAGAGTGCAGAGGCGTAAACGCTCAACAGCTAATATCCAATGAGGCAAATAGAAAAGATGTGCGAATTATCCTGTGAGTGGTACATTCCGAATCCACTGTTCCTTGAGCAAGGTTCTGCTATCATATAGCTTTATCTTTTCTCCTTGCGTAGTCACTTGTTTATGTCCATATCATCTGGTAGATTTCCCCTGGATTGCGAGAATTTACTCGATCCTTATGAGGATTCTACATATTATTCGTCCATAATGGGTTTTCCTGTTTCTTTTTTTTTGGGTTCCTATCCTTGAACTGTTTCCTTGTCTTCCCTGTATACTGTCCACTATTCTCTGTTGAAGGTTCTTTTTTTTTTAGCCCGTTGGTTTAACTGCGGCTCTTCTCGTCCATCTTCGAGGTAATCCGTCTTACTGTCCGTAGAAGAGTTGACTACTTCTCGTGTTCCTAACACTACCTGTCTACTTGCATGGGGTACCGTACTGATACATTACTACTTACCCGACTAACTTATAAATAAGTCTGTCAGGCCCACATGCTCCTAACGGAGTGCGGTCGTCCCATGTCTCGTTTAGTAAACTGGTAATGTCTGTCACACGTTGTTGTGAAGTATTCTTTTGTCAATCTCCCTTTGATGGATATCCTTTTTTTTTGTTCTTCTTCTTTTTTTTGTCTTCTTTTTGCTTCTGCTTTTTTTTTTGTCTTGTTTTTGCTTCTGCTTCTTTTTTTTTGTCTAATAGTTCGTGTTATCGGTTATCCTGTAATAGGTGTTATTGCCTTTGTGGCATCCGTGGTAATTCGTATCATAGACTGGTATTATTCAACTTGGTGTAAGTAAAATCCGTGCTATATTAGCAAACTTGTTTCTCTCTTTTTTTTTTTGATCTCATTGAGTACAACACATTTTCTTCTTTTTTTCTCCTCCCTGTTTTTTTTATCATATCTCATCCATAGTTCATATTCGTCCCCTCATCCATGTAATTGGATGTATTGCAGATTGCATAACAGCTTGAGCAACTTGGCTCTTTACTTCCCAACCATCCTCACTGACGGTGGTGCATCTACAAAGGGTATGCTTGTCCATGAGGACTAAACATTTAGCACTGGTAGTGATTAGCATTAAATGCGGGTATACACTGCTGGTATTTGGCTAATAAGCCATGTCTGAAAACTCCTAAACAATTTAAACTGGTGTGATTTACAATCACAGTGGTTGTATATTTCCTGTTGTTTGTGGTTGAACTAACGGTCCTTCCAAAGTTGCATAGGTTTCTAACCTCAAGGTTTGAATAAAACGTTTGAAAAACATTTTTTTGTACATATAATAAAAGACTAAAAGTAGTAGTTGTTGCAGTTGCATTCGCAGTTGCTGTTACTGTTGCTGTTGCTGTCGCTGCACTTGCTGTAGCAAGTGCGCAAGGCAGATGGAAATTTCAGTGGTTTTCTTGTCATAGCGCTTGCAATAGCAAGTGCGCCATGCAGGTGGAAATTCTGGTTCAGTAATTCCCGGTCTCATTGACACTTCGTCATTTGAGTATTGCTACATGATAATGTAAGTATTAACATTCTGTTCATATATATATTTTCCGTCAAAGTTTAAAGCTTACTGGTACTGAGTACACATAATCTCAGAAGTCATACACAAATGGCGAGTGGTCCCCGACACACTCCCATATACTAATAACATAAGTCTGTTTAACATCCAAGGTAAGTACATAACAAAGTAAGTAAACAAAGTCTTCCACCAGCGGTCTCATGGAGTTAGGGTACTCATGCCCTATCTACTCCCTTGCCTTTATAGGCTCCAGCATCAGTAGATGTCTGGCCATCCTGACCGCCTCGTGGTACTCCAGATCCTCCAACTGTGGTCTTCTGAGTATTCTTTGGTGGCCTGTAATTACGGCTCTCAGGGTTCATCCAGCATTCGAATCCCCTATGGCCTTCTTTGTGGCAGCACCGACACTCGACTTTGCGGCCTTCGCAGTCGACCCCAGGATGGTCCTTCCACAACGCTTACAGTAAAAATGGCGCTGGGGCTGTCCGGTGCCTGATGGTAGTATTTAAGTGTAGGTTAATAACTGTTGATATATAGGTTAAGGTCACAATTTAATTTAGGAGGTAGGTGTTCTCACCCTTAGGGGGTGCAGATCTCAGAGGCTTAGCATCTATAGCTGGGCCGGTCAACCGAAGGACGGGCTCTTTTCCCTTTTGTTCCCTGGTGACCCTGCTGCCCTTTCTTTGGAAAGAATTTCCTGTTAAAGGTTTCGGGTCAGCATTTATAAAGTGTGTTTAATATGATAAGCAATCTAGAAATGGAATAAGTCCTTACTTTCCCTTCTTTTGGCTTTCGCCTGGAGATGCTCCTCCACCCTCAGACTCTCCCTCAGGGTTCTTCCTTTTCTTGGCCCCGAGAGTCTCTTCCCGAGTCTGGAGCATTAGCTCCGTCCTCGAGGCAGCCTCATAACACTCTTGGAATCTCCTTGGTAAGTTCTCACAAAGTTAATTGATAATGTAGTAAGTAAAGAATTTTTATGGCTTTCATGTTAGCACCTGGATGGTAGTGTAGAGGGTAGCACCCATCGCCATCTGAATGCGAAATAATAGTCCTCCCCGGAATTTCTCGACCTTCACGGTCTCTGAGTAATCCACACCGGGAATGAAGTCCAGCTGACCAATGAATCGAGCGTAATACTCATCCACGGTCAGACCTCCTTGGGTCAATGTCTCGGACTCCTGGCGCTTCTTCTGTTTAAGATGTGCTGGGTAGTACTTCCCTCTCACAACTCGACAAAGGCAGCCCACGAAAAGTCGGGCGTAGCCAGGTGATGGTCCTTGACCAACCTCCACCAAGTACTGGCTGCATCCTTCAGATGGAAAGCAGCAATGGCGACCTTCTTGTCGTCTGGTACCGGTAAAGCTTCAAATGTTTTCTCATGTTCAACAATGTAACGCTCCAAAGCTACGGGGTCTGGTTCCCTGAATATGTAGGTGGTCGGGTCTCGCCAACTGACTTCAGCCAGTTCGTTTCCCTGGGCTGTGGCGGGTGGGCTGGTGCTCCTCCTATTTGGGTACCCAGCTGTGCAAGAACGCAGCAACCGTCTCCTCCGCAACTCCTGAATGCCGGGGTCACCGCCTCTACCTCTTCCAGTACCACGCCCTCTAGTTCCACCAGACATCTGTAGTACAGTATGTCACATAAATACTCGGTAAATTACCGTACACAACCAATAGATATTAAGTTGCCTTAAGGCTAACCTGTCACGCAATTTGCGTTACTAGACACCATATCTTTCTAAGACGAATCGTCTCGTAACTCCCAAATATTTCCCATAATTTCCCAAGTCCTAAGCTCACTGTCTTTTCCTACTTTCTCGTCATCAGAGCGGTACTCCGCTCTGATACCACTTTTGTAACACCCCTCTCCATAATGATGATATAATCCCTCACGTAGCAATAATTAAAACGTCTCGCAGCGGAAAATAAACAACAATTACAAAACTCACTCGGGTGTCACCGGCCATTACTCTCCCCATGCGAGCAACGTAGCCAAACTACATCCAACTTCCAAAATAAACAAACTGCTAACCGCAGTGATAACGAGAAACTCCTATACATCATACTAAATCCATAAATCATAAACATCGACAAGTGAGCATCTACCCAATCTTAAAAATATACAACCTTACCATAAGACCATACACCATCTTCATTGCTATACAACATCTCCAACTACCCTGTTCCTGCTCTTCAGCTCCGACAATGATCAACAACCTGTAATGGTGTAGTATCAGCGATAGACGCTGAGTATGCCGGGCCTGGACCCTAATGGTCACTTGTCATTTTAACCATCTTATTATTAGATTGGTTTCATGCTTTTCCTTTTTACAGTTATAATCAAACTGAAGCATAAATGTATAATATACATAGTCAACCATCCAAATATCCATAAACATTAGTCATCCATCCAAACCAAACACTCATAGAATATTTCAAATAACATTTGTATATCGAACGTATCGAGCAATAACAATTTAATGTACCATGTACATTCGCCGTAGCGTACAGTTTTCATATTTAATTTACCTTAGCCTTGTAGGCTCCATCCAACCATCAACATACAATAAAATAACCACAAGTATAACCAATGAACAACAAAGCGAAACAACGAGAATAATAAACAAGTATTTAGTCTCGTCCATGGTATTGTTCGCCACTGTATAAGTCTCAATTGTTTTAGTTGTTCAGTTATACCTAGTGACAATGTCTCGTTAAAACGACATGTCTCTAGTTACCCATATATTATGGCGGGTCACCCACGGCAGTAGCCACTCCAACGGTAGAGTCTCCGACCAACGAGCCATTCTAGCTCACGGGAAATTTTCTTGATACTTACGGACCCGTACGCGGACATCCTGGTATCGTTTTTGTGATCACAGCGCGCACCAAGAGCCACATCCTCTTGGCTTTACTTCCATTCCATTAATTAATTAATTATACCATCGCATCGCATTACCAAATTTTCTAACACACAGACTAAGGTCATTAGTCCAATCCGGAGTCTGTAAACTCGGGATCCAGTGCTAGATACAAGAGCGGCGTATAGAAAGGCCAATGCTCCGTATAAAAGTCTCAGATAATATGTATATGTTATTATCATAGTGCTACAACGTTTTACTTACGTTCCTTATATTTCATATAAGATAGCACCATAGCCGCTAGTTCGTTTTATATATATAGGTTCATATATACGAACCAATACTGTTAACTCAACAACAGAAATAATAAGCAGCTATGAATATACAGTTCATGCATATTAATTACCACATTCAGACAAACAATCTTATCACAGATCACACAGAAGTCTGAACTGAGGAAGCCCTCAGAGACAATCCGAGACACATAACAACATACAAGTTATATCAACCAAATCCGAGCCCAAGGAGCAACCTTAGGACAACTCGGATCAAACCCCTTTACATACCGTTCACACCTGTGATTACGGTGGAGTATGAATCAGCAAGATCCTACGCTCCGTGCAGTCCGTTAGCTCGTCAAGCGTCCTTGTCAGAAGTATACTCTAAACGGTAATAAAACTATAAGTCAGTCTCCATGACTAACTACATCCGGTATTTCCGAATAATAAGTAACCCCGACAGTTCACCCCTGTTTTCTACAGTTGTTTGTTACAGGTTTTTCTAAAACAGTCGGCTTTGTTACTTAAAACGTGTACGTCAAAATTCAACTGTTAAGTTTAATTCCTTATATTTCCTTTAATCTTATCCACATCTAGTTTAGGTACGTAACCTATAGTTGCATGTATGCATGCATTCTTATATTATATTGCATTCTAAAATTCATAACTTATAGTTCGTAACTATATATTTTTTTTCTTAAAATAACCACCACCATTAAATCATATGATTTCCAACCAAAATATATTTATCCACCTTACATACATTATTCTTGTGTATGTATATATATTTTTACCACGTAGGTAATTCTCATGAGTTTCATAAACTCTTATATTTTATGTTACATTTTATCATCTTTTATTAGATGATTATTCCCATTAGTCGTATTATATTATACAACTTATATTAAGATTATTATCCTATATCATGTAACATCTTATATTGTATAATTACAACTCCTAAGGTTTATTCCATAAACACCTTAGTTTATAAATCTCATTTATTTATAGTTTGTCACATTATTTTATGTGAGTACCCTTCCTTATATTAATTCCATCTAAACCATATCATTGTCATAACATTTATAACATTATAGACCTTAGTCTAAAATTCATCTTTCAACTCTTATTAACTCAGTATAGCCCTTATCTTAATTTAAATTCCGTTTTGACCACATAACATTATGTAATGTTATACCATATACTAATATCATACTATGTGATATTTTTATTCCCTTTAACTTATAACCTATAGTTTTTATACAAAACCATTTATTATTGCCTCTCAGGCACCATAAGAAAATCTTATTCTTTTCCATAAACCATAGTTTCCTTTATTTACAAAATCACCCCTTTCTTTTTACCATGTTATATATACCATTTAATATAACATTTCTAACTTATAAAAGAGTATAACCTATGGTTATTTTTGTAAATTCCGAACAGCCCTTGTGCTATTCTATAATTGCCATTTGGCCCTATTTATAACACATAGTTCTTCCATATCATTAAAACCATTTTTATACACAATCTTAACAAATTCTCTTAATAATTCTAAAAATCACCAAATTCCACCAAAGGGTTATAAATATCCTTATTAACCCATATACTTTTGATATTTACCATTCCACCATCTATTTTTCTCCAAAGTGTCATAATGACATATTAACTATATATTATACATATATAGTTTATTTTAATTCCAAAATCCACCAAATAAATTCCTAAAAATTCCTATTAGCCCATGGGTGTTTAAAATACCATTGTACACCCTTTATTTTGGTGATAACATATTTACCACATATGTTATAAAAATATTACCATTAAATACATAACTTATTATAAAACCTTAAATAAGTTATCTAACTTATTTATTTTGGTCAAAACCTAGCATATGGTCAATGTTGACCTCCTTAATATTTCCTTGACCATTAATTCCTAATAATTACGGTTTGCACCCAAACTTTCTAGAAATCACCATTTAACCCCAAAACTTTATAAAATCTTATAAACTTTATTTTAACTCTCCTTTTTACCTCTAATTTTCGGCCTTATTATTCTAAAGCCCCCAAATTTAATTTAATTACACCTAAGACCCCATTTATTTTCGGTAATGCATTTATACTACTTAAACTTAATTAAAAGCTTGTAAATGCATAAATAAAATGGCCTAAAATACATGGCCTTATTACAAACATTGGCTTGCAAAATAAATTACACATAAATGTCCCAAAATACATATAAATTTTTGGCCTCACCACACACTTTCCATTTAATTACCAAACTTCCACATAATGTCTTAAATTTGACAATTATGCTTGTTTAATTAGTTATAAAATTTATTAAACCATTCCTTAAACATTTTAAGGTCAAACAAGACCTTGTTTTTCTCCTTCACTCACTCACAAATTACATACACACACTTAAACTTGTGTTAATGTATCAAGTTAAGGTTTTAAGTGATTTATACCTTGATTTAGCTTAGGTAAAGCCTTGTTTGAGTTCGCCACCTTAAGGAGAAATTCTCCACAGCTTGTTTTACATGTTTTCAACAGAAACCAAGGCCTAGTTAGTCTCCAAGAAAGATCTAACCTTACGAAGTAATTTAATGTAAGATTTAAGGCAAAAATCACCTTAGGAATGCAAGGAGAGTTCAAGATGGTTTCGACCTGAATCAAGCCACCACAAGGTGTTAGATCTACCATATTGACATAGGAAATAGCTAGATCTCAACAAGCTACCTTGTTATTAGGTTTTACCTTGGAAAAATGCCTTAAAAGAGGGTATTTCCTTTGGATCTCGGCCATCCTTGCTCCAAATGGCTAACCAACAGATTCCACATGAAAAGAGAAGAAGATGAGGCTATGACCAAAGTTTCATGCCGAACTTGAAGGGAATCAAAAGTTATGAGCTTAAAGCACATTTTTACCTTAAAATGTAGATTTGAACAACCTTGGTCCCTCTACTGGTCTCAACCGAGTTTAGCTCTTGTTCTAACCTTAGAACACTGAGAATAAGCCATAGAATTGATGAGCCACGAAATCTAGGTGTTGGTAGTGAAGAGATGAAGAAAAAGAGCTAAAAATGACATTAAAACACTTACATTAAGAGCTTAGGAGCTAGGTTTGCCTTCCATGCTCAAGAACACACTTGAGAGCTTCAAAGGAAGGGGAGAGCTCGGCTGGTCAGAAGAGAATCGGACAAGGAAGGGAGAAATGAGTGGAAAGGCTTGAATTATTTGAAAAAGTAAGTTAATTTTCAAAAAGTAAATGTATTAGGTAGGAATTATTGTCAATCAAGGACTTATGCTGCCTCCTCCTTATTGCAGCCGATTTCCATGGTCCAAGTGGGTCAATTAATTGACCATTGACCATACTTGGTCAATTTGACTCATGCGGGCCCCACTTTAGGGTTTTATTAATATTTTAATATTAAATTTGTAAAAATTCGTAAATTTCTGGAATTAAATTCCTAATATCATAGATATATTTTTATTATATTTAAAGGTATTTATAACCTTTTAGCCCATTTAAAACCAATTTAGAAGGCGATTACACAAAAACGTGCTTTAAGGAGTTTTAGTGCACATTTTGTGTCGCAAGGTGTTTCTGGGCTTGGTTTTCTTTGACAACGGTTTTGTTGTGTTCCTTAAATGATATTTGATCATGTAATTCAATTTTATATCATTTAGAGGTCATTTGATTTTTAAGGTTTTCCTAGAGCACCTTTTTGCCCTTTTTGACCTTGAAGCATGTAAATGCTTTTTCTTTGTGTTGGAGTGTTGTCCAACGGTTATAATATGTTTAGTAATGTGTTAATATGCTTAGGACAAATTTTTAGGTCCTAAGTAGTTCATTTGGGTATTTATTTACCCTTAGCAGTCAAAGGGTGCAACATCTTGATTTGTGTTGACCACTGTTGTTCTCAGTTGACTTTTAAGGCATGTTTAGGCCTTAATTAATGTGATTAAATATTTAATCCATGCTTTAATAATTTGGGGTATTTCACCAAGGGCATGTTGTGAACTTTAAAATACTTTGTTAACTAGTAGGGATTTTTGTCATTTTTCCTTCTAGTTAATGACTATAGTGGCATTTCATAGACTTTTACAAAAATATAGTAGAATTCGTGACTTTCTTTTTTTTAGTGGTATTTCATGAATTAGCAAAAATATAGTGACATTTCATGAAATTTCCCTTTTATTTTTTGGGAATTTTACAATATGCTATCAACTTAAAGTTGTATTTATTTTTATTATCGTGTTTATTTCTCAAAGTCCTTCCCGAATGTTTAATTGCAATTTAATCCTGAACAAACTCCCTAATTCCCAATTATTTTTGTATTCCATGAGTTTAAAAGCCACTTTGAAACTAGGATATATAGAATAAAGTTTAAGAACAAATTAAAAGATTTAAGCACAAATGGAAGGCTTCTGAAGCTATATAAGTTCAGAGATTTAAGCACAAATGAAAAGCCTATGAAGCTAGTGAAATCAACACAAGATATCAATTCCAAAATATTGAAACAAGAAGAGCAACGACAGGCAAACTAGTGAGGTCAACCCTATCCTCAATGATGGTTGCCTATCCAGCAGCGAAAGGAAGCATCATTCAACGAGGTATGCGACGAGAGGCTGGTCATGCATCCAAAATGCAAGATCAAGAGCGCGGTGAGAACTTGTTAATGATTTCACCGGCTTCGGAGAAAGCCAAATAACCAACCTTGAATCCAACATCAAAGCCAGCCCCAAAGTGCAAGGAACCCATAAGAGCTTATTTCAAAAAACAAGTAGATTAAACCAAGCAAATAAGACTACGTGAAGTTGTGAAACATCCACTTCTCCTAAAAGAAAATTATTTGAAAGCATAAACTGCTAGTAATGCTAAAGATCATAAAAATTGCAATAAAAAAGAAAACCCGCGATGGATGATAGTTCATCCTTATTAGCGAAAATGAGAAATTTATTAACGCAGGAACAAGTGTGGCCTTCAAGCGTCGTGATAACTAATATCCCTTCCTCTTCAATCTAGATGTAATCTAGATATAACAAAAACTATTTAGGCTCCGTTCTCACTTCATTTACATACAATAATCTATCTTCCACAACTGATCACAATCTACCACAAGGCTAGTTTACCTAGCTTTTCTTCACAATCTCCTCACATAATCTCCGTTGAGAATGAGCCCGAAATTTATCCGGCTTATAAGAAGCAACTCGATTTGTTGGCTTAATTAATAAAAAATAAAATCGAGAGATATTATCATACATTACTTAAATTGTCACATAAATCAAACTCATGTTAACCCGCCGACAATGGTTTACTACAGATCACAAATTCGAGCGTACGGGACGGCCGTGCATAATATCGTGCGAACCAGTGATAGGCAGTCCCACTCATAGCCAGCCGCTGACTGGATTGTTTTGCTGACTATGCTGTCTTTTTACTATATCAACTTTAATAGTTATAACTTTTAATATATAAGTCCAAAATGAAAAAAAAAGTATATCACTGTTCATCTATATTTAAGCTCTTTAAAACAATACTACCCATGGATATGTTTTGAAAACTTTGGAAAAAAACCTATTTTTACATGTGTATGATGACACACTAAATGATAATATGATTCATTAACTTTTATATTATGATTGACTAAAACTAATATTATCATTCATTAACTAATAAGAGGTGAATTAGATTATAAATTTTGAAACCAATAAAAATCATTATTGTTTTGTAGTGTGTTATTATTAATGTATAAAGTATTTTAAATCTTATATGGTGAATCATGTATTTTTCTTACGTACCAAATATTATTTTTGTTGTATTATTGTATAACATTTTCTTTTTATATGTTACTGATGATACACTAAAATAATGTTATGATTCATTAAATTTGATATTATGATTCATTGAAATTGCTATTATAATTCATTAACTAATAAGTGGTGAATTATATAACAAGCTCCGGAACCGATAAAAAACATTATTGTTTTAGTGTATTATTATTGTATTGTAATAATTTTAAACCTTATGTGGTGTGATGTATTTTTCTTACGTACCAAATATTGTTTTGTATGTAGTATTGTTTAAAAATTTTATTTTTATAGTTACTAATCATACACTAAAGTGATGTTATGATTCATTACATGTGATACATTGATTCATTGAAATTGGTATTATGATTCATTAACTAATAAGTGGTGAATTAGATAACAAACTTCATAACAAATACTAAATCATTATTGTTTTGTGGTGTATTATTAATGTTATATGAAGTATTTTAAATTGTTCGTGGCGAATCATAAATGCCGTTAATATATGTGGATATGTACATACAACTAATATAAATTTTTAAAACGTGTCGAAACATATCCATGATTGGTCTTGTTTTAAAGAGCTTGAAATTAGATGAACAATGGTGCAATTTTTTTTTTTTTTTGGAATTATATTTTAAAATTTATGACTATAAGTTAATATAAATATTACTCCATTTATTATGCCAAATAAGTAGTCTAGTCAGCAGCTGACTGGACTACCACACATACAGCCCGCTCAATGGTGAGAATGGCGTGCCCGCAACATCTACGGTCTGCAAGTTTGGATGGATTTATAGGAATATCTCGTTAGACCTGACAATTTTGACCCAACCTGAAACCCTACCCTAAACCCACCCATACTTTTGCGGTTAGGGTCTTGATTTTGACCCATCTATTTTTTGGGTTAGGTTAGGGTAATAAGCTAATTTTGTGGGTTGGGTTAGGGTAGAGATCTTAACCCATGACCCAACCCGAAACCCGAAAATATATTTGTTAATAATAAAAAATAAAAATATTAATTCACATATATATATATATATATATTATATTATATATATTATTTTCAGATCAAACTACCTTAACGTTAAGCCCAAGTGCAGTTGGACTATCTCATCTTTAATAATATCACATAATCTTAACTAAACAAACGTCCAACCAGCTGCATATCAAACAAAGGGCCCAACCATACCTTAACATAATGTTGAAAACCCAAATGCTCTCGTCTTGCATACTCACATCCATTTTTCTTCTCTACGTCGTTGTTTATGTCTATGTCGCTCTTCATCTCCGCCCAATGTTTATTTTTCTTATTCTCACCACCAAAGTTGTTCTTAAGAACATAAGTATGTTTAGATTATCTAGAAGGGCGAACAAAAGTAGATGATATGTATTTTTTGTAAGTATGATCTTGATTATAGACCTCTTAGTGAATTCTGAAGCCAACAATGTGGATAGTGTACTGCATAAAAGTTCCTCAACTGTTAGTGACGATTAAAGGATTGTTATTGTACTTTTTTCAAGCATGAGTACTCAGTTTAAACACGTGTAATTATTTTAAAACTACCAGTCATAGTTTGAGGCTTTGAGCTCTCAGTTTATAATTATTTCTAACTTTAGAAGATTTGTCTTTATATATTTCTCTAATGTAGAATGAAGATTTCATTCCTCTTTTTATTAAGGGCACTAGGAACATGTACATATTTAGATAGGATTCCTCCCTAACAGTGGTAGAGCTTTAGGCTTAGATTGATAAATATAAACTTATGAAAAAGTAGGTGTTATTCTATTCATGGGAAATTGGTGCAGTACTTTTACATTCTTTGCATAACATGAAATTCGTTTAAAGTTGGGTCAATCAAGCAAGATTATTTCTCTTCCTTTTGTTCATCCTAATTAGTGTGCCAACTAGCACAGGATGTTTTTGGATTTTTTTTATTAATTTCTACTCCTAATCGATCTAAATTATTGTATGCTTAAAAATAGGTTGGGTGGGTTGGGTTAGGACTGAAGGATTTTAAACGGGTTGGGTTAGGGTCATGATTTTCTAACCCGTCCATTTTTGGGTTGGATTGGGTTGGGTTAATGATATTTTAAATGGATTAGGTTAGGGTTGATATCAACCCTACCCAGTGATCCAAATTGCCAGATCTATATCTCGTACAATAAACTGTTTGGTTTAAGTTGATCTTTATTCAATGGTTCGAAAACTACCCTAGCCACTAATGTATCATCTTTCTATAGATATACATTATATTAATTAAAATATATTAATTTATTAAACTTTTTAGAATACGTTCACATAAAAGCATTCAGCTGAAAAAATAAATTTGATATCATTCAGTCTTTATTATTTTAAAAACTTGCTTATTATCTACATTTATTATTTTAGTATATATATAGGGTTCGTTTGATCTCGCCTTGGTTTAATTAGTATCGTTCCCACAATTTATCCTCAGCTAACATCAAACAGGCCCTAATCATATTTATACATTAAGAGTTAGGATTTTAGTACTTGTACACTTATTTTTTTTAACATATGGTTAGGAGAAATTAATTTAATTGAAATTAAAACAATCAAGACACATCATTCACATCGGACACCATTCAAAAATATATTAAGATCACGACCCTTACGTAAAAAAAGTCTCTCTTTGACGATAGGAAACCTTCACCTATTTCCCAGTTTCCTTAATTTCCTATCTTTGAGCATCATGAGTGCTTTCTTTAATGGGTGGTACTTCAGTATTTCTACATTTTCTTCGTTTCTTTCTATTTCGTGCTTTAGTTTATCATTCTATCCTTTGTTAAAGATTATTATATGTTATGCCTTACTATTGATCGGGTCTAAAGGTTCAGTTTCAAGATTTTATTTTCTCACCTACAACATATCTTAGAGTCCATTAACCGGTTTTGATGCTTGCTTCATCCGCTCACATGTTGTCGGTGTCTATGAGACTATCGATGCTAGATTCTTATTCGGCTTCACTCATGCATAGGGATTCAGATTCTAAACTGGGTGAATGTGTGGGGGCTGCATTTTCACAAATTTTGGGCTGATTTTGGGCTTCAGTCGATTGCATGTTCATCCTGTTGTATCAATCGATTCCTCTACTCCGCATTTCCTCAATCTTTAGTCAGAGATCCCCCTCCCTTTTTGAATGGATTGGTGAATGCGAGTGGGGGGGGAGCTGAGAATCGTTTGGTCCCATGGAAGATGAAGGATATTGCCTCCCATGGTGGTCTTCTGGGTTTCACTCACCAGTTGCTTCAACAACCGATCATCGGCAATTTTTCCTTGCTTGGGAGGATGATGATGCTACTTGTTTCTCTAGGTTGATAGTGTCGGTGTATCTCGACCACCATCTGCTTGGTTCTGGAGCTTGTCGTGGCGGCTGGGAAGGCCATTTGATCTGGGTTGACCATGACGTTGTTTTTGCGCTGAATGGTAACCATCTGCCCATTTTCTCCAAGCAATTAGGCATCAAAGGTGGGGTGAATTTCTCTTATCGGGGTGTTGTGATCGGTGTGGCTGAAGGGATGATTTGGTGATAGTGTTGTGCCGGGAGACCGATTATTGCTTTTGAGGAGCTCTGTGTCTGCACACCGCTTGAGTCATGTGTCACTGGTTCAAACGTAATTTTGGAATTGAATGATTGTTGCAGCGGTGGATTCTTGTCGGTGCGCCTCCAGACTTTTGGCAGCGGCAGTTCTCTGAGAGCTAGGTGTAGCTTCTTCTGTGGAATAACACTTTGCCACATATATCCTTGGGGTTGCTGCATGTTAACCGTGGCCTGGCTTTTGGGCACTCGTTTCAACAATTGGTCACTCATCAACCGCCTACATTTTTTGCTAAAGTTATTATCTATATTTTATTTTCCTTGTTTGCCAAGCTTGGTTAAGTGGGGTAGTTTATCTTTGGTTTATCGTCTTAAGTATCGACTAGACTATCAGTTTTTCATCATCAACTTTGCTTACCTTAGATGGTGTGGTGGGATGCTCAGTACCATTGTAATACTCTTTTGGAGTTGGTTTGTTCACTTGAAGAGTTGTATGGACTCGGTGTACACACTTTCAGTTAAGATTTGCATCCTCTATGTGGGTATAGGTCAGGTCTTGGGATGGGTTTCCATCGATGCCCTTGCCAATTGGTTGCCTTTTTGTTTGTTTTATTCGGTGGTTAGGTATGTAATCTCTCCTTAATATCAATATAGCTTTATCTTATGAAAAACAATCAAGATATAAAATTGTTGGAAAATAATGAAATGTAAGTTAAATAAAGCTAAAAAATTGAATAAAGTCATCTTTATCTAAGACATTTAAATTGATTTAATAAATTAATCCAAAAAACAAGGCACGATGTGATGACTATTTACAATCGTGACCCATAACTATGGACGTTTGTTATTCCACATCCGGAAAACAGACACTTTGAAAACATAAATCTTTTTGGTGACTTATTCATTGAACCACTGACAACTGTAAAACCATTATTATCAAACCAATCTATTATGGTGTCCATACAATGGATAAGAATCCTTAAATCTTTAAGGTTCCAACGGGCTTGGACTTATCATGAATGCTTTATAATCTTCTAATTGAGAGTGGGAAGTGGGAACAATAAGGAAAAGGGGAATCTACTTTAGCCTCTCTTAATAATAAGCTTCAGAAGTGGAATCGTGATATCTTTGACAATGTGTTCCGAAGGAAAAGATAACCCGCTTATGAGGATTAGAGGCATTCAAAGGTGTATTGATTGTGGTATTGGATCTCACCTTATTGGGTTAAAGAAAAAGTTGTGCTTGGAGTTGGAGGACTGTCTTATGCAAAAGGAAGTCATCTGGTACCAGAAAGCCCAAGAAAAATGGAGTTCATAAAGAGACTGTAACACTGAATACTTTCATGCTAGAACTACTATTAGAAGACGTAGAAATGGAATTACCAACCTTCTTGACAATGAAGGAAATAGTGTGGAGGGGAAGGTCAATCTTAAGGATTTAATTCGTGACTACTTCCTTAACCTTTCTTAGAAGAAGGGACTGATCAGCGTTGCCTCAATCTCTCTTTCCCTGTTATTAAGCAGTGTAAGTTGGATGCTCTAAGACTACCTATCACCGATGCAATAAACTTGGAGGACATTCAAGAGCCTTAGCTCCCATGAAGCTCTAAGAAATGATGGTTACCATGATTTTTCTATAAAAGTATTGGGGTACTGTAAAAACTCAGATTTGTACTTTGATTAAGGAGGCTTTCTTTGAGTCCAAGATTATTGAATCTGTCAATGTCATTCAGCTGGCTATCATTCCAAAGATCCCACCCCCTGTTTGGTGAAGGATTTTAGGCCAATTTTACTTTAGAAAGTCTGTTACAAGATTTTGACAAAATTGATTGTAAATAGGCTCAAGCCTCTTCTTCTGGTGATCATTTCTTCTAACCAAAGTAGTTTTTTCCTGGAAAACAAATTTCTAACAATATTTTGGTCATGCAAGAAGCCATACATACTATGAGCAAAACGAAAGCCAAGAAAGGAATGACAACTCTCAAGGTAGATCTTGAGAAGGCTTATGACCGCATAAAGTGGAGCTTTATCAGATCTTCCCATGAATCTTTAAAGTGCCCCAGCCCTTGGTTGAACTCCTCATGAGTTGCATCAGCTCTACCTCATTAAGCATCCTCTGGAATGAAGGTGAAACCACCCCTTTTAAGCCTAGTCATGGTATTAGACAAGGGGACCCTTTATTCTCCTACCTCTTTGTCATTTGTGTGGAATACTTATTGTAGTTAGTTGTTGGAGTAGTGGGCTGTTCAGTGGGAAGCCCAAATAATAATGTTACCCAAGCCCAATTTATCTAATTTTTGCTTATTCTCCTTTTTCAAGTTTATTAGATATATTACTGATTAGTTAGAAAATCTTCATCTTTATCTCTGGTCATTAGAGCATATATACTACGGTGGTTCTAGGGTTGTAATCAATTCTGAGTCTAATAAAATGTGTTCTCTTGAATAAGGCGCTATCTTCTTCAACTCTCTTCTCAATGCACTCTTCGATTCTTGTCAAATTCTCAATAACGACACACTTCTGTTATGGTATCAGCGCGTGATTAGCCAGATTCACAATAACAAAAGAATCGGGAGTGGAGAAAGAAGTGTTGTCGTCTTCACCAGGAATGTAAGAAGTTGATGGAGGATATCCCTTGTTCGTTCACGCGACTGAGCAGCCAAGTTCCTTGTTGGCTCTGAAATTTAATGGCGTGGGCTTTATGAGCTGGAAGTGGGAGATGATCAATACCCTTAAAGCGAAGAATAAATATGCCTTTGTAGATGGTACCTTAACCCGCCTGACATCTGAAGAGCCCATGCATCTTATAGCCTGGGCTAGAGCAAGTTTTTTGGTTTGTTCTTGGTTGACGACAGCCTTGGAAGCAAACATTGCACAAAGTGTAAATATACGGACGACCCCAAAGAAATCTAGGATTGCTTGTCTAGGAGGTACGAGTAACACAATTTAGCCTCGATTCACAGTTTGAACTTTGAAGCAGTCTCTGAGTGAGCTCAAGCAAGGAGGAGACTCGGTCATAGATTATTACGGAAAGTTGATTATGGTCTGGGGGTTGGATTTGATGCATCCACTTCCGAATTGCACAAGAGAAGCCAAAGAATTTCTCGACAAATAGCAAAGGGAAGATCGCCTTATTCATTTCTTGATGGGGCTAGACAAGAAATTTGCGCATGTCAGGAGCCAAATCCTTGCAATGAAAGAAACTCTCTCGATTGAACAAGCTTATGTGTTGATAATCCACGAGGAGAAACAAAGGGAATATGAAGAAGAGAAACAAAATTCCTTGTCTTTCTTGAGCGCGGTCGATTCAAGTGGTAAGAAAACTGAAGCCATAAATTTTCCTTGCAATTCAACAGATTACTCTTTCAATTATGTTCAGACTTCCAATTTTCATAAGAGAAGTGGAAACGAAAGAAAATTCAAGAGTTGTAGTTTCTATAAGAAAACTGGGCATTTGTATGAAGAGTTTTATGGAAGACAAAAATGTGTGCATTGCAATAAAACCGGGCATTTGATCGGAGATTGTTTTCATCTCCATGGGAAAGAAAAAGTTATGGCTCGAAGAAAAAAGGGTGTTGCTGCGATGGTTAAGGCAGACGGTAGTAGTAGTAATAGCAGCAGTGGTGCTGTGGTAAAAGGCTTTTCCCGGGAGGAAATTCAAAAAATTGCAGAAATCATACAATGCAGTAACCAGCGGACAAAGGCATTAAATCTTTCTTACTTTTCAGGTAAACAACCTGTTCTTACCATGAGTAAACTATGTTTTCTGGGAAAGGCTTTGCAAACTAGTGATGGATTTTTAGGAAAATGAGTTTTGATACTGGTGCTACGGACCATATGTCTAGGGTATAAAATTTATTTGTGAATTGGAAGAGTTTAAGCTATAAACGCTCTGTTATATTACCGGATGAAAGACCACAAGAGGTTTCTATGGTAGGAGATGTTAGATTAGGAGAGCATTTTATTCTGAAGGAAGTATTCTTCATACTAGGGTTCCTGTTTAGTTTGAACTCTGTTCAAAGATTGGCTAAACAGATGTAGCAGTCACTGATCTTTGATGCTAACACTTGTGTTGTTCAGGACCCTATTACCGGAAAGCTGAGGTGATAGGATTGGATCAAGATGGTTTTTATGTGTTAGATCAGAAACTTTTGGATCGCTGGTGTGACAATTCAGGCATCAAAGAGGTAAGTAGTTGCGTCAGTTTTTGTGAATTTTGTAGTTAAAACTGAAGAGGCTATTCATGTAAAACTTGGGCATGGTCCCTATAGAAAACTGGTTCAAATGCAACTAATAAAACAGCCTGATTTTTGTTTAGATTATGCCTACGTTATATGTTATAAATCCCGTGCTCAGCGTTTTCCATTCGGTAATTCTGAAATCAAAACATCCAAGGCATTTGATTAAATACACTTGGATGTGTGGGGTCCTTTCAAGACCAACACGTACAATGGTTATAGGTACTTCATATGTTTTATAGATGATAACACACGCATTACCTGGACACAGTTACTAAAACAGAAAGGGCAAGCATAGACTGCTATCGTGAGTTTTGTTAAAATGGTAAAAAGACAATTTGATACTAAAGCTAAGGTGATCCAGAGTGATAATGCTAATGAACTTGGTAGTTCAAATGAAGGGAAACAATTTTAGGCTCAAGAGGGAATCATACATCAGACAATGTGTGCTCACACACCTCAACAAAATGCGGTAGTAGAACGGAAACATAAGTACCTCCTTGAAACAGCGAGAGCGATATTTTTTCAGTCGTAATTTCCTATTGAATATTGGGGTAAGTGTATACTTCATGCCACCTATCTTGTTAACAGGTTGCCCACAAAGGTTTTAGGAAACAAAACCCCATTCAAAGTGTTTCATGGTGTAAAACCGGAGTATGATGATATCAAGCCCTTCAGATGTTTGTGTTACAAGACTATAGTGGGTAACAAAGGAAGCAAGTTCGACCCTAGAGCAGAAACTTGTGTGTACTTAGAAGAAGAGCTGTAGAAGAAAGGACACAAGGTTTTGAGCTTGTCCACTAAAAGGGTAGAAGCATGTAGAGATGTAAAGTTTCACGTTGACATATACTCTTTCAAACAGCATGCCTTTGACACCAGTCTTGAGACGCAAGGGGTAGGAGATATGTCATCCAGATGGGTTTTTAATGATACCGAAACCAACGTGTCATACACCACTCCTTATACTAACAATTCATACCGTGAGATAGTGCATGAGGTAAATGAAGAAACAGACACGGGGTGTATTCCCACAGGGATACCATATCGCTCTAATAGAGAAACCCACAAGCCAAGTTACTTTCAGGATTATGTTTGTAATAATGTTTTTAATGATGTTTTGGAGGAACGTGTTTTTGGACATGCTCACGAGACTAATATTTTTCTTCGTTGTGGTACTCTTACAGACGTGCGGCCTAACATCTCTTTTGCCTTATTAGTGTCCCATGATGCCAGTCTCAATATGGAACCACATACTTATCAATAAGCCTCTCAGCATGCAGAATGGCGTGAGGTCATGCAAAATGAACTACAGGCTTTAGAAACAAATGAAACTTGGCATATTATTGATTTACCCAAAGGCAAAATACCTATCGGTTGTAAGTGGGTATACAAGATCAAACTCAAATTAGATGGTACATTGGAATGATATAAAGCTCGACTTGTTGCTATAGGTTTTACACAACGACACAGTTTCGATTATTACAAGACTTTCTCCTCTGTGGTGAAAATGACTGCTATACGAGCAGTTATTATAGTAGCCTTTCACAAAGGTTGGATCGTCAATCAGTTAGATGTGAATAATGTTTTCCTTCATGGGGAACTTGATGAAGAAGTTTACATGAAGGTTCCTTTAGGCTTTCTTGTTTCGGGACATAATATGGTTTGTCTTCAAGTCTTTGTACGGGCTGAAGCAGGCATCACGACAATGGTTTTTGAAGTTAGCAGACTTTCTTAAGCATCTTGGGTCCCAACAGTCTAAAAATGACTATTCTTTGTTTTGCAAGAAACATGATACTCATCGGCTATACCTTGTCATCTATGTCGATGATATGTTGCTTGTTGGCAGTCACCAAGACGACATAGATTATGTCAGACGAGCTCTCGATGCTAATTTCAAGATCAAAGACTTGGGAGCCTTGCATTATTTTTTGGGAATAGAATTTGTTCCAACTGCACATGGTGTTGTATTAATGCAACGAAAGTTTTGCATGGATTTACTTAAGGAATATGGTTGTGCAACAAGCCGGACCACGCCTGCACCAATTATAATGGGAAACAAACTTCTGAGTACGCAAGGTGTTCCTCTAGATGATCCGACATCTTATAGAAGACTGGTGGGAAAGCTCAATTATCTCTCTAACACTCATCCAGACATTAGTTTTACAGTGCAAGTTTTGAGTCAATTCATGCAACATCCTTGTGATGTCCACATGGAAGCAACACTGCATACATTGTGTTATATTAAAGGGACCTTGTCCTTTGGTATTATTCGTCAGGCACCAACGTCTCATCCTCTTAACCTTGTTTCTTATTGTGACTCAGATTGGGCCACTTGTCCAAACTCACGGAGGTCTGTTTCAGGGTATTATATCTTTCTTGGAAGCAGTCCAATTTCTTGGAAAACCAAGAAACAAACTATAGTTTCTCTTTCTAGTGCAGAAGCAGACTATCGGTCCTTGTGTCATGTCACAGAAGAGCTAACTTGGCTTAGCCGATTGTTGCATGAACTTGATGTTTCCGATAACCGATTCCTGTTAAATGTGATAACCAATCCGCTATTCACATTGCCCGAATCCAGTTTTTATGAGCGGGCCAAGCACATCAAAATCGATTGTCACTTTATTCGCGACAAAATTCAAGAAGGTTTAGTGGACGTTGTCCACACACATACGTCAACTCAGCTTGCTGACATGCTGACCAAAGTGCTACTAGGAACCTCGTACAAACATCAATTGACACAAATGAGCATGGTTAGCAGTCATGACACAAGCCTTGATGATCAAGATCCTTTGTGGCTTGAGGGGGGTGTTGGAGTAGAGGGATGTCCAATGGGAAGCCCAAATTATAATGTTACCCAAGCCCAATTTATCTAATTTTTGCTTATTCTCCTCTATCAAGTTTATTAGATAGATTACTGATTAGTTAGAAAATCTTCATCTTTATTTTCGGTCATTAGAGCATATATACTACAGTGGTTCTAGGGTAGTAATCAATTCTGAGTCTAATAAAATGTTTTCTCTTGAACAAGCCGCAATCTTCTTCAATTCTCTTCTCAATGCACTCTTCGATTCTTGTCAAATTCTCAATAGCAACACACTTTCATTATTAGTTGAGGGAAAGGTCAGAGAAGAAATTTGGAATCCAATCAAAGTTGCGCAAAAAAGGCCTAAACTTTCACATCTTTTCTTTGCTAATGAGCGGGTGTTGTTTGAAGAGGCGTCCCAATATCATATTCGGTGTATGAAGGAGTGTTTAAATGTGTTCTGTGAGAGCTCAGGGGAAGTTAACCCGGCTAAATCTAAGATGCTATGATCGGATAATGTGATAGTTGAGAGAGTTATTGGTTTGAGTAGAGTTGCGGGCATTGGCCTAACAAAAAAATCTAGGGAAGTACTTGAGGATTAACTTGTTTTAGAGTAAGGTATCCAAAGATCAGCTTGATGAAATATTGGCTAAAGTGAATGATAGAATTACAGGATGGAAAGGAAAAACTCTATCCTTTTCAGGAAGATTGACCCTAGTGAAATCAGTGATGTTGACGCTGTCAATTTATATACAATGCAAGTCCAACCGATTCTGGCTCATGTTTGCAAGAAAATTGGTAGAAGTTCGCAGATACTTCCTCTGCGACCATGATTCTACTCAACAAAAGATGCACATTGTTGGCTGGAAATATCTTTGTAACCCAAAGTTGAAAGGGGTTTAGGGTTGAGGTAATCAAAGTTAATGAACAATGCTTGTCTAGCCAAGATTGACTGGAGAATTCTGCACGAAAAAAGATAGCTTATGATGTCGTATCATAAAGATAAATAGTCTAGTAGTCACTCCTCCTCTGGATCAAGAGTATGGAAGAGTGTTGTTAGAACAGAAGAGATCTTAAAGAAGGGAACCTGGAAGAGTATTGGAAATGGTTGTAGGACTTTATTCTAGAAGCACATTTGGGTGGATGATAAGCCACTGACACAGGTTGCATGTGGCCCATGTAAATATAAACAATCTACGAATATGTGATATATGGGATACACCTGTGGGTTGGAAATAGAGTGAATTTGAACATACGCCCTCAATCAGTTGTAAACAAAATTGCAGGTACAATTGTCTTTCCTAATGGTTAAGACGATTATGCGTATTAGCACAAGTCTAAGGATGGTAACTTTTTGGTGGTCACTGCTTATTCACTTGTTGTAAATAATAATGACATAAAAATTTTGATTTTATAACTTATCTAGGGGATTGTTTGTCCAGAGAGATACATAATTTTGTTGTCGTTCATTGCAACAGGTAGCCTGATGACAAACATGCTGAAGAAACTAGAAAAGTGGGAGATTATGACCGGTGTATTGCATGCGGAGAATGGGAGTTGAGCCTTCATGTGTTGCGGGACTGTGTGTGCCAAAAGAGTGTGGCAAAGGCTGGTTCCCTAAGTGTAGAAACCATTGTTCTTGACAAAAAAGTGTCTTATAGGTTGACCTATAATGTGGGAAACTCGGACAAGTCATGGGAGGAATAGCCTCGAACTCCCTCTTCACCATTACTTGTAACCTGTTGTGGTGTCGGAGAAACATTAGAGAGCATGGAAATGAAGAGGCAACACTTCTCCCACCTGATATGGTTTTCAAACAGTTTACTAGTGTAGAAAAGCAGCTACAAGTCAAAAGATCAGGTCCAGATCGTATGGATGCTAAAATAATGAAGGTTATTACGTGGCTCAAGCCAACTACCCCTATTGTTAAGCTGAATATTGATGGGGGTAAACACTTGATCAATGGGATAGCCACTGTTGGTGGGGTCTTAAGAGATTGGAGAATGAATTGGCTGATTGGTTTGTACCAGAATCTTGGTGATGTTACTATGGTGAAACCGAATTGTGAGGGCTTGTACAAGGTTGATGGTTTGGGACAAAGCTTACATAGATGTGGTGGTCGAAGTAGACTCCTTAACAATATACATTCTAATTAATAAGGATACTCCCCCGTTTCACCCTTGGAAAGCGTTGTTGATTAAGTGTAAGTCATGGCTATCTCGGGAATGGAGTGTTTGTGTTAGTCATGTCCATAGAGAGGTTAAAAGAGTGACTAATGATCTTGCTAATATTGATGTTACTTGTAATAAAGGTTCATATACTCTCCTAGAACTCTGCTCAAGTTCAAGAGTTAATTTGTAGGGATAGTTTAAGCACCCCCCTAAAGGTTAAGAGCTACCTAGTTTATGTTCTTTATTTTTATTTTGTGATTAGGCCTATTAAGTGCCCCTTTTTTTAAAAAAAAAACAGATAACATGAGCAAAAGACATGATGTGAATGTTCATAAAACGGATCTGAGCATCAGTTTGACAATTTACCGTTTAACAAATACAAAATTTGAATCCAGAAATGCTTTTTGTGGTTCATTTTCGGACATAAAATTATAGTGCAATTATAATATCGGTATCTCAACATTTATGATTAAGCTTGATATGGTTAGGGTTGACTTACCAACGATGGTTTGTCATTTAGTTGAGATTTTAAGAGGACGCATTTATAAGCTACACCAATAAAAGAATAACACATGTCACTGTTTTATAGTAATCAATTTAAAGAACGGCCAGTCTTATTTTTTTACATGTTTGCGGGAAGTCTATGTTAAACTTAACATGACAGCCTCCAAAAGAGAAATATTTTTTGGGAAGTCCAATATTGACTGAATAATTGTGAAAATTATAGAAAAATTACAACTTTTTGGTATTAGCTGCAAAAAATAATCCCTTCACAAAATTAGTTAAGCTATTTTATATTTAAGCTAAACCATTTACCGTTTACTTCAAAAAAACATATATAACCTTTTGCGGAACTTTTTGTTAGTAACTTCAAAAGTTTCATAACTGGTAAGGTCATTTAGTTATACCACGATATCAAAAGCAGTCCTCTCACGATCAACCAACTTTAGTTCTAGCATGTACAACGTGGTGGTCCATATGAATTTTCTACCGGACTGGTAACGTGGAAGCATATTAAGTATGTCGTTATACCATCAAAATGCTTTCATCATGTATTTGCCTATGCGGTTTGGGCTATCTATAAGAGTAAATACTAGAAATAGCAGCGACAATTTGTTGAATTGAAAGTTAAAGCTCCTATATTTAAAAGAAAGAAAGAAAGTTAGAGCTCCTAAACTACAGAAGAGCAATACATAGGGAAAAGCAAAGGAGAGATCAAACAATCAATCTACCTAAACAGTTAAGTTAAAAAAAGAATCTACCTTAACAGTTGAAAAAGGACTGTACTCTTTTACTTAAAAAAAGGACTATAATAGTATGTTACAAGAGCTTAACAGTTGGGATTGTCATGTCCTTTCTCATTACTCTCTTTACAACGAAGAAAGGGCGCTCAGCTACATTACCCATCTTTCGCTTTTTCTACTCCATTTCGTATAGTCGTACGTACTTGTTCTTTTTACCGTATTAGCTTGCATTCCCCCGTCTGACAAGCAAGCCGTTGGTTGCTCGCCTAGAACCGTGTGAGTCAGAAACGATAAGGGACATTCCTTCCACTTGAAAACCCACTCAGTAGCGTCACTGAAAACCTCCTCTAACTACGACGCAGAGAAATTTCACCGTGCAGCCAAAACTTCAAAAGCCTAGAACATGATCACGATGAGACTCCAAAGCTTTTAAAGAAAAACAGCACTTCTTCAAATACAGGGGAAAAGACAGCGGAAAGTATTATTTATTAGCGCAGAACTTTGACGCAACCCACAAATCTAGATTAAAGTTATTGCTCTGTCATAGACTACTAGTACATGTTTGAACTAAAGTTGAGTATTTTGTTAATTAAACCTATGTAAGTCAGCCAATAATCTCAGTCGTGACTAGCAGCACCTATTCTAAGATTCCTTACTACTTACACAGTTGTGATTCAGCAGTGATGAAGATGGGGAAGTCCTTAATTTTACTGCAATCCATATTTCATAAAATGCATCAAGTTCTCTCTATACAGTGATTCAGCAGCTAATCGAGATTCAAGCACACTTACACGACTGATGCTAAACACCCTCAGGAGAGCAGCTCGTGTGATAAGCTTCCGCGTTTTTCAATCGCTGATCAATTGTTTGAGTTGATGTTGTATTGGTGCAGAATTGTCGATAAGGACGATGAATTGGAGGTAAAAACACCATCAACTGTGCGTCCAAGGCTAACACCCGCCCACACTTACTGCACCAGAAGAACAAGAACACACTAAAGAGAATCAGCGCGCTATCGTCAAGTTAAGCAACCTTCATCCTTGCAGCAATCAGGAAATGAGAAAAGACTATTGACAAGAAGACCGTCAAAACAACAGTGAAACGAGAAAGGAACATCAAAATAGTCGAATATGCGCCAAAGTAGAATGGCTATAGTACGACTGAAGAATTCATTTCCCATGAATAATAAGCAGAGCAATGGTCCTTGGATATGAATTACCTGCACGGTTTAGAAAATAGAGTCTGGTAGCTGCCAATCCATTCCTACAGCATATGAATGGAGTTAGTAAATAGCAGGATCCAGCCCGTTGCTTAAAATTCCCAAAGGGATATAGGCAGAAACACTGTACCATGAGAAGCTGCAGAGCTGTTTCCATTGCAACTCCATGAAAATACTGCAGAGCCATATTAGCATACTCCTGGGGTACAAGAAAAATGAATACTACTAGAACTCAGTACCATGGTAGCAAGCATGGAACATAAACAAAAAGAATACCATGTAGAGGTGATACACTCTCAACCAAAAGTTACCGTGATGTGTCTGTATGCATGATTCACTGATATCCCTCTGGCGTGGACATACCGTCCTCCCTGTAAAATTTGGAGTACATAAGCCATGATCCTTCATTTATACATATATGTGTGTGTATATATATATATATATATGAGAAATGAACAATCATTCAAAATATCATTGCACAGCTCCGATTGTAAAACCCATCAACCTAGCGTATGAAACGAGTTAGACTGATGCTCAGGAGAAATTTCCTCCTATATAAGCATGAAACCCCCAGCGTTCACAAGGAGAAGAAGAAATGCCGCTATATATTCAGAGAATGTCGGGCATCGTATCACTTAGCCTTACATGTAAAAACTACCAAGGACATGCGTCAATGTTGCAGGATAGCATCTGCACACCCTTTATTTTTTCACTAAAAGCTGCTGCTACAAAAACAGATTATCATTTCCTGACAAATTCCCTACAAGATCCAGTTTAATCTGTCTGCTCCCTTGAAAGTTGAAACAAAATCATCGGTTTTTCACGTATGCTACTCAGTCCCAGTTGGTTGTACCAGTTTCCTAAGCATGCTGAAACCTCAGCCAAACGGTCTCCAAATATCAACTCAATGTCAACCTGGAATCCAAATTCATTGAGAGCCAACATCATACCAACAGATTGAACGAACTTCACAATCAAGAACGCTAACTTCCTTACTTCTTAATTACAACCCCCCCCCCCCCCCCCCCCCCCCCCAGTCGCACACTCCTTAAACATCAAACTCTAAGATGAGCTAAATGACACAAGGATACATTAGAATTTGCATCGGTAACTTCAGAAGCAACTGCATAAGATACCTCATCTGGAGAGAAAAATGCAACTGCATCAGGGACACTCGAACCGACAGGATGCAATGAGATAATAGCTCTAAAAGTTGAAGGAACAAACAGCTCAACCAATGCAATTTTATCTTCAGGAAGAGCATCCAAAGAGCCAGGTCTCAGCTTATCAGCACCGTGATAATTATGTCCCACGGACACCTCCATCACATCATCATTGACTGATGAATGCAACAATGAAGCTTGCTTTAACCAACCAAGCCGTTCATAAACAGAGACTTTCATATCTGGAATTCCTTTAACCAGATGTTTCAACATATCGATGAGTGACTTATCGTCATTACACTTTTCTTGGTTTTCTGCTGCTGAGATTGAGGTACTACGATGTCTCTTTAAATCAGATTCAGCATCCAGATGAGGAAAGAAGCGTCGCTTTTGATCTTTAAAGGACTTTAGAGCTAACCTGCGCATATTTATAACAATACACATCTTATGTTACAACTGAGGCATCCTGAAACTGAAAAGGTAGTACCACTGAAAATTGACAAACTCAGTAAGCTCAGTAGTAGAAATCCAGACAAAATAGCAATATCTCCAACAAGTAATTTATTAGTCTACGAAAATTCATTCAAGGTTTGCTACAAGGAATGTTCCTAGCAATGACTTCGAATGGAGAGGTTGTGGTATAATGAAAGGTTTGCCAGCATAGAAATCCTCTCCCCAGAAACAAAATAAAAGATGGACACTGAAGCTGCTTGAGGCGAGATATGCTAGAAATTGGAGTTTTCTTTGAGATACAAGAACCACTTTACTTCGTTATACGAGCAGCCAGATAAAAAGTGATCCAAATTTGAGATGATCTCCTTAAGATGGGAACATGTTTCATAAAAGAAGATGCACAAAAGACATATTATTAAGTGCAGCAGCCTCAGAACCACAAAAAGTAGGACCTTCTACAAGTAGAAAACAAAGCACGTATCTAACATGAAACCTAGCAAGGCTTTCTAGCATCGTATTCAGTTATTTTATTCCTAACACATTCCAACTATGCTATCTTGGAGACTATATTTACATTTTAGAATCTATTAACTCTGAGAATCAACCATATTTGTAGCATCAAAATCAAAACCAGGCTTCAAACTTTCCCAGACGTTCTGCATCGCATCTTCCATTCATGATTCCGATTGGGCATACAGGGCCTAATCAAACATCTCTTCATGTGATAACAGCACCCATTTCACATAATTGCTCTTTCTACCAAGTGAATTTTTTAAAAAAATTCAAAAAAACAAAAAACTGTTTGTGGTGGTACACGTACACCCAGATCATATGAGAATTGCATTATAAACAGGATCCAATTTCATCATGAGGAACCATGGACTAAGTCCAGACATACTCCAGCTAATCAGACTGATGAAAATCTGGAAACATCAACTATTTCCCCAAAAAAACACCTTCATAATTCTCATCATAACGAAGGTTTGATACCTACAAATCAGTTCTAATTCCCTCAACTTACCAAGCATCCTGCATCTTAATCACCCTTACACCTCCTACTCAAGTTCTGCTGCGGTCTGGATATTCTTACACAGGAAAAAACACGTAGGAATTTATATACTTATTTATTGATCGACTTATCTTCTGTCATGTAAGTGTCACTGGCAATAGATAGACATAAAAGTAGAAAGCAACCCATAACAGCCCCTCCCCTTCTCCCGTATGTATCTTATTCTCTTTGCAAACCTGCCTATAATTGATTTCGGTAAATATTTAACAGGTCCCCCTTTAGGTCTTGCCAGATGTGCTTGCAGGTCTGGATATTCTTACACAGAAAAAAACACGTAGGACTTTATATACTTATTTATCGATTGACTAATCTTCCTTCATGCAAGTGTCACTAGCAAAAGATAGAGATAAACATAGAAAGCAACCCATTATAGCCCCTCCCCTTCTCCCGTATGTATCTTATTCTCTTTGCTAACCTGCCTATAATTGGTTCCGGTAAATATTTAACTGGTACCCCTTTAGGTCTTGCCAGATGTGCCTGCAGGTAGTCCGTCATTAAACCATAGTCTGTTGTGAACTGCCAAAACACTACTAGGCAAACTCCCTGAAACTGCTTCATATTTATCTTCCGGACAACTGGTACAAACACTTGAATTAAACATCTTCACAATATTAATACAAATTAAGATGGGCAGAAAGGCGGGCTTGGGCCCCACAGACGGATTTATGCACGCAAAAGGAAGAGGGGACCACGCCCACAGCGTAAGCTGCTGGCCAGTGGGGGACAAATTGTACAAGAAGATAGGAGGAAAGCGCCATAAGCCACCCAGTTGCCGTATTACAATTTCTACTTTTGTCTATAGCTAGCCCTGTATGTGTAGCTAGCACTGTACGTAGAGTAGGAGGTAGATCGGTAGGAAACGGCATCTTGATACGTTGCCATTCTAAGTCCCTTGTAGATTAAGCAGGGATCCTACTAGAAATCACTATTTCGTGCGTTTTTGTCATGGTTGTAGCCCTTTTAAGCAAACTATCCCGGTATTTCAATTCCAACAAGTGGCTGAAGCAATTAGTTCTACTTGTCTCTGTTCTCTTCTCTAAATAGCCCACCATGTCCTGGTTGGTTACTCACAACTCGAATGCATAGAAAGAACCGCTTGCAGCGGACCAGGGGACTCTAAAGACGGAGGCCACAGACCTGAAGGAGGGCTTGACGGAGGTTATGGCGTCCGTCAAATAACTAAAGCGGGATTTGCAAGCAATGCTCCGGGTGATTGAAACACCGGGAGGAAGGCGACAAGTCAGGTAACATCAGCAGTATGGAATTAGTTGGCATTAAAAGTATAGGATCCAAATAGACAAGTCGAGAAGGAGATGGTTGAATCAAAACAATATTTTTTATTTTAAGTGCTTCGGCAGTGATGTGAGGGTTCCGGGTCGGTAGGATGGCGATGCCGGGCTTTAGTGGGGACGACCTGCAAGTATGGGTTTACCAGGCAAAGTGTTACTACCATATTTGAGGAGTCACGGCGCATGACTGTGTTGACACTGTTGGCGTTTGAATGTAAGAGGCGGTCACTCATGGTTCACATGGCTCAAAACCCAAGACGGTCTACCGGAGTGGGATGCCTTCCAAGAGGCGTTGATCCTGAGATTCAGTTTGCTGCACGCAAGGGACTAAGTAGACCAACTTCAATAGCTGCTCAAGAAGGAACAATGATGGAGTACCGCGAGTAGTTCGAACACTTATCTGTAAACAAAAGACTTCAGAAACCATGCTCACCAACATCCTTTCAAGAGGGCTCACTCATGACCTCAGGGTAGAGGTTACAAGGTTATGGCTCAAAATCTGACCGAGATGATGGTTGTGACCGAAGTTAAGAAGAGGAACGCAACAGCGGAAAGGGATTCACAATACTGTTTCGACAAGGGGGAAAACTGGAGCGGTGCAACAATGGTAAGCATCTACCTACGGCAATGTTCCCAAACCAAACTAATGGTTAGGCGCAGATGATAGGCCAATGACACTGGTCCACCGAGCACTACCAGCTAGGGCCATCCTGGTGAGCGATGTAATACATATAATATCATCTCCCTCAACCGGCACAAACTCTAGATCTAGAAGTGGACCGAACAACGGGTGTACAGTGTGGAGATTAGTAGCAGCGAATGTATTCAGAGACATGGAATCTGTGAAGGGGTTGAGTTCTTTGTTCAAGCCGGGTTTTCTACCGTTCCAGCTGGTGGGTATTGATGCAATCCTCAGATGGAGTGGCTTGAATCACTTGGAGACACTAACACAAAATGGGGGCTGAAATTAGACCTGAAGCACATGATGGTTCATCTCCAAGGGATCCTTCCAATTGCCATGCAGAAATCAATCCAACGACGACAGTACAAACGCAGACAGAGCAGGAAGGGTGGTTAGTGCAGTTGAAATCCCAGCAAGCTGGAGCTGCATCATCAGTAGAGCAAACTTCTATGCATAGGTATTTGACAAAGTAGACAAACAACCTCCAGCGATTTTCATAATCATGCTATTTCCCTGCGTACCGGGTGGCGCCTTCAAACGCTAAGTTGACACGACCGAGCAATGTCCCTAATTCAAGCTCTGTATTATTGGTGAAGAAGAACATAGAGTGGCAATTTAGCATTGGTGACAGGGTGCTTAACAAGATCACCATACCCAAAATATCTCCCATCTTGGTGACTGATGAGTTGCTAGATGAGCAGCATGGCGCCACTAAGTTTTCCAAGCTCGATTTGAAATCTAGTTACCACCAAATCCGGATATGAGGTGAAGATATACAAAAGACAGGATTTGGCATCTGTTATACCCAAAATTCCGACCCCTGGAAAAGGGTCTCTTAGGACACAAATGCTTTAAAGGGCAAAATGGTCACGGGGCATGGAATCCCGAATTGATTAGAATGTTTTCAAAACTTCCCCTATCCTAACATGATCAATGGTGACAGCTTAATCACCACGAGGGGCATTTTGGTAATTTTCAGGGCTCCTAAGCCATCACGTAAACTCTCTCCTCCGAAAATGACTAATAGGATAAAGGTTCAAAAATCGAGGCTCACAGCATCTATGAGAGGGACTAAGAATTCCTAGTCATGGTTTTTCAATTACGGAATGCGCTGGTGACCTTCGAAGCTATCATGAACGAGGTACATAAACCCTCATAAGGAAGTTCATACTTGTTTTTCATTATGGTATCTTAATTTTCAATCAAAATCTTGAGGAACATTAGGGGCATCTGGAGGCGGCAATACAGTTGATAACATAAAATTGCTAGGTTGCTAATTGAGTATGCGCAAGTTCATAGAATCCCAGCTAGAATACACTTGATGTATGGCCAAGGGGTAGCAGCAGACCAGGAGAAGATAAAACGAATGTTGTGCTGGCCAAAGCCTATATCTGAGAAGGAGCTGAGAGGGTTCTTAGGACTCACATGCTATAACCATAGGTTTGTGCGGGGCTACAGCACGGTGGCCTCTCCCCTCACCTCACCTCTATCCTGAAGAAGAATTTGTTTGGGTGGAAAGAAGAGGTGCAAGTGGAGTTCATAGAGTTCAAGCGGTGACAGACCATGGTCCTAGTGTTAGCCATGCCCGACTTCTCCGAAACATTTATTGGCGAAACATATGCATCCAGGTATGGACTGCGTGCAGTACTGATGCAAGGGAGCATACCCATTGCATTCCTTTGCCAAGCTTTAACCCAAATGCGAGACTCAAATCCACCTAAGACAAAGAGTTAATGGATCTGGTTTCACAGTGTTAAATGGCATTGTTGCATGCTGGGAAGACACTTCATCATCTGATCTTAACAATGCAGCCTAAAGCACCTACGGGATCAACGATTAATGACAGCGGCGCAGCACAAGTGGGACTCAAGCTAATGGGATTCGACTTTGAAGTCTCGTACAAACCAAGGAGTCAAAACCAAGCAGACAATAATCTCTCGAGTAGAAGGGGAACCCCTCCTAACGCTAGAAGAAAGTTGCAACGGGTGATAAAATTAGAAAACTAACACAAGAACTGACAATCAATCCAGATGATCACCCAAATCACCAACTATGAAATGGCAAGCTGTTCTATGAACATCGAGTAGTATTGCCTCATTCCTCCTCACTAATCCCCACGTTGCTACAGAAATACCACGCAACACCATTCAGAGGTCATTCTAGTTACCTTCGTGCTCTAACACGTCATGGTTGTTTTCTACTAGAATGGAATGCGCGCCCCAATCAAAAGATTTAGGGCAGAATGTGAACTGTGTCAATAGGTAAAATACAATTCTCTAGCTTTAGCGGGTCAACTTCAACCACTTAAGATTCTGAACGAATCTGAGAAGACATCTTGATAGATTTCATAACTAAGCTGCCTAAGGTAGGGAAGACTGAAACCATACTAGGGGTGGTGGACACTGGACAGATTGTCAAAGTACGCATACTTATCCAAGTGAAACACCCTTAAATAGCTTGAGAAGTGGCTGTTGCACTCATCAATGAGATAGTGCGGTTACACCGGTTTTGTCTCACATGCATTTTATGGAGGGAACTTTTCAAACAAGCAGGAACGCACTCTGCTTCAGTTCAGCTTACCACCCCCAAACCAACAGCCAAGCATAGGTGGTGAACAATGTGTATTAAAGATTAACTTCGGTGTTTCAACTTCAACACAGCTTACAACCAGAGCACAAACTCCACGTTGTTTCGAACTTTTTATGAGCGAACCACCCATGCTGATCATGTATTCACCACTTGGATCCCCATTACAGGAAGTGGATACCCAGCGGATGGAAAGGAAGAAACGCTAGCAGAGTTGAAGATAAACTACTCCAAGTATGCATTGGATGAAGCTACGAAATCAGCATCGTCGAGAGGTAGGTGGGACAAAGTCAACTTACGAACCAGACCTTGTTCATTCTGTTCTATCACGGATTGCATGAATGCCAAGCTGAGCCCTCAGTACTATGTACTGTTTGAAATCGAGAAGAAGGATAGGTGGCTTAGAAATTGAAGCCAACCCCAAATGCGAGAATTCGTCACACCACACCACACCATACATGTATCCCAGCTATGAAAATTTACTCCGACTGCTCAGATTGCTGCAGAACTACCCCAGGATCTGGCAGCAGACCTGGAACATTTGGTCAAACTTGCTGATGTTTTACAAACCCGCAGCAGCAAGAAAAAGAAACAGAAGTGTTCATTCGCTGAGAGAACTATCCAGACTTTGGGGACTCCAGCAAAAACAATACAGTAATCTAATCCCAATTTCAGAACATTCTCCTTTAGGGCAAGGTGGTTCTTCTTCCCGGGAGAAAGTGCTGGCACAGACCTCATGGGACAGGGCATACGCAAAAGGAAGAGGGGGCCACGCCAAGAACATTTTTATTGCAGGCCAGCGGGGTACATATTGTACTAGAAGGAAAAGAGGAAAGCGCCATCAGCCACCGATAGCCATTTCTAATTTTGTTTGTAGCTAGCACACAAGTAGGCGGTAGAACAGTAGGCGACGGCACATTTCCATTTCAAGTCCCTTGTGGGTTAGGCAGGGCTCCCCTTGATAGACTCCTTCTGGAGATCACTGTTTCATTGGCTTTTGTCTAGGTTGTAGCCTTTTTATGGTAAACTATCCCATTACTTCAATTCCAACAAGTGGCTAATGCGATCAGTTCTACTCATCATTATTCTCTCTCTTGCCTCTCTAGAGAACCAACCCACCAGATTACTGACAGTGTTAGAGTTCGTTAGAACCCCTTGACTGCCATCTACTAGAAAAAATCAGGCATCTAGATTCAATCAAGCATAAAGTAGCATGCCTTAAACATGTCATGATACCACATAGGGGAACTCCATAAACAAAGTGGCTAACTATTTCCCTTTTACGATCATTAGATTATAAGAATATGCAACAGACTACTTGAATATGCACCAAAAATTTTTATTTTTACCTGGTTCTATCAACTGCAGACGCACCAGCCTGGCCAGCAAGTTGTCGTTTCCAAGCATAAGCAACAACTGCTCCATCTGGGCAAACCAAGGGCATGTGTAGCCCCCACGAATTACTTCGTGAACGAAGCGCGTCATTGAGAACTCCAGTTTCTTCAAGTTGTTGTCCTGCCAAACAATAGCAAGTTATTTCTATAGCTCAGTAATAATGGCAACAAACCAGTAAACTAATTTGTTTCCTGGAAATAGTAAAGTAAACTATATCAAGTACATTAATAGTACGAACCCCATACCACAACAGGAACGTTTCTCAAACATGAATTAATGATGGTTGTAAAATCTTATCTTCTGACAGGACATAATTATTCAACAGACATAATCAAAGAGAACCAAATAACTCCACCATACGATAGTCATCATTTGAAAAATAAATTCATTAGATGACTACTTTGAGCATGATTTTTGCACTGTAGTCCATGTAATTTTTCTATGATTGCCAAGAGTTTACTATCGCTACTTTGTCCAAGCAACTGCTGCTGGAACAATAAGTCCCAAATTTGTTAAGGAAGATATAGATGGTAGCAAACATATAACTACTCATAGTTTTTACCAATCAAATTTCCATAAATTTGATATTTTAGCAATGACATTATGCATTGAATGGCAATAAACACCGTCAGCATAAGTTATTGGAAGTTGTATATGAAAGTACATTATGTAAATAGAGAGAAGAGAAAACATGATAATTTCTGTAGGACTCCTCCATCCAACATGATCAAGTAGAGATAAACTACATATGAGTATATAGAACTAAAAACTTAAATTTTCAAAGTACAATTGTCAGTTTCCAGTTTTTAGAATCATTTTTCGACATGTATCCATCGAGCATCAACCATACAACCAAAAGACAAATTTGTATGGCACTTCAGCATCTAAAAATGACAGACATATAACATATAATCAAGAGATCAAAACCTGAAAGAAAAAATAAACAAGAAAAACAGGTCCTTTACTGCAAGATGTAAGATATCAACTTATACATCATCATGAAAACTCTATTTTTCCATACTCTTATATCCAATTTGAAGCAATGCAATCCTCAACTCTTTGTTCCATTTGCTATGTGAATCATGGAATTAACCATTAATTAATAGCTAAGGGAGTGGATCTTGCAAGATAGTTCTTTGATTCATTCATTAAGTTGATAATCTGTGTACAACAAGAACAACAACAAAAAACAGACGGATGATGAAAAAGAAGGTCAAGTTCAAATGCTAAATTCATTGTTTGTGTAACACTTAAGCTGCTTCCTCTGCAGTGTGAAATATCCACTGGAACTTGAATGAGGAGCTTATCTGACAACTAGAGGGCGGGGTTTTAATTCCAATGAAACAAGTTGAAGTTTTCAAATGAATGTTCCCCATTTGAGTTAGCGTCTTTAATTTTATGTTGTTTATGGCCTCAATGCTCACAGAAAGAAAAAAAAAGTTTCATCTACCATTATATGTGATAGAGAAGTTGATTCAGAAAAAAAATCTATCTCGCATCAGAACAGCAGTGGGCTTCCGAGAAGTAACAGGCCTACATGGAAACCCAAAAATGGACAGTTTTGGTAATGTATGCCAGCACTAGACTGAAAAGGTCCATTGCATAGACTAACTAGTTCTTCACAGGTATCTCTACGTCCTCAACAAACCCTCCTTGTTTGGCATTGCCATAATGAACTTGGGTGCTCCACACATGTACGCAGAGTATTCAGGCACAAGAATGCATAATGTCAAGCGAAGTGCATCAAAGTTGGATCAGCAGTGTGGAGCTGTCAAATTCAACAATAACCCAAATTGGGCGGAAAATACTCCTATTTAATAGCCTTTAATTTGTTGCTAATGAAAGAGCATTACAGCTAGCAGCTCTTTAATTCCTCTGCACTGTACTAATCGCGGTTTCTTTTCACCCGAAACCCTTCACGGATGCAAGAAAAAGGAGGCATTTCCTTGGTTAAATTTCACAGGAAATAGGTCCCGAGTAATCCGATATTATTTATATAATAAAAATGAAGAGAATAGCTAGAAGTGTCAAAGACAAAAGTATACAAGCGATAAACCTAGCAGGACGAGTATTTCAATGAGTGGCAATAACCTACCAACAATGCGGAGGCATTGTAAGTGTTGACGCATGCCCGTCCCCTCCTGGGCTATCAATTCCAAAGGCTGGATAGACGAGCGACCCTCAGCGGCGGAGTATAGAGCTTCGAGGATCCGATCAGCACTGATCCTAACGTCAGCAATGAGGCGTGCCGCTTGCCCCAACCGCTCCATCGCCATAGCCACCTGCTTTGGTGGCGCTTCGCGAGACGCATCTGGCGGCGTCGCAGTGGTTGCAGCCGGAGGGGGTTGCTGGAGACGGAGATGGTGCTGCGGATGAGACATCATGAATTGCGCAGTCGTACGCCAGTTCACTCCACCACATTCAAAGCGGAACAGCATCAAGGAGACATGTTTGGACTTTGAGTGGCAACCTGTCAATTTGGGTCGATAGTTAGGGTTGATGAAACCAATTCAATCCAAAAATGGATGGATTATAAAATCATGACCCCAACCTAACCCACCCACAATCCTTTAACTCTAACTCAATCTACCTGACCCATATTTTTTAAGCGTATAATAATTTAGATGGATTAGGAGTATAAATTAAAAAAAAAATCCAAAAACATTCAGTGTTAGCTGGCACACAAATTATAATGAAACAAAAGAAAGAGAAGTAATCTTGCTTTATCGACCCAATTTTCAATGAATTCTATGTTATGCGAAGAATCTAAAGTACTGTATTAATTTCCCATGAATAGAATAACTCGTACGTTTTACATAAGTTTTTTTATTATCATTCTGAATCTAGAGCTCTACCTGTGTTGGGGAGGAATCCTATCTAGATATGCACATGATCCTAATGCCCTTAATAAAGGAGAACAAAAATGAAAATCTTCATTATACATAAGAGAAATACACTAAAGACAAATAATCTAAAATTAGAAATCATTTATAAATTGAGTGCTCAAAACTTCAAACTATGATTGATAGATTTAAAAAAGGAAAAATTACAAGCCCCACCCATGACGTTTGGCGCAATTACACAGTCCACCCATGTGGTTTCACAAATTACTTTTCCCACCCATGTGGTTTCTCTCATTTTACATCCAGCAACTTTTCTAATTTTTGTTCAATTCAAAAGATGCTTAAACGTTGTCCGAAATTGATGAAACTTTACATGGATGATGTTAAAGTGATATATTTTGATCTTATGTCAAATCCGAAGTTTTTTAAGCTTAAATGTGACCTGTGGGACCCAATGAAACATGTGACATGTTCATTGGGTCCCACATGTCACATTTAAGCTTAAAAAACTTTAGATTTCTCACTGAACCAAAATATAACACTTTAACATTGTCTATGTAAAGTTTCATCAATTTCGGACGACGTTTAAGCATCTTTTGACTTGAACAAAAATTAGAAAAGTTACTGGATGTAAAAAGTGGGAAACCGCATGGGTGGGGAAAGTAATTTGTGAAACCACATAGGTGTAGTGTGTAATTGTGCCAAACATCATGGGTGGGGCTTGTAATTTTCCCTTTAAAAAATTACACTCGTTTAAACTAAGTGCTCATGCATGAGAAAAGTACAATCACGATCACTATACTTAATCGTTACCAACAGTTGAAGAACTTTATGCAGCACGCTATCCGCATTGCTAGCTTCAAAATTTACTAAGAGGTCTATAATCAAGATCCTACTTATAAAAAATATATATCACCTACTTTTGTTCACCCTTCTAGATAATCTAAACATACCTCATTCTCAATAACATAATGGCGGTGAGAATAGGAAAAACAAACCTTGGGCAAAGATGAAGAGCGATATAGACATGAACATCGGCGTAGAGAATAAAGATGGATGTGAGTGTGCAAGACGAGAGTATTAGGGTTTTCAACATTATGTTAAGTTCTCGTCAGGCCTTTGCTTGATATGTAGCTGGTTGGGTCATCTGCTTAGTTAAGATTGTGTGATATTATTATAGGTTGGATAGTTCAACTGCTCTTGGGCTTAAGACTAAGGTATATTTTGATTTAAAAATAATATATACATGTGAATAATTATTTGTATTTTTTATTATTAACTAATATATTTTTGGGTTTTGGGTTAGGTCATGGGTTTAGATCTCTACCCTAACCTAACCCACAAAATTAACTTACTACCCTAACCCAACCCAAAAAATAAATGGGACAATAATCAAGACCCTAACCCGCAAAAGTATGGGTTGGGTTTGGGTTGGGTTTCGGGTTGGGTTAAAATTGTCAGATCTACTTTTTACATTTGGTTTCCTAGTTTTACGGTAACCGTCGCCCTGCTAAACAAATGTTAACTTGACAAGGGTAATATAGTTAGTTGTACACCAATTAAAAATTGACATTTGTCCACCATTTTTTAGCAAAGGAGCATTAATTTTTGAAAAACCAGCTCAAAGCTTTAAAAGAACGGCCCTAGACCCCATTCTTTGGTGACATTAACAAAACAAGCTTATTTGGTTAGTTAATTTTTTCTCTCTGTATGTCACATACATTAATTGTCATATCAACTTTTTACTTTTTCTTTTACTTATTTTTTCTCTCTACATTTTCTAACTTTAGCTAACAACTGATATCAGCTCTCATTTCACATTTGCAAAAGAAATGGGGCCGACGACAATCCTTTTTGGCTACAAGTATATGTAGCTATCTTTGGCTACATTTGTAATTGTACAGTTTGTATAGTGTTAAAGTACATGTTTTGTAAGCTTATTGTACAGTTTAAGAAGTTAGTATGTAAGCCTAGCAAAATTTTAGTAATGTCAGAATTAAATGTATAACTTTACATATACATTCGTACAGTTTTTATTTACTAACTGCACAGTTTTTATATAACGAATATACATGTATGTAGCCATCTATAGCTACATTTGGATGTAGCCAAGGAATTACTTTTAGACAAAGCTTTGGAAGCAGAGGCGCCTTCACAGTTTGGTTCGATTTTGTTCAGGTTAATTTAAATGGTCCAGTATTCGGTTTGGGTTGGATCGGGTCACGTGAATTTGGTTTGCTCATATTGAGTTTGGTTTATTGAAATTTTAAACTTCAGTTTGGATAACTTTAGGGTCGGGTTAGCTTCTGGGTTGCTCGGTTTTTTCGTATGGGTCTAATCCAAGTTAATTATTCGATTAAATTCGGTTGACATTACAGAATAAAACAATTTCATAATCATGATATGTAAATTTGGTTTTAATGAATCTCAATAACTTGTATTAGGCTAGGCCGACAGTACCATAAGGTTAAGTGATGGTTTTGAGTATACAACATTTAGACATCCTATGAATACCATGCTTGTTTATTAATTCCTCCTCTTAAGTGATGGTTTTGAGTATACAACATTTAGACATCCTATGAATACCATGCTTGTTTATTAATTCCTTCCTCTTGAGTGCATAATTTTTGAGGAAACCTTCCAAGGCGCCATTGTTTTTGTGAAATATCAGGTTAACCTAGTGAACCATAGAAAAAGTTTGTGAGTTTTACCTTCAAAAGGTAACCTAGGCATCTAGTTGTTCTTGGGGACAACTATGCTTTATGTAAATGTGTTGAATTATGCGTTTTATTTGGTATGATATTTTGACACTAATGTGTTAGTGCTTAGGTTCTTATGATTCAAAAGCGTAAGTGATGGATTGACATGGTAAAGGTAAAGTAATATTTGATATGGAATTGTGTGATGAAAATTGTTATGAAATGGTTAAATTTGAAGATCAGTTGGATCATTTGGTTATTATGGAAAATTATGGTTTAGTATTTACCGGTTACCCGCGAAGGGCCTGGATTTTAAGCTCTAGTAATCTACTTCTTATAGTTTTCGAGCTATCTGGGGGGTGTGCATACTTAAGGATGCTAGAGTGAGGTGGTGGTGTCGGTGTCTCACGGAGAGCCCGACAGCAAGCTCCAGTGTTAAACTGGAGTGAGGTTAAATTGTTTTTGTAACACCCCTACTATTAATACATGCTTACTGTCCAATCTCCTTACACGTCAGATACACGCAGCGGATACTTACTTACGTACAATGGGTGATACAATGCCGTTAGTCACCCACGTGACTAACAAGGCTACTACTTCTACATACAGCATCGGTCTGATGGACCGGAATCCCGAGTACTACACTTCTACAACACATACTCCATTCATCAAATGAATACTACAAGGTTCCATTCAATACTTTACTCCTTCATTAGCCATACAATACAAAATACATAACCTAGTTTACTAGGTTCCCAATACCATTACAATGCTTCTTCCAAGTTCATACATACTCACTAAGAGACTACTTACTACCCGTTCCTCACACGCTACTTACTTCCAAATACCAGGGTGTGCCTCCGGTCTCTTCCTTGACCATATTCGTTTCGGGTACCTGCACACTAAAAAATGTCCCCCGAAGGGGTCAGCTTTCGCCGAGCATGATAACCGCATACCCCGCGTACTAGTGAGGGTACGCCGACCACTTGGTCGAATACATGCGGTTGATTTCATTCAAACATACATGCATACATGCTCTTATACACAATACAACAATACTTACGCAAGGCATACATACATACACTACATTACATACAAGGAATACAATAAACCATCCAATACATACTTACCTTCTTCCGAAATACACATACTCATTACATACACAATATACAATTCTTGTTAGCTTCATTGGTCCACCCGGGTTAATCGGGTGGAGATTACTCTTTTACTCGTTACTTCATACACATACATACTCATACTCATACTTACTTACGGATCCACACTTACTTACTCTTACTCTTACTCATGTTAAGTCGGGGACCTCCGGCCCGGGGACTACTCCGTCCCACCACCGGGATTACTTGACTCACCAATCCGGGATGCTACCCATTTAAGGGATTTGGGCCGCGGACCAGTTTAAGAGTCAGGAATTGCAGCCAACCTCTTGTGACTCCGCATCCTCACGCGTGGCCGAAGCTATATCGGACTTGTACTCATTCCAATTTACTCACTTAAGTTAGGAGTTAGATAGTTAGGAATTAGCACAAGTCAACATCCAAGCCACAATAATACAATACACATATACACATACATACGAGGTACAATACATTACACAAGTACAATACGAGGTTCGAATACCATTCATCATCATTCATATATTTCATGAATTATACAAACTAGTGCTCAAGACAATAAATATCAAGCACACATAAGTCAAGCACAGGTAAGTGCAATATAGTCCGATTCATGCATTTATCTTATTTAGGTGGTCAAATAAGCACACAAATCGGGGTAACCAGATTAGGATACAGGGCATGAAGAAATCATACCTTTCACCATTGATTTCGGACTCACCGACTCCTCTTCGATGTTCGACTAATCAAATCCTATCACATACATACATTCGGGTGGTCAATTATCCATAATTAACCTTACTCATTACTTTGTTACAGTTTCCTAGTGTTTACTTACTAATTCCTTATTATTCAAATACATTACTAATTCCTTATTATTCAAATACATTTACTTATGTTACTTACTTAAAATTATTCCCTAAGCTTGTTTATAGTCTTAATGACCTTTAAACATCATTAATTATGTCTTAATCATCTTATATTATCATTACCCATTCTTACCCATCCTTAGTTTTGCTTTAAAATACATTCTGGACAGATCTTGGGGTGGTCCTGGTTTGTGTCCTGGTTTTAAACCCGGACCAACTCACTGGAACAACTCTCGGGTGTAAATAAGGCTTGGTCCGGGTTTACACTCTGGTTTACAACCCGGACCATATGTTCTGAAATGCTACGGGTAAGTTTTTGACATCGTCCGGGTTTGTGTGCTACTTTGCAACCCGGACAAATTTGTTTTAGTAACTTACGGGTGTATTTTTGGGGTGGTCCTGGTTTGCGTACTGGTTTGAAACCAGGACCATTCCAGCGAGAAGGCATTCTGCCAAGTTTAAGAGATTGTCCTGGTTTGCGTACTGGTTTGAAACCAGGACAAATCCAGCCTGTTGCAAATTTACAGTTTTTAAGCTTTGTTTCAACTTCAATCTTTTGCCAATCTCTTCCCCATTATTCCTACATATAATCTAGCATGTTTTAGCACCTAATTAAGCTCCTAAACATGCTCAAATCCCTTACCAACTCATTACTCCTTTCCATACTAATTCACACAATTCTCCACATTTTCATTCCAGCACTTACATTACTTCACCAAGTGGTTTTGCTACAGATTTGGGTTCTTATTTCCTCCATGTCTAGTTCCCTTCTCTAATGCTAAATTACCATCCCAATTCATCTCCAAACACCACCATATCTATACCCAAGTCCAATACTCATTTTACTAACCCTTGTACTTTAATTCCTCCTAACTCCTCCAATGCAATCCACTACCTCGCTACAGATCCTTACATGTTTCCTCCTCATTCTCCACTTGCCAATCCATCCTCCCCAAACAAAATCTGTTACAACATTCATTTTCTACCTAGTTTCTAATTCACTAAGTGTTCTATTCCTATGTAAATTTTGCCATAGTCCCCTATATTTTTACCCTCTCACCACATTGTTTTCTCACACATTACCATCATCTCACCAGTTTTCAATAGTCATCAATATACAATTCCCATACACCAATACTAGCCACAAAAATGCTCTTAAAATTCCTGCACAACATCTCATTCCCAAACTAGTTTGTAACAGTTTTTAAAATGTCTTTTAAGGGTTTAAAATCTTGTTTCTTCCTACACATTACACTATCAATGCATTACTACCTTACAATACATATTTTAATTCCTCAAACTCTGTTACACATTCATTTACAAAGCTACACAAAGGCAAGTACATTTACCTTGTTATTTCACAAGCTTCCTTTCCTTCTCCTCCTTTCCTTCTTCTTTCTCACCGGTTTGTGAACCAATTCTAACACTACAACCCATTGATATACACATTTCAATACACCATTCTAATACACAATTTAACCCTAACCATTATGTAAGTTCTAATATAGGTTTTAGGGTTTAGAAATTATTTTACCTTCCAGGAGTACAAGAGCTGTTTGGGATAGCTCAAGAACAAGGTTTCCTCTCTTCCAACAAAGCCAAAATCGGCTAGAATACAAGGGAACCAAACAAGGTTTTAGTTTCTTTTTCGTTTTGCCCATAAGGCTAGAAAAACAATGGGGTTTTGAGGAGATTTTTACCTCAAAAGAACAAGGAGAACAAGGGCCTTCTAATGGTGGTCTTGAAACTCCAAATGGGGCATACCCATGAAAACGAAAGTTGTCGTTTTTGAATTTTGGAAAGATAGGAATGTTGCTCTTGAGGAGAGGATTCCAATGGTGGTATTTTTATAATTTTTGGAGAAGGTTTGATGGAGTTTCAAGAGGAGAGAAGTGAGTTTTTGTGTGAGCTTGCTTGTTCTTCCATGGCCATCGGTTGCTTGGAGAAGAAGAGGGGAAAATCAGAGAGGAGAAGGGGGAAGCTTCACGTGAGAAAAGAGAATGAGAGGAGGAGAGAGAATTGTGAGAGTGTGGGGGTAAAGTAGTGTAGTTACTTTTTGGGTTTTTAATTCTTTTTGTCTTTTACAAATAAAAGAAGTTAAGTGTGTGTGTGTAAGAAGTGGGAATCGGACAGCACACAGACCCATATGGGTTTTGAAAAATTCTTTTTACATTATTGGACACATAAGTTTTGGTTATTTATGTTTCTACCCCACAACTTCCCGTTTTTGACGGTTTTTACTAATTTCTCGTTTTATTGATTTTATTGGTTCTAAAGCTTCACTAATGTTTATTAATGACGATTTAGTTGACCAAAATTGTTACGAGTCTATTTGACCCGCTTAAGGACACGTTTTCCCGGTTACCTCGAAAAACGTGCTTTAAGGTTCGTTAGTGATTTTAATCCATTTTAAGGATCCGTTTTCTTCGGGATTTGTTCCCTAATATTTATTTAGACTTAATTAAGCCTTTAGAATCCATATAGTACGCTAACCGAGGTCTTATACCTCCTATGGTTGTTTAACGCTTATTTAGCGTTTTACGTTTTTTAAGTTTCTTTATTTCTTTTGGATTTATTTTTCCTTACCGATATTACTTAATCATTATTAGGCTCTTAAATACCCATTAGGATAATTTAATCGCCATATTTAAGGTCGGGGTATTTCAATCTACCCCCCTTAAGAACTTTGTCCTCAAAGTTGTTCGAGGTTATGGGTTTACAATGCTTACTCATTCTTACATGTCTAATACCGTGGTCATACATTCTTCCTCTTACTAATTCCCAAATCCATTACTCAAGGTTTCTACATACCATACCATCCAAAAGTACTATAATTACTCCAATCCACATTACTACCAACCATTGGTTCCCCATTACAAGGTTTTCACATAAATACAATGCAAGCTATCCCCAAAGCAATGCAATACACGTTACAATCCCGCAGACACTCAGGTCATCTAGACACAGGACTCCTCTATGTCCTGTTGCCCTTGGAATAATACAACATGTTACCTACTGTTATTCTCCGGTATAAGCTTCTAACAATTACTTACTCTCCAGTCTAAGAGAAATACTTCACTACTACCAATTACAAATTTTCTAAAACACATAACTCCAAAGTCCAATATATATACATTACTTCTATCCTATGTGTGATTTTTGTGACCACTTAAGGGGAGCTTCAAGAATCATTCGACCCTGATGTGATCAGCATCAGTGTTGAATTATCTTTCCACCCCAATTTGTGTTCGGTTTCCCTTGATCTGATCAGGATCAAGTTCGACTTCCCACATCAGTTTCAAACAAACAGATAATTTAGTTGTTTTCATTTTCTATCTTTTTACCCTTCTAGTCGTGATTATGAATTCATACATCTCCAAAGGATGGAATCAGTCCATCACTCATCCTCACTCTACTTCCCAAATGTTTTACTCCGTGGTTCAGTACCTAAGTGCTCATTTCATCGACTATCATTACTTCCATTCACTACTCTTCTTCATCTCAACTATTCTAACTAAGAAATACAGTATTTATGAAATTCAGTTGTTCTCGTTTCACTTCAAATGACGTGCTTACGAATACACTACTTATGGCTACATTTCTCTACTACTCTTAATCCATTCGTACTACTTCTTTAAGGGTTACAATACTTGTGGAGCTCCGTCCACTACTCATTACTCTTCTTTACCAATACTCTTACACTGGTGTTACAAGATGGGTATATTCATCCTATGGTATTTGCATGTCTAATGCCTAGTTACCATAATTACAATATGAATGAATACTTATGTTTATTTAACATAGTATCAATCGTCAATTTGATTCTCATTTGTGCTATGCACATTATGGTTTATGTGTTTTATTCACAAAACTTACATTAAGCGGTTTTCGCTCTACCCCCCTTAAAAGGGATTACGCCCACGTAATCTACCATATGTTATTATTATTAAACATTGGTTTAATCAATTTGGGCAGTCTGAAGCATTTAGCTTCACTACGGTATACTATATAATATGCTCTGGTCAAAGGGTTTTAACCATACCCATGGTTTAGTCTTTGTACCAATAATTCCTATATGAGTTTATTTAACTCACAATCAATTTGGTTCTAGCCTATTAGGCTTCAAGGCATTAATAGCCCTTCTGTTATGCTTACTAGGTATATCATCTCCTAGCTAGGGCCCACTAGCTTCTGCTGCGCGACCCTGATAATCTTAGTACTTTACTGCTCTTTGGTTATTCAAATATGTTACTCATCGCCCCTTTATCCCTTCGTTATGGGAATAGGGTGTACTAACAGTGTGGTATTCCTTACCGCTGTTTGAACTCAATGAGTTTAAGATTTATAACCAGCTCTCTGCGATCTATTATGTATACTACTCGTGCTCCCGTGATTATTCACCAAGCTCTTCCGACTTATTGTCGGGCGAGGTTAAGTCACTACTTAGTTGTAGTGCTTCCTCTAGTGTCAATAGTTTCGAATCATACCAGTTTTTCTGGTTCAGTACAAGTGTCCTTCACTTGTATGACCTTGCATTTTCTATGCCTTGGTCCTAGTGACTTTCTTAAGTCTCCTTTCACCTTTATTCCATTGGAATTCACATCTTGTGATTGTTAGTGTGTGTTACACTCTTCGTGCTTCTTTGGCCTTAGGCCGCACGGTTTGCTGCTAAACTTGCTTAACTGGCTTATGCCATGTTGTCGGTGAAAGAAAGGTTTACTACGGTTTACATTCTCCATATCCCTAGCCATCCCATTAGATCATTAGCTGGACAAGTGCAATACCAAAACACTCAGTCATACAGAGTGCAGAGGCGTAAACGCTTGACAGTAAGTCACTTATGTGATAGGAAAGAATATTTCTGCCTGTCTTCTCATACTTATACTCCGTGTCGTTATCTGCTACTTCCTCATAGCGGTCGCTTGTTGCGCACCGTATTCTTACTCATTGTACAACATTGTTTTTACTGTTTCTGGTACTGTGGTAGTTATCTTACTCGTTGCCATTGTCGTTGGCACCATTTCTTTATGGTGTGAGTACACTAGGAGGTTCCTAGCTCATTTGTATGACGGTTGTCGCTGCATACCGCATTGTAATTCTAATGTGAAGATGTTCTTCCCTTTTAGGTTTCATGTGTAGGTTAGCTTACTTCACATTCCGTCATCATTTATGATACCATTTACCAAGTATTTTGGTTGACCAAGGATGAGATAACTCATCGGGTTATAAGCTCTCTTGAGCGTTAGTCATTCGTGATGTTCCATGTGTATTCTCATTGGTTGTTTGACAATTATTGTCCTTCAGTGCTGAGCATTGGTTATAGGCTCTAGCTGTGTAGTTTCACTTGTATGTACATCACCGGAACATCCCAAGAACTTCAAGGGTTTTCCGGTCCCGTTCTCCAATTGGTGAGTATTCTATCCTTGGTAAGTGAATGTTCTTGTTGAGAGGTTAGTTACCACTCATAGGTCTCATGACAAGGTTTACCATGTTGGTGTTTATACAATGGTTCACCACGTGCTTGGGTGCATATGGAGTATGCTTGCTCCTTAAGTCGTGACGATTTGGAATCTCATTTCCTTATTCCATCGCCCCTTGGCAATATCTATACGCGTAGGCTTTACTGTTATAATAGATGGAAGCCTTTCTAAGGGTTCACATCTTCACCACATTGGTGGTCTTTGGCAAACGAGGGGTACCTTCCCTTGGGTTTCTCGTAGTGTCCAAGTGTGGACTAGGCCAATGTTGGCATTATCGACTGATGCTCTGGTGACAGTGGCACTGCGTTGACCATTACTCCAAACCACTCACTAAGTTGAGTGCAAATTGGTTGTTCAGTTGTCGATCTATTGTCGTATGAAGCAACATTTCTTGCAAGTCGTGTTATTAAATGGTGTGGTATTGCAACCGTTGAGGTTTATCTAACGTAGTTGGTTGATGGCTTTTAAGCCGTATTGCTGCGAGCTATGCTCTTTGCAGGCTGCTTATATCTGTTTCCACTCCTTGTATACCATCACTGGTTGGAGGTGTTGCTGGGCTCCATGGTAAGTCGTGACATCACGCTTCCGTTCATAGGAGGTCCTTTAGGCATTCTGGTGTTAATCAGTGCCTTTGTAGTCTAGGGTATTTCCTGTTAAGTGAAATCCCTTCGGTGTCTTAACCGAGCGTTCGTTGTAGCTTTCGTGGTCTTATTATGACGCTTCGTTTGATTGTTGTTAATTCAGACACCCTTCAAGGTTTGTTCCTTGGGTGTTGTTAGGTTACGCCGTTACATCCGGCTAATGTTTATAACATGTCGTGTCTACTATACCGCCTTGTGGTATTGTATTTTGAGTTATCCCCTTGTGGGTTATAGCGTCTCCCGTTCTTGGGTAGACTGTTTATATTGCTCCTAGTGTTTTAGACTGGGTTTAAGATCCTCTCCAACGATGGATTATACTTTATGGTAATCTTGTGGCTGCTCTTGGCAACTCTGTCCCATTTGTTGAGCATTGTGGTGTTCACGTTAGGCTTTTGCCTTACTTTGTTCGGCTAGGTATTCCTTCCAGCTGTCATGTGTTTGTTTGACATCTTGAGACATATCCAATGTCTATACTTATTAGTCTGCGCTCCTTGCGCTTTCTAATTCTCATTCCTCATCTTCAGATGGATTCTCTGAGTTCCTTTATACTTAATCGTCTGAGGTGTCCAGCTCTTCTGATTTGATCTTACTGATGGTCCGTAGAACGGAGTTGACTACTTCCCGTGTTTCGTGCACTACATGTATACATACGTGGGGTACCATGTTGATACGTTACCACTTACCTAACTATATGTCAGGCCCGCAAGCTCCTTCGGAGTGCGGTTGTCCCACATCCCGTAATTGGGTACACTGGTAGTGCTCGTCACACGCCTAGGTGAAGTATTCTATTGTCAACTCCTCTTGTATCATTCTATGATACTCACCGTAGTTATGTTGGTTCGGTTTTTAAAATCCAAGGTTTTAAAAGAAGGTTTGTGGTTTTGAAAGAAAACTTGGTTTGAAAATAATGGTTCGGTGTTAAAAGATGTTCTGCATGGCATAGCCATGTTGGGGTCTTGACCAAGTCTAGCTTCTCGCTGACTGGTATGTTCTAAATACTGTGGTCGGGCCGTTAGGCCTTTCCAAGGTCCCATACGTCTGGTCGTCAGGATGTGTGATCCTGTGGTTGTTTCGTTACGGTCACCGTACATTATTATGTACTTGTGACGTGTTAGTGTTCCTTTACATATCTCTGTTACTGCACTTGCCGTGGCAAGTGGTGGTATTGGTGGTTTTTGGATAAACCTACACCGGTCACGGTATGGTTTTCACTGGTACTTGATAGTCTTGCGGACTTTTCCCTCGATCTTATCGATCTATAATTGGTATACTCGCTCCTTTAGGTAGCTTCTTGGTGGTCTAGACATGGCTGTCGTAGATCTGGGTACTCCTCCACTCCTTGGAGGTTCCCGTTCTATTTGGTTTAGTGTCGTTCCTTGTGGCTCGTTCCCACACATTGGTGGTGGTTACTGAGCCTTCCTTGTTTAGGCACTACTCTCGTAGTCCTATTGGATTGTATCTCATGGTTGTTCTTGTAGTTGTCTGAGCTATATTGGCCAGGTATTGCAACCTTAATGGCGTCGTAGTTTTGGAGTTAACCGCTTCCGACTATGTCCTTAGTCAGCTAGCATACCGTTGGTGGTATTATTTGAATGCTACAGCCCGTAGACTTATGTCTTGGGTTTTGTTACAGTTCCTTTTTTCCGCTCTGTTGTGCTTAGTGCTTCTTTTCCTGCTGCTGGTTGGTTAGCCAGGTTCTGCGACTGCTAAGCATGTCGCCCCTGTAGACACCAAAAATTCTCACCCTATAAAGAAAAATTCAGAAAAATAAATAAAATAAAAGGGGTCATTGCCTTTCTTTTTCAAAATTCGTTAATGTGCGTGCCAAAATAAATTCGTCGTTTTATTACAAAAATTTCAAAACAATTTTCAAACATTCGACAAAAAAAACATTCTTTTGTTTTAGTTTTTTAGGAAATTCTTTTATAGTTCAACCCCTCTCATGTGGTGGTAATTTTTGATCAAATAACTTCGTTCATACCTGTAAAACTTCTTTTATTTAATTGGTTACAAAAATAGCACAAGAAAACAATAATGGTCTAGTGTCAAAATGTTAACATCACATTTGAGGTAAGGGCTCAATTCTGATTGTGAACATTTCTTCTCATTTTATTCTTGCCGATCAGTCGAGCCCAGCGACCGTGTCCAAATCCCGACCCAGAATACTCAAATCGACAGGTCTTGATTTTGAGTCACTTTTATTTCATTTCCATCAGCCCGGTCCCAGTAATGCCCAACTCAGTAAAACCCAACTTCAAAAGATCCACTAGCCCATGCCCATCGAGCTCCAACCCCGCCACATCAGGCCCTAGCTCTACTCTATAAAAACAAAAAAAAGAAGCGTGAAAACCCTATTCCCAAAGCGGCCGCCATCATCGATCCCAAAAAAAAAACAAAGGGTCTAAAAAAAAAGGTCATTCTCTTCCTTGGTCCAAGGGGCAAACGAGAAAAACGTACATGCTCTGTTGCTCTTACCGTCGCTGGAGAACGACGAACCGCAAGCTCTGCACCAACCCCATCCTCTCATTCACGCATCTTCACCGACAAGGAATGTACCTGCTCTCTTCCTCATCTTCACATTGATATTTTTGCAACTTCTGCTGGCGAATGAGAGTAGCTACTTGCTACTGTATCTCTTCTCCTCTTCATTCACGATGGTGATTTGCATCTAAACTGTCGAACAATGAACACAGCCGTGCACTTCATTCTCTTCTTCACGGTAATCTGCAACCGAACTGGTGAAAGAACATGTAGCTTTGCATTCTCTTCTCATTTCATACTCTCGATAGTTTTGCACAACCAAACTCGTTGCGGGTTCATGGTTTTGCTGAAGTTGCGTTGAAGCACATCCCTCTCTTCTAATCTCCACACCCACGGTAATTTTACACTCCTAAACTGGCGAGAACAGGAACATACATCCTGCCCTCTTTTCAACTCTTCCTCACGGTAACTTTGCACCAAAACTGGCAAAAGGAACATACAGCTCCATGTCCTCTCTTCATCTCTTCCTCACGGTAATCTCGCTCACCTAAAAAGAACAAACAAGGAACATACATGCTGCCCTCTTTTCATCTCTTCTTCACGGGAGCGTACAACATCGAGCCTCTGTCCATGCTCTTCTTTTGAGTAATTTTGCAAAACCAGTTGTCGACCAAAGAACATACAACCCTGTCCTCTCTTCATTTTTCTTCCTCACGGTAGTTTTGTACCCAACTTGCGAACAAGGAACATACAAATATGTCCTCTCTTCATTTCACTCCCTCACGGGAATTTGCAACCCAAACTAGCAAGAAGGAACATCTGTGCCTTTTTCTTTCATTTACTAACGACAACCTGCAACCCAAACTAGAAACGAGAAGCATACACACTCTGTGTTGTTTCTCCAATTCTTCATCCCCTCAAGAAACTTACATACTCTACAACTCCCTCAAAACTCACGGTAATTTTGCTCACCAAACTGGCGTACAAGGAGATGCACTGCTACCTTTTTCATTTCTTCTCTTCTTTTCACGGTAATTAAACTGGTGAACAAGGAAGCATCTGCTTCTTCGGTCGCTTCACTACGGGACATACACATACTTCCATGTCCATACTCGTTCTGACAATGATGGTTCCAAGGCCAGCACAAAGTCTCGGTTCAGCCCCTTCATGAGGGTGTTTGAGCCACTTTCCAAGTTCAACTCTCATCGAAAGTGTGCCAAAGTTCATGTCAGAGTGCAAGGATACGAAATCCTCAAGCTCGCCAGAGACTGGAATGAACAAGACATTTTGGAAGTCACTGTTGCGGGATTTTTCAAGCACTGCTAGTCCGCCTCATGTGGAATCTGATGGTAGTCTGCCTGTGAACAAGGAAAGTCTTGAGCAGATAGTTCCTCCTCCCTGTAAACGTGGCCACTTCCAGGCTATCTCAAGGTGGGAGAGAAGCATTGAAATACAGCAACGAAAACCGCCGCATTAAAGAGACTCGTATCTGAAGAATCAAATACACCCGACGTGGCTGAGATTCCTGGTGGTTCAAATGATGATTCTGATGTGTCAACAATTTTTCAGACAATATCCTTGATTATGTCAAAGGAAAAGGTCGGGTACTTCAAACCCAATCCATCCACGAGTAACATCGAGAACCAGGAAATACAGCTCCTCTGTTCAAGTCGCTCCACGATGATAATTTTGCAAACCCATTGGCGAACAAGGGAAATGCATGTTGTACCGCCTTTTCCATTCTATGCTCTGCGTCATTCTCTCCCGTCACTGAATGTTCAAACCCAGCTGCTGGCGAACAACGAGCAAGTATTCCGCAAACCCAACTGGTGGCAACGAACATACCTGCTGCATTAGAACTTGAGGGAGCTAAGTTGTTCTTCTTTTGGGTTTGACCGTAATCAATTTCTTTTAAGCATTCACATGTTTTATTTTACTTCTGACTTGCTATCTGTGTGTCCCTGAATTGCAGGTCGTCGACGAGTCTTGGTCGCTCTAGTCTGGTTATTTTGGCTCCGACTTTTTTTGCCCCTCACTTAGTTGGCGGCGTAGTCTGGTTAGTGTGCAGGGCTCTTTTGACTCAGTTATATCCGTTCACCATCATTATTTTCTCCCGTGATACATTTATACGCTTGCTTGGCCTAGGAGTATTACGTATGGGTTTGAGCTAAGCCTATTAAACTTGCTCGTATTTGAAAAATTATCAATACAGTCATTGCTATTGTCGCTGGAGTGCTGTCTCTATGCAACTATATTGTCTTAATCCGGTTTGTTGTGCCTGCTACGACTGGTTGGAGTTTGCTGTGTTTAAGCTATTATTACACATCAATTATGGGATATTGTTTGCGGGTTGGTTTCTTTTTTTGCTTGTTACAGTTGTTCCCTTTGCGTGGTCGTATAGAACTCGGTATATTGTTTGTCTTAACTTCCGATTTGTTGCTGATCTTTACTTGGATTTTTGTTCTCATGTGGAGCGATACATTTTTTTTATGGGCAAAGGTTATTCCTATCTATCAAGTCTCCACTATTGATTTTGACTTGCTTGCGTAATTAAGGCTGAATGGTCCATTTGTAAATCTTCTGCTTTCAATTGGTTTGCTTGATTTCCTTTTGTTGTCATGTTGCATATCATCACCGATTGGGATTTGCGCTACCCTTCTGCTTTTTATTCTCGCGTGTGGGCTGAGATTTTCGATTGACGACGCTTGGAGTCGGTATCGGCTATCGGGTTTGTTTGCTATGTACATATTCTGTTATATTGAAAGTTATGGGTGGAGATGTTACCGATTGATATTTGGGTTCAAGAAATCAGATTCTATCTATTTCTTACTATCTCTTGCGTTCTTTGTACAATTCCTCCTCCTCATCTTTGATTTGTAATTTGTCTGAGGTACCATGAGAGTTGATTCGAGTTTGCTCGTGCTTGGTTTGGAATATCTTCAACTCTAAAATTGACCATTGTTGGACTTCAAGCTTCACAAGCTCCTCACGGGTTTGGAAATCTTGTTGATTACACATAGCTGAGACAGAATGATGAGCTGATTCGGCTGGGACTTCTTTTTCTAAAATTTGATTGAGTGCTAAACCGGGGGCAGGCCACCCCGTAGGTTGGTTTCCTATCACCTACATCTTCCATAATCATGACCAACAACATGTTTACATTTCTAGCATCATGTTCGCTCCCTGCGCATTAATTTGGTTTATAAGTTGATGTTAGCATGATTTTGGTTGAATCCTCACTTGAAACCCACTCATATAATTGCAAAGTCTTGTTTTGTCATGCTATTCGTTGTCTTAACATCATCGTCGATTTTTTATGGCGATTCTGCTTTGCCTCTGATGCTTTTGTCGTTTTTTGCACCAATTGTAAATCGATATTAGATGGCCCTAGATAGCTTTCAAATTTTCATCCCATGTATACATCACTTGAATAACTGTGAACATATTTGTTTATTCAGTCTATTGTTATTATTATTTGATCTGCTTAATTGTCGTGTCTTCAGTGATCTTGATATGATTGTCTCCGTATTATATGTGTATATATGGTATATCCAGCCTCATTGCAAATTTCGTTTCATTCCATTGTACAAAACTTTACTATCTAAGCCCTAGTTATGCCCTTAGGTCCAAGCCATTAGGATAGTGGGAGTCCCTTGGCACTTAGTGGGTCATGTGTCCTTCTTGGTCAAGGTGACACCCTAAACCTTAAAACACACATCTAAATTATGTATATAAAAAAAATGAAGAGCAATTCATTCCTAAAGTTTCAAGTCCAAAATCAACCATCTTCGGCCTAAACAAACCCAGGCCCATTTTCAACTTCAGCCCAATTCAAGAAACCCACTTCAAGCCACAAACCAAAAAGCCCAATTCAACCCAATTCATCACAATTCAATTCAATTTGATTTCAATTCAACCCAACTCACTTCAATTCAACCTAATTCATTTCATTCAAATCAACTTCAATTCAATTCCATTTCAGTTCATTCCAATTCAACTCCAATTCAATCTCAATCTCCATTCATTTCCATTTCAATTCAAAATTCTCAATTCCGATTCAATTTCATTCTAACTTCAATTCAATTCAAAACTTCATTCAATTTCCATCTCAATTCAAATTCAATCTCAATCCCAATTCCGATTCAAATTCAATCCAATTCAATTTCAATCTCAATTCAAATTCAATTTCAATCGATCCCAACGCTAATTCAAATTCAATCCACATCCCAACTCTGATTCAAATTCAATCCAATTCCAATTCATTCCCAATTCAATTCTAAATACACTTCAATTCCAAGTCAAAAATTCATTTCAATCCCAAATAGTTTCAACCTTAAATCCCAAATTCCAACTTCATAAACTTCAAAGTCTCAAAATACCCCGAACTCCGATTATCTCATGGACTCAAATCATCTCCAAAATTCTAATTTCCCCCCACATTCGAATGTCTCACAGACCCGAGCGTCTCACAGATTTTGTCATTCCAATGATTCGAATGTCTCATAGACCTGAGTGTCTCACAGACCCGAGCGTCTCACAGACCCAAGTGTCTCACAGACTTCGACATCTCAAGATTTCAAACGTCTTACAGACCCTAGCGTCTCACAGATTAACCTCTCAAACACCTCAAAAACCCTCCAAACCACAAATCTCATAAAAAAAAAACCTCAAAACGTCGTGAACTAGTAAGGTCTGATCTCAACAGGGAGTTGAGTACGTAGGCAGCCCACCTAGGGTGCGACCCCATTCCAAACAAAAAACCCCCTTCCCCCTCTACGGTGGCTCTCACATCTCTCAAAACGCTCAAACCTTCTTCGCTCCCACGAACTTCAAACCATCAGACACTAAGTCTTGTCATTCACTCAATCTCAGACTTTTCCCAATTCTCATTCTACACTCATCCGAATTCACCTATCCCTTTTATGGGTGCTAGCTTGACAGAAAAACTCACCTCATCCACTCTCTTTCTCTCTCCTCGTCCTAATCCTATCCTTGGCTTTTAAATGAATCTCTCCAAAAGGTTTTGAAAGAAGGTAATCCCGACAATTGGAGACCGAGGTTTCCTCGGGCACCAATCCGAAGTCGTGGTCGTTGCCACTCTAAGGGGTGTAACCCAGTACGAACCCACACAGAATCTCTGGCTTGATCAGATAAGTCCTATCCATAGGCAACAAATCACAGAGTCAATTAACGGTTCCAAACCCTTCTCCTCCCTTCCTAGTTCCTTAGGTCAAACTAGGTGGCGACTCTAGTCAACTTCCGCCTTTAGGGCATAAGTCCGCGTGGAGCCCATCGAGAGCGGGTGTAGTGCACACTTGCACTCCCCTTCATGCTTTCTGGGAAAGACGGACGATTTAGTAGGTATTTGAGGGATGCCAAGAATAACGGGTTTTCACCCTCCAGAATGGCAGTTTCTAGGATCTAGGCTTTTTAGTCAGACCATATTTAGGTAGACCCCCCTCATACCGAAAAATCACCCTCCACAGAATGGCGACTCTGCTGGGGAAAACTTGAGTAAGTTTTTCTCAAACTCAAGGAAGACTGAACTCCATTCAAAATTGTCGGGACTTCCCCACCTCTTTCAAAACCTTCAAGAGATTCTTTTCAAGCCTTAGGATTATTCTACTCCATACTAGAGTGTGTAGCTGATGAGGACAACTAGGATTTGTTAGATCCTCAACAAACATTGCAACAATTGGGTTAATAATTAGCTCACGATTAGAAAGAGACACTTAGGATTGAATGAAGCTAACTTCCCTTTAGGTTAATAAACAACCAAATTGGAATTATCAACTTCAAGACAAACATTTAGTAAATAGGTTGGTGCTAACTTCCCTACTTTACTTATATGTTGTATGATTGTGGGGTGCATTGGTTGGGTAGCTTAGGACATGCATTCCTCTGTGTCACCCGCTATATTCACGAGTCACGGGATGCCGATCGGTCCACGATTGATTCCCCATGAGTCGGGTCATTCATTTGAATGGTTATACCCACGGGGCGAGATGGTCATCGACCTACGCCTTGATACTCATGATCCAAATATATCCTCCATTATCCGAGTCTAAGCCAACATATAGTGAACCATGAGCCTTCAGTGTCCAGCTGCCTGATCCGGTGTCTAGGACGGGTTTTACGGAGAGTCACCCCCTTGTATGCCGCCTGTCTGACCACCCTTCTGCCTTACCCTGAAGATTGCATGGGCTCAGTTCTTCATTGTTCCTCTGCACCACGGGTGTCTCTAAAGCCCAATGTCACGCTACACGTCCATAGAGGATCCCGTATTTACCGGATACCCATACATGGCACAACATAGTCAGTGAATAATTTGGACTTTAGACACACCTGACCGTACAGATGACGAGAGACCCGTTCCCATGCAGTACTTCCCCGAGTTTCCCGAAAAGTGAGTATGTTGTGATAATCCTCGGCCGTGGCTCGTGTGACTGTATCACTTCGGGTATCCCGACCTTTCGAACTTAAGCACTCCGGTCTTTCTTAATGACGTGCCCCACAAGGCATAACAGAGATAAATCCCGAGAGATGAACAGTGAAGGGACGACGGTTCCCCCGGTGGTATGGAAGCATTGATTGACCTGGAAGGTGATTATCCCAATCATTCACACTCAGCTCCATAAAAATCAGCCACGATTTTTATTTTGCACTTACATCTATGTGTGATCATGTTTCAAATTGGCAAAAAAAAAAGTTCGAACACTCCAATGAAATATCTTTAGAGTCGTCCATCTCGAATGATTTAAAAAAAATGATCTTCAAAAATTGTTATTTCCAAAACAGTTTTCAAAATCGGTTTCAATCAAAGTCTTCCCGAAAACAAACCTTATCAAGCAGTTTGCAAAGAACAAATTTCAAAATCTACTGTTTACAAATGATTTTCAAACAATGTTTCCCACAAATGTTTTTTTTTTCAAAACTAGTCTCTAAAATAGCTTTCAAAACCCATTTTTTGCAAACGAGTTTCAAATAGCATTTCTCACAGATGTTGTTACGAAATAGCATTTCTCACAAACGTATTTCAAAATAAATGATTTAGTCCCCATGTTGTGACCTGTTATTTTTGAAGTTCCACCCACCTTCAAGAAGCGGTCTACCGTGGAGCGTACTAGTCATTTTGTGTTTTCACAAAAGTGGTGGATTTTCACATAAGATTTAGTGCTCGATCATTCACTTTTCCTTTCTCAAAATATTCCCCATTCCTCTCGTCGGAGCAAGTGAAGCAGCATGAAGATCGACTACGCGGATCAAGCTGAAAATCAGAGGCGCACTAACCCGTGGAGCTAGCCGAGCGACATGAAGACCGACACCAACCGTTTAATTACAAAATCAGAGGCGCACTAACCCGTGGAGCTAGCCGAGCGACATGAAGACCGACACCAACCGTTTAATTACAAAATCAGAGGCGTACCAACCCGAGTCAAGCGACATGAAGACTAGCGACACCTGTTCGAGTTCAAACTGTTGAAAATCGGAAGAACACCAACCCGTTCTGTTTGATCATAATACTGCCCCGTTGCCGGAGCCTGAAAACGAATGAGCAGCCGATCAAGAGTCCGAAGACGAAGAGTAGCCGGTCAAGAGCCAACCAGGAGCCCGAGCGTAAGCAGTCAGTCAGAAGCTCGAAGACGAAGCAGAAGATTTTGAGAGAAGTTTTTAAGCTCAAACTCCCTCTTTAATGACTTTTTATGATTGATGATGTATAGGTTTTCCCTATGATTCTTTCCTCTCTTGTCCATTTCTGAATAGATTACATGTATAGGTTTGTACATTCCCTTTGAATTTGTTTAGATCGATGTGTATAGGGTTCCCCACTCCCTATTTTATTTATGAATGACCGAGCATCAAAATCCATATTGAGAAAATCCACCACTGCGAAAGCACGTGTTTTCAAAACTGTTTTCTTCCAAACACTTTATTTCTTCCAGTATGCACGACTTGCCTCTTCCCATTGTCAATCATTTCACATTCATTAATCATGCATGAATCATGCTCATCACAGAAAAATTGCATAATCACATGTTGCATTCCCAACACATCACACACAAGCATTCATCCCATTTTTTCAAAAGCATGCTAACATTCACATTTGTCATATTCTTTTTTCCGTTATAATGACTGTGTTTGCAGGTGATTAACCGTGTTTGCCCACGAGCGAAAGCGTGACCCTCAAAGCGATAGCAAGAAATACCAGGGATTCAAGCATCTTCCCATTCGACATACCATGTACATAGAGACCAACACCAACAAAAGAGCATAATCCAAAAAAAAATGCATACGTCCAAAAGATCCAAAAAATGCATATATCCGAAAATCCAAAAAAGATGCATACATCCAAAAAATCCAAAAAAAAAGTCATACATCCAAAAATCCAAAAAAAATCATATCTTCAAAAATCCCAAAAATGCAGTCACTGTCATATCGTGGGACCACCATGCGGGAGTGGTCACTCCCTAAAAGTCCAAAACTCCAGAAGCCAATCATTAACCGAATATCTTTCTGAAACAACCTCTTTCACATCACACCTAACAGTTTTTCTCACATAGACCTTCTTCGGGGCTTACAATGACGGGATGAGCTTTATGGACCATCAACTGGAACCGACTCAAGCGAGACTAGGCGAAACCTTACCGATCATGCATTGCATCCAAGAAAAAAAGCAACACCTAGTCAAAATTCAAATTCATTCTTTTTGCATCATCATTAACACATCATGCATCATATGTATATAGTAGTTCCATATTACCACAACACATTGCATGGTATATGTACTGCATACACTCGTATCGAAACGAGGTCTTTGGGGAAAATCTTGAGCAATTGATTGAACAGAATGCTTGAACCACTAAACTCTAGACCCGTACATTCACACAAGGGTCTAACCAAAATCATCACCACAAACCAAGTGAGTAGTGTGCGGAGAGCGGTATTTTCTCTTGAATTTCAAGTGGCGTTTGGAAATCCATTGAGCGACGAGGGAAGGTAGAGAGAGTCAATCGAGGTAAAACCATGAGCGACATGTGCATTCCTTCAGCACATGGAGAGGCAATAAATAGTGAGATCAGTGTCGATAACAGATAAGAACTATGATTCACGCAAAGATCCGAGAAGTAGTAGGAAAGCAATCATTAACTAATGAGAATGACGAGGCACTTAGGATCAAAAATCTCCACAAAACCAAAAGACTTTGATTGCCCTGTACATCCCTTAGTGAGCCCCGCTGAGCCTGTCACGATAAACCTTTTTCTGCGAACTCCACAACATGCCACCTGACATACATACTTACCCTTGCAACAGAGGATCTCAAGGAGCCGGAACCATGGCCCCTCTCCACCATCTTTCACAAACACAATAAATGAAATGTTTGAAGAAATCAGTGAGTCAATGCAACTCTCTCCAAAGCCAAACACCAAAAAGAACACCAAAAATGTTCAAGAAGATCGATGAGTCAATGTAACTCCAAAGCTCAAAACCAAAATACAAAGCAGAGAATGCTTGAGAAAGTTGATGAGCCAAATGCAATTTCAAAAACAAAATGAGAAGAAAGTTCAAATTGAACACCAGAAGAGGCAAGAAGGAGAAATCCAAATAAGAAGGACCAATGATGTCCCGAAGAAATCAACCAAGGTTATCAAAACCAGTCTAATCATTCCACCCATGGCGAAGGCGAAACATATCCTCTGTTGCACAAAAAACTCCACAATTCCCAAATAAATCCTCCAGTCCCATGTGACATACATCATACCTCGCAGCCCCGTTATAACCCAATAAAAGACCTCTGACTTGTTAGTTGATAAGCGTTAACTGAAAGTATCGGATCTGAAACATGAATCATAAGCTTCGTACTTGTTATCAACATGTCCTGTCATACCAAAGGGACCATGAGCGTATGAGCGTGACCTTACCCCACAAGGTCTTATGAGTGCGAGTGAATCTTCAGTCTAAAGCACCAAATCATAAACAACCTACCCCATTGTAGGAGAGGAACTTGTAAGGATTGGAAAGTCCAGAACCTCAAAAGAAATTCTAAGGAAAATACTGCTCTGAGCACCGAGAGCATCATCACACCATTTGCACACACAGCCATACTCATGAAAGATTGACCCATATCCTCCGTGAAAGGAAAGTGATTCACGCATTCTAGCTCAACAATCACTCAAGATCAAACTGAAGATGTCTTATATTCGTAAACCTCATATTAATAGAGATAGGACCGTACTTTCTCTTCAAAAACTGCATATGCATTTTGCATCGTGTCTAGCATTTAATATTTGCATGCACCATAATCATTTCATCACCAACATCCGACTGGTAAGAACTCTGCCTAGTCTCGTGGAAAGTCGACTTCAGTTGCCGCTATCAAAGCGTAACTTCCGATAAAAAAAGTCAAAGATGGAGCCATCCCACGGCCATATCCAAGTTGGAGCCATGTAGAAGTCATCCTCAAACATTGAGACCATCTCCAGAGATACACGTGAGCCATCCCAACAGTTCGAGAACAATACGGGAGCCACCTCAAATCCCTGTCGGAGCCATGTCATCACCAAGGCCTTGCCCACAGAGTTTCGAACTACGTATGGTCTGATCTCAATACGGAATTGAGTACGTAGGCAGCCTGTCCAGGGTGCGACCACATCAAAGGCGAAAACTTCCCTTTTCCTCTTCCTTTGGCGTCATCGAAGTGAACCAACCAAAGCATCGTCATGCTCAATCGGCACAAGTCATCCCGGAGCCATCCATGGAAATCCTGGAACCTTGATGAGAACTACGAATAAAGTCATGCAACTGTGTTTCATCATTCACCCATAAAAAACCATTCACCCACTACAAAGTCCACAAAAAAAGAAAAATCCCATCAAACCGCAACAAATCCATCGTTGGAGCCATCAAACTACTTCGAAAAGTTTCAAACCAAACATGTCCACCACATCGAAGTATTTCAATCACATCAAAACCCACCAACCACCCAAAATGATCACATCCCATCAAAAGCACACCAACCATATCAAACCCACCAACCATCCCGAGACCATTGGTCACACCGGAGCCATCCGCGCATACCAGAGCCATCAACGCATACCGAAGCCATTGGTCACACTGTAGCCATCAGCGCATACCGAAGACCATTGGTCATACCGGAGCCATCAGTGCATACCGGAGAAATCAGTACATACCGGAGCAATTAGTGCATACCAGAGCACTTAGTGCATACCAGAGCCATCAACGCATGCTAGAGCCATCTCAGATCCTTGAAGCCATGCCATAGCCATCCCGAAGCTTCAAAGCAACTCTTAAGCCGCCAGCTCGCAAAAAAAAAAAAAATCTTCATCCATAAACAGGGAGTCTCGATTTAACCAATGCATTTGTTTTAAACACCTCACATTGCATATCATTTGCATATACCCACGAAGTTCGTTCACAATCTAATGCATACTCACAACCCACTAGGTAGGTATTACGCTACTAGTGCGGTCTCGCCTTTTTTCTTCCACTAGGCAGCTATTACGCTACTAGTGCGAAATCGTCCAATTCATAACCGCTAGGCAGCTATTAGCTACTAGTGCGGGTCTGCCTTTTTCCTCCACTAGGCAGCTATTACGCTACTAGTGCGAGATCGTTCATTTCATAACCCGCTAGGCAGCTATTACGCTACTAGTGCGGTCCCGCCGTTTTTCCTCCACTAGGCAGCTATTACGCTACTAGTGCGAGATCGTTCAATTCATAACCTGCTAGACAGCTATTGCGCTACTAGTACGGTCGCCTTTCGTTTTACACCTGCTAGACAGCTATTGCGCTACTAGTGCGGTCGAATTTTTCGTTTTACACCTGCTAGACAGCTATTGCGCTACTAGTACGGTCGCCTTTCGTTTTACACCTGCTAGACAGCTTTTGCGCTACTAGTACGGTCACCTTTCGTTTTACACCTGCTAGACAGCTATTGCGCTACTAGTACGGTCGCCTTTCGTTTTACACCTGCTAGACAGCTATTGCGTACTAGTACGGTCGCCTTTCGTTTACACCTGCTAGACAGCTATTGCGCTACTAGTACGGTCGCCTTTCGTTTACACCTGCTAGACATCTATTGCGCTACTAGTACGGTCGCCTTTCGTTTACACCTGCTAGACAGCTATTGCGCTACTAGTACGTTCGCCTTTTGTTTTACACCTGCTAGACAGCTATTGCGCTACTAGTACGGTCACCTTTCGTTTTACACCTGCTAGACAGCTATTGCGCTACTAGTACGGTCGTCTTTCGTTTTACACCTGCTAGACAGCTATTACGCTACTAGTACGGTCACCTTTTCGTTTTACCTGCTAGACAGCTATTGCGCTACTAGTACGGTCGCCTTTCGTTTTACACCTGCTAGACAGCTATTGCGCTACTAGTACGGTCGCCTTTCGTTTTACACCTGCTAGACAGCTATTACGCTACTGTACGGTCACCTTTTCGTTTTACACCTGCTAGACAGCTATTGCGCTACTAGTACGGTCGCCTTTCGTTTTACACCTGCTAGACACCTTTTGCGCTACTAGTACGGTCACCTTTCGTTTTACACCTGCTAGACAGCTATTGCGCTACTAGTACGGTCGCCTTTCGTTTTACACCTGCTAGACAGCTATTGCGCTACTAGTACGGTCGCCTTTCGTTTACACCTGCTAGACAGCTATTGCGCTACTAGTACGGTCGCCTTTCGTTTTACACCTGCTAGACAGCTATTGCGCTACTAGTACGGTCGCCTTTCGTTTTACACCTGCTAGACAGCTATTGCGCTACTAGTACGGTCGCCTTTCGTTTTACACCTGTTAGACAGCTATTGCGCTACTAGTACGGTCACCTTTCGTTTTACACCTGCTAGACAGCTATTGCGCTACTAGTACGGTCGCCTTTCGTTTTACACCTGCTAGACAGCTATTGCGCTACTAGTACGGTCGCCTTTTTCTTACACCTGCTAGACAGCTATTGCGCTACTAGTACGGTCGCCTTTCGTTTTACACCTGCTAGACAGCTATTGCGCTACTAGTACGGTCGCCTTTCGTTTTACACCTGCTAGACAGCTATTGCGCTACTAGTACGGTCGCCTTTCGTTTTACACCTGCTAGACAGCTATTGCGCTACTAGTACGGTCGCCTTTCGTTTTACACCTGCTAGACAGCTATTACGCTACTAGTACGGTCCCTTTCGTTTTACACCTGCTAGACAGCTATTGCGCTACTAGTACGGTCGCCTTTCGTCTTACACCTGCTAGACAGCTATTGCGCTACTAGTACGGTCGCCTTTCGTTTTACACCTGCTAGACAGCTATTGCGCTACTAGTACGGTCGCCTTTCGTTTTACACCTGCTAGACAGCTATTGCGCTACTAGTACGGCCGCCTTTCGTTTTACACCTGCTAGACAGCTATTGCGCTACTAGTACGGTCACCTTTCATTTTACACCTGCTAGACAGCTATTGCGCTACTAGTACGGTCGACTTTCGTTTTACACCTGCTAGACAGCTATTACGCTACTAGTACGGTAACCTTTTCGTTTACACCTGCTAGACAGCTATTGCGCTACTAGTACGGTCGCCTTTCGTTTTACACCTGCTAGACAGCTATTGCGCTACTAGTACGGTCGCCTTTCGTTTTACACCTGCTAGACAGCTATTGCGCTACTAGTACGGTCGCCTTTCGTTTTACACCTGCTAGACAGCTATTGCGCTACTAGTACAGTCGCCTTTCGTTTTACACCTGCTAGACACTATTGCGCTACTAGTACGGTCGTTTCGTTTTACACCTGCTAGACAGCTATTACGCTACTAGTACGGTCACCTTTTCGTTTTACACCTGCTAGACAGCTATTGCGCTACTAGTACGGTCGCCTTTTCGTTTTACACCTGCTAGACAGCTTGCGCTACTAGTACGGTCGCCTTTCTTTTACACCTGCTAGACAGCTATTGCGCTACTAGTACGGTCGCCTTTCGTTTTACACCTGCTAGACAGCTATTGCCTACTAGTACGGTCGCCTTTCGTTTTACACTGCTAGACAGCTATTGCGCTACTAGTACGGTCGCCTTTCGTTTTACACCTGCTAGACAGCTATTGCGCTACTAGTACGGTCGCCTTTCGTTTACACCTGCTAGACAGCTATTGCGCTACTAGTACGGTCGCCTTTCGTTTTACACCTGCTAGACAGCTATTGCGCTACTAGTACGGTCACCTTTCGTTTTACACCTGCTAGACAGCTATTACGCTACTAGTACGGTCACCTTTCGTTTTACACCTGCTAGACAGCTTTGCGCTACTAGTACGGTCACCTTTCGTTTTACACCTACTAGACAGCTATTGCGCTACTAGTACGGTCGTCTTTCATTTTACACCTGCTAGACAGCTATTACGCTACTAGTACGGTCACCTTTTCGTTTTACACCTGCTAGACAGCTATTGCGCTACTAGTACGGTCGCCTTTCGTTTTACACCTGCTAGACAGCTATTGCGCTACTAGTACGGTCGCCTTTCGTTTTACACCTGCTAGACAGCTATTGCGCTACTAGTACGGTCGCCTTTCGTTTTACACCTGCTAGACAGCTATTACGCTACTAGTACGGTCACCTTTTCGTTTTACACCTGCTAGACAGCTATTGCGCTACTAGTACGGTCGCCTTTCGTTTTACACCTGCTAGACAGCTTTTGCGCTACTAGTACGGTCGCCTTTCGTTTTACACCTGCTAGACAGCTATTGCGCTACTAGTACGGTCGCCTTTCGTTTTACACCTGCTAGACAGCTATTGCACTACTAGTACGGTCGCCTTTCGTTTACACCTGCTAGACAGCTATTGCGCTACTAGTACGGTCGCCTTTCGTTTTACACCTGCTAGACAGCTATTGCGCTACTAGTACGGTCGCCTTTCGTTTTACACTGCTAGACAGCTATTGCGCTACTAGTACGGTCGCCTTTCGTTTTACACTGCTAGACAGCTATTGCGCTACTAGTACGGTCCTTTCGTTTACACCTGCTAGACAGCTATTACGCTACTAGTACGGTCACCTTTTCGTTTTACACCTGCTAGACAGCTATTGCGCTACTAGTACGGTCGCCTTTCGTTTTACACCTGCTAGACAGCTATTGCGCTACTAGTACGGTCGCCTTTCGTTACACCTGCTAGACAGCTATTGCGCTACTAGTACGGTCGCCTTTCGTTTTACACCTGCTAGACAGCTATTGCGCTACTAGTACGGTCGTTTCGTTTTACACCTGCTAGACAGCTATTGCGCTACTAGTACGGTCGCCTTTCGTTTTACACCTGCTAGACAGCTATTGCGCTACTAGTACGGTCGACTTTCGTTTTACACCTGCTAGACAGCTATTGCGCTACTAGTACGGTCCTTTTCGTTTTACACCTGCTAGACAGCTATTGCGCTACTAGTACGGTCGCCTTTCGTTTTACACCTGCTAGACAGCTATTGCGCTACTAGTAGTCGCCTTTCGTTTTACACCTGCTAGACAGCTATTGCGCTACTAGTACGGTCGCCTTTCGTTTTACACCTGCTAGACAGCTATTGCGCTACTAGTACGGTCGCCTTTCGTTTTACACCTGCTAGACAGCTATTGCGCTACTAGTACGGTCGCCTTTCGTTTTACACCTGCTAGACAGCTATTACGCTACTAGTACGGTCACCTTTTCGTTTTACACCTGCTAGACAGCTATTGCGCTACTAGTACGGTCGCCTTTCGTTTTACACCTGCTAGACAGCTATTGCGCTACTAGTACGGTCGCCTTTCGTTTTACACCTGCTAGACAGCTATTGCGCTACTAGTACGGTCGCCTTTCGTTTTACACCTGCTAGACAGCTATTACGCTACTAGTACGGTCACCTTTTTGTTTTACACCTGCTAGACAGCTATTGCGCTACTAGTGCGGTCGAATTTTTCATTTTACACGTGCTAGGCAGCTACTGCGCTATTAGTATGGTATTGAATTTTCATTCTAGGCTCGTCATAAGTCCTAGAGCTGGATGTCAAGAGGTCCAGTTGAGGCTCGTCATAAGCCCTCATGCACTAAACCAAACAATTGTTCATGTTCAAAATTCGTTTAACAAATCCAACCATTGTGTTCAGGGCTTGTCCCTCACCCATCAAAACCTTTGTCTTTTGACTAACTGTAAATATTTTTGAATTAAATCTCTACGTCATGGGTCGATCATGCACCCCTATCCTCTTGCAATCGTAGTTGCATCACATAAGCCGACGGTGAGAATTTTTGGCGCCCCGTCAACCTTGATCCAATTCTGCAAGGGCTTGCAAAATTGAATCAAGGGGAGCCATCTGTAGACACCAAAAATTCTCACCCTATAAAGAAAAATTCAGAAAAAAATAAAATAAAAGGGGTCATTGCCTTTCTTTTTCAAAATTCGTTAATGTGCGTGCCAAAATAAATTCGTCGTTTTATTACAAAAATTTCAAAACAATTTTCAAACATTCGACAAAAAAAAACATTCTTTTGTTTTAGTTTTTTAGGAAATTCTTTTATAGTTCAACCCCTCTCATGTGGTGGTAATTTTCGATCAAATAACTTCGTTCATACCTGTAAAACTTCTTTTATTTAATTGGTTACAAAAATAGCACAAGAAAACAATAATGGTCTAGTGTCAAAATGTTAACATCACATTTGAGGTAAGGGCTCAATCCTGATTGTGAACATTTCTTCTCATTTTATTCTTGCCGATCAGTCGAGCCCAGCGACCGTGTCCAAATCCCGACCCAGAATACTCAAATCGACAGGTCTTGATTTTGAGTCACTTTTATTTTCATTTCCATCAGCCCGGTCCCAGTAATGCCCAACTCAGTAAAACCCAACTTCAAAAGATCCACTAGCCCATGCCCATCGAGCTCCAACCCCGCCACATCAGGCCCTAGCTCTACTCTATAAAAACAAAAAAAAAGAAGCGTGAAAACCCTATTCCCAAAGCGGCCGCCATCATCGATCCCAAAAAAAAAACAAAGGGTCTAAAAAAAAAGGTCATTCTCTTCTTCCTTGGTCCAAGGGGCAAACGAGAAAAACGTACATGCTCTGTTGCTCTTACCGTCGCTGGAGAACGACGAACCGCAAGCTCTGCACCAACCCCATCCTCTCATTCACGCATCTTCACCGACAAGGAATGTACCTGCTCTCTTCCTCATCTTCACATTGATATTTTTGCAACTTCTGCTGGCGAATGAGAGTAGCTACTTGCTACTGTATCTCTTCTCCTCTTCATTCACGATGGTGATTTGCATCTAAACTGTCGAACAATGAACACAGCCGTGCACTTCATTCTCTTCTTCACGGTAATCTGCAACCGAACTGGTGAAAGAACATGTAGCTTTGCATTCTCTTCTCATTTCATACTCTCGATAGTTTTGCACAACCAAACTCGTTGCGGGTTCATGGTTTTGCTGAAGTTGCGTTGAAGCACATCCCTCTCTTCTAATCTCCACACCCACGGTAATTTTACACTCCTAAACTGGCGAGAACAGGAACATACATCCTGCCCTCTTTTCAACTCTTCCTCACGGTAACTTTGCACCAAAACTGGCAAAAGGAACATACAGCTCCATGTCCTCTCTTCATCTCTTCCTCACGGTAATCTCGCTCACCTAAAAAGAACAAACAAGGAACATACATGCTGCCCTCTTTTCATCTCTTCTTCACGGGAGCGTACAACATCGAGCCTCTGTCCATGCTCTTCTTTTGAGTAATTTTGCAAAACCAGTTGTCGACCAAAGAACATACAACCCTGTCCTCTCTTCATTTTTCTTCCTCACGGTAGTTTTGTACCCAACTTGCGAACAAGGAACATACAAATATGTCCTCTCTTCATTTCACTCCCTCACGGGAATTTGCAACCCAAACTAGCAAGAAGGAACATCTGTGCCTTTTTCTTTCATTTACTAACGACAACCTGCAACCCAAACTAGAAACGAGAAGCATACACACTCTGTGTTGTTTCTCCAATTCTTCATCCCCTCAAGAAACTTACATACTCTACAACTCCCTCAAAACTCACGGTAATTTTGCTCACCAAACTGGCGTACAAGGAGATGCACTGCTACCTTTTTCATTTCTTCTCTTCTTTTCACGGTAATTAAACTGGTGAACAAGGAAGCATCTGCTTCTTCGGTCGCTTCACTACGGGACATACAACTTCCATGTCCATACTCGTTCTGACAATGATGGTTCCAAGGCCAGCACAAAGTCTCGGTTCAGCCCCTTCATGAGGGTGTTTGAGCCACTTTCCAAGTTCAACTCTCATCGAAAGTGTGCCAAAGTTCATGTCAGAGTGCAAGGATACGAAATCCTCAAGCTCGCCAGAGACTGGAATGAACAAGACATTTTGGAAGTCACTGTTGCGGGATTTTTCAAGCACTGCTAGTCCGCCTCATGTGGAATCTGATGGTAGTCTGCCTGTGAACAAGGAAAGTCTTGAGCAGATAGTTCCTCCTCCCTGTAAACGTGGCCACTTCCAGGCTATCTCAAGGTGGAGAGAAGCATTGAAATACAGCAACGAAAACCGCCGCATTAAAGAGACTCGTATCTGAAGAATCAAATACACCCGACGTGGCTGAGATTCCTGGTGGTTCAAATGATGATTCTGATGTGTCAACAATTTTTCAGACAATATCCTTGATTATGTCAAAGGAAAAGGTCTGGGTACTTCAAACCCAATCCATCCGAGTAACATCGAGAACCAGGAAATACAGCTCCTCTGTTCAAGTCGCTCCACGATGATAATTTTGCAAACCCATTGGCGAACAAGGGAAATGCATGCTGTACCGCCTTTTCCATTCTATGCTCTGCGTCATTCTCTCCCGTCACTGAATGTTCAAACCCAGCTGCTGGCGAACAACGAGCAAGTATTCCGCAAACCCAACTGGTGGCAACGAACATACCTGCTGCATTAGAACTTGAGGGAGCTAAGTTGTTCTTCTTTTGGGTTTGACCGTAATCAATTTCTTTTAAGCATTCACATGTTTTATTTTACTTCTGACTTGCTATCTGTGTGTCCCTGAATTGCAGGTCGTCGACGAGTCTTGGTCGCTCTAGTCTGGTTATTTTGGCTCCGACTTTTTTTGCCCCTCACTTAGTTGGCGGCGTAGTCTGGTTAGTGTGCAGGGCTCTTTTGACTCAGTTATATCCGTTCACCATCATTATTTTCTCCCGTGATACATTTATACGCTTGCTTGGCCTAGGAGTATTACGTATGGGTTTGAGCTAAGCCTATTAAACTTGCTCGTATTTGAAAAATTATCAATACAGTCATTGCTATTGTCGCTGGAGTGCTGTCTCTATGCAACTATATTGTCTTAATCCGGTTTGTTGTGCCTGCTACGACTGATTGGAGTTTGCTGTGTTTAAGCTATTATTACACATCAATTATGGGATATTGTTTGCGGGTTGGTTTTTTTTTTTGCTTGTTACAGTTGTTCCCTTTGCGTGGTCGTATAGAACTCGGTATATTGTTTGTCTTAACTTCCGATTTGTTGCTGATCTTTACTTGGATTTTTGTTCTCATGTGGAGCGATACATTTTTTTTATGGGCAAAGGTTATTCCTATCTATCAAGTCTCCACTATTGATTTTGACTTGCTTGCGTAATTAAGGCTGAATGGTCCATTTGTAAATCTTCTGCTTTCAATTGGTTTGCTTGATTTCCTTTTGTTGTCATGTTGCATATCATCACCGATTGGGATTTGCGCTACCCTTCTGCTTTTTATTCTCGCGTGTGGGCTGAGATTTTCGATTGACGACGCTTGGAGTCGGTATCGGCTATCGGGTTTGTTTGCTATGTACAGTATTCTGTTATATTGAAAGTTATGGGTGGAGATGTTACCGATTGATATTTGGGTTCAAGAAATCAGATTCTATCTATTTCTTACTATCTCTTGCGTTCTTTGTACAATTCCTCCTCCTCATCTTTGATTTGTAATTTGTCTGAGGTACCATGAGAGTTGATTCGAGTTTGCTCGTGCTTGGTTTGGAATTATCTTCAACTCTAAAATTGACCATATTGTTGGACTTCAAGCTTCACAACAGCTCCTCACGGGTTTGGAAATCTTGTTGATTACACATAGCTGAGACAGAATGATGAGCTGATTCGGCTGGGACTTCTTTTTCTAAAATTTGATTGAGTGCTAAACCGGGGGCAGGCCACCCCGTAGGTTGGTTTCCTATCACCTACATCTCTCCATAATCATGACCAACAACATGTTTACATTTCTAGCATCACTGTTCGCTCCCTGCGCATTAATTTGGTTTATAAGTTGATGTTAGCATGATTTTGGTTGAATCTTCACTTGAAACCCACTCATATAATTGCAAAGTCTTGTTTTGTCATGCTATTTCGTTGTCTTAACATCATCGTCGATTTTTATGGCGATTCTGCTTTGCCTCTGTTATGCTTTTGTCGTTTTTTGCACCAATTGTAAATCGATATTACAGATGGCCCTAGATAGCTTTCAAATTTTCATCCCATGTATACATCACTTGAATAACTGTGAACATATTTGTTTATTCAGTCTGTTGTTATTATTTTGATCTGCTTAATTGTCGTGTCTTCAGTGATCTTGATATGATTGTCTCCGTATTATATGTGTATATATGGTATATCCAGCCTCATTGCAAATTTCGTTTCATTCCATTGTACAAAACTTTACTATCTAAGCCCTAGTTATGCCCTTAGGTCCAAGCCATTAGGATAGTGGGAGTCCCTTGGCACTTAGTGGGTCATGTGTCCTTCTTGGTCAAGGTGACACCCTAAACCTTAAAACACACATCTAAATTATGTATATAAAAAAAATGAAGAGCAATTCATTTCTAAAGTTTCAAGTCCAAAATCAACCATCTTCGGCCTAAAACAAACCCAGGCCCATTTTCAACTTCAGCCCAATTCAAGAAACCCACTTCAAGCCACAAACCAAAAAGCCCAATTCAACCCAATTCATCACAATTCAATTCAATTTGATTTCAATTCAACCCAACTCACTTCAATTCAACCTAATTCATTTCAATTCAAAATCAACTTCAATTCAATTCCATTTCAGTTCAATTCCAATTCAACTCCAATTCAATCTCAATCTCCATTCATTTCCATTTCAATTCAAAATTCTCAATTCCGATTCAATTTCATTCTAACTTCAATTCAATTCAAAACTTCATTCAATTTCCATCTCAATTCAAATTCAATCTCAATCCCAATTCCGATTCAAATTCAATCCAATTCAATTTCAATCTCAATTCAAATTCAATTTCAATCGATCCCAACGCTAATTCAAATTCAATCCACATCCCAACTCTGATTCAAATTCAATCCAATTCCAATTCATTCCCAATTCAATTCATAAATACACTTCAATTCCAAGTCAAAAATTCATTTCAATCCCAAATAGTTTCAACCTTCATAAATCCCAAATTCCAACTTCATAAACTTCAAAGTCTCAAAATACCCCGAACTCCGATTATCTCATGGACTCAAATCATCTCCAAAATTCCAATTTCCCCCCACATTCGAATGTCTCACAGACCCGAGCGTCTCACAGATTTTGTCATTCCAATGATTCGAATGTCTCATAACCTGAGTGTCTCACAGACCCGAGCGTCTCACAGACCCAAGCGTCTCACAGACTTCGACATCTCAAGATTTCAAACGTCTTACAGACCCGAGCGTCTCACAGATTAACCTCTCAAACACCTCAAAAACCCTCCAAACCACAAAATCTCCAAAAAAAAAACCCCCAAAACGTCGTGAACTACGTAAGGTCTGATCTCAACAGGGAGTTGAGTACGTAGGCAGCCCACCTAGGGTGCGACCCCATTCCAAACAAAAAACCCCCTTCCCCCTCTACGGTGGCTCTCACATCTCTCAAAACGCTCAAACCTTCTTCGGCTCCCACGAACTTCAAACCATCAGACACTAAGTCTTGTCTATTCACTCAATCTCAGACTTTTCCCAATTCTCATTCTACACTCATCCGAATTCACCTATCCCTTTTATGGGTGCTAGCTTGACAGAAAAACTCACCTCATCCACTCTCTTTCTCTCTCCTCGTCCTAATCCTATCCTTGGCTTTTAAATGAATCTCTCCAAAAAGGTTTTGAAAGAAGGTAATCCCGACAATTGGAGACCGAGGTTTCCTCGGGCACCAATCCGAAGTCGTGGTCGTTGCCACTTCTAAGGGGTGTAACCCAGTACGAACCCACACAGAATCTCTGGCTTGATCAGATAAGTCCTATCCATAGGCAACAAATCATAGAGTCAATTAACGGTTCCTAAAACCCTTCTCCTCCCTTCCTAGTTCCTTAGGTCAAACTAGGTGGCGACTCTAGTCAACTTCCGCCTTTAGGGCATAAGTCCGCGTGGAGCCCATCGAGAGCGGGTGTAGTGCACACTTGCACTCCCCTTCATGCTTTCTGGGAAAGACGGACGATTTAGTAGGTATTTGAGGGATGCCAAGAATAACGGGTTTTCACCCTCCACAGAATGGCAGTTTCTAGGATCTAGGCTTTTTAGTCAGACCATATTTAGGTAGACCCCCCTCATACCGAAAAATCACCCTCCACAGCCCCATGTTGTTGCATGTTGTAGTCTCCTTATGGTTGGAGTTCTCATTCTACCGCCATTAAGTGCGGGTATTGTTGTTCAACTGGGTTCCATTTCCGGATCTTCCAGTTCTTGGGATCTACCATATGTCGGTTCTTGTTACTGTGTGATTGCTTCACAACTGCCAGATCGGGTTTTCCCGAGTATGAGAGGACGTTCCTTCTCTCTGGCGTTCTTTCCCAAGTTATACAGTGGGGTTGCGGTGGGCGGGACTGGTATTGTAGGTATCCGGTACTCACCGGTAGTTCCTAACTAGCATCTCTCTAATGCTATCACTCAGCCCTTAGCCCTAAGCTTCTAATTCCTAACTCGGTATTCCTAAACTCGGTACTTCCAGTCATCAGAGCGATACTTCACTCTGATACCACTTTTTGTAACACCCCTACTATTAATACATGCTTACTGTCCAATCTCCTTACACGTCAGATACACGCAGCGGATACTTACTTACGTACAATGGGTGATACAATGCCGTTAGTCACCCACGTGACTAACAAGGCTACTACTTCTACATACAGCATCGGTCTGATGGACCGGAATCCCGAGTACTACACTTCTACAACACATACTCCATTCATCAAACGAATACTACAAGGTTCCATTCAATACTTTACTCCTTCATTAGCCATACAATACAAAATACATACCCGAGTTTACTAGGTTCCCAATACCATTACAATGCTTCTTCCAAGTTCATACATACTCACTAAGAGACTACTTACTACCCGTTCCTCACACGCTACTACTTCCAAATACCAGGGTGTGCCTCCGGTCTCTTCCTTGACCATATTCGTTTCGGGTACCTGCACACTAAAAAATGTCCCCCGAAGGGGTCAGCTTTCGCCGAGCATGATAACCGCATACCCCGCGTACTAGTGAGGGTACGCCGACCACTTGGTCGAATACATGCGGTTGATTTCATTCAAACATACATGCATACATGCTCTTATACACAATACAACAATACTTACGCAAGGCATACATACATACACTACATTACAACAAGGAATACAATAAACCATCCAATACATACTTACCTTCTTCCGAAATACACATACTCATTACATACACAATATACAATTCTTGTTAGCTTCATTGGTCCACCCGGGTTAATCGGGTGGAGATTACTCTTTTACTCGTTACTTCATACACATACATACTCATACTCATACTTACTTACGGATCCATACTTACTTACTCTTACTCTTACTCATGTTAAGTCGTCGGGACCTCCGGCCCGGGGACTACTCCGTCCCACCACCGGGATTTACTTGACTCACCAATCCGGGATGCTACCCATTTAAGGGATTTGGGCCGCGGACCAGTTTAAGAGTCAGGAATTGCAGCCAACCTCTTGTGACTCCGCATCCTCACGCGTGGCCGAAGCTATATCGGACTTGTACTCATTCCAATTTACTCACTTAAGTTAGGAGTTAGATAGTTAGGAATTAGCACAAGTCAACATCCAAGCCACAATAATACAATACACATATACACATACATACGAGGTACAATACATTACACAAGTACAATACGAGGTTCGAATACCATTCATCATCATTCATATATTTCATGAATTATACAAACTAGTGCTCAAGACAATAAATATCAAGCACAACATAAGTCAAGCACAGGTAAGTGCAATATAGTCCGATTCATGCATTTATCTTATTTAGGTGGTCAAATAAGCACACAAATCGGGGTAACCAGATTAGGATACAGGGCATGAAGAAATCATACCTTTCACCATTGATTTCGGACTCACCGACTCCTCTTCGATGTTCGACTAATCAAATCCTATCACATACATACATTCGGGTGGTCAATTATCCATAATTAACCTTACTCATTACTTTGTTACAGTTTCCTAGTGTTTACTTACTAATTCCTTATTATTCAAATACATTTACTAATTCCTTATTATTCAAATACATTTACTTATGTTACTTACTTAAAATTATTCCCTAAGCTTGTTTATAGTCTTAATGACCTTTAAACATCATTAATTATGTCTTAATCATCTTATATTATCATTACCCATTCTTACCCATCCTTAGTTTTGCTTTAAAATACATTCTGGACAGATCTTGGGGTGGTCCTGGTTTGTGTCCTGGTTTTAAACCCGGACCAACTCACTGGAACAACTCTCGGGTGTAAATAAGGCTTGGTCCGGGTTTACACTCTGGTTTACAACCCGGACCATATGTTCTGAAATGCTACGGGTAAGTTTTTGACATCGTCCGGGTTTGTGTGCTACTTTGCAACCCGGACAAATTTGTTTTAGTAACTTACGGGTGTATTTTTGGGGTGGTCCTGGTTTGCGTACTGGTTTGAAACCAGGACCATTCAGCGAGAAGGCATTCTGCCAAGTTAAGAGATTGTCCTGGTTTGCGTACTGGTTTGAAACCAGGACAAATCCAGCCTGTTGCAAATTTACAGTTTTTTAAGCTTTGTTTCAACTTCAATCTTTTGCCAATCTCTTCCCCATTATTCCTACATATAATCTAGCATGTTTTAGCACCTAATTAAGCTCCTAAACATGCTCAAATCCCTTACCAACTCATTACTCCTTTCCATACTAATTCACACACCAATTCTCACATTTTCATTCAGCACTTACATTACTTCACCAAGTGTTTTGCTACAGATTTGGGTTCTTATTTCCTCCATGTCTAGTTCCCTTCTCTAATGCTAAATTACCATCCCAATTCATCCCAAAACACCATATCTATACCCAAGTCCAATACTCATTTTACTAACCCTTGTACTTTAATTCCTCCTAACTCCTCCAATGCAATCCACTACCTCTTGCTACAGATCCTTACATGTTTCCTCATCTCCACTTGCCAATCCATCCTCCCCAAACAAAATCTGTTACAACATTCATTTTCTACCTAGTTTCTAATTCACTAAGTGTTCTATTCCTATGTAAATTTTGCCATAGTCTCCCCTATATTTTTACCCTCTCACCACATTGTTTTCTCACACATTACCATCATCTCACCAGTTTTCAATAGTCATCAATATACAATTCCCATACACCAATACTAGCCACAAAAATGCTCTTAAAATTCAGGCACAACATCTCATTCCCAAACTAGTTTGTAACAGTTTTTAAAATGTCTTTTAAGGGTTTAAAATCTTGTTTCTTCCTACACATACACTATCAATGCATTACTACCTTACAATACATATTTTAATTCCTCAAACTCTGTTACACATTCATTTACAAAGCTACACAAAGGCAAGTACATTTACCTTGTTATTTCACAAGCTTCTCCTTTCCTTCCTTCTTTCCTTTCTTTTCTCACCGGTTTGTGAACCAATTCTAACACTACAACCCATGATATACACATTTCAATACACCATCTAATACACAATTTAACCCTAACCATTATGTAAGTTCTACTATAGGTTTTAGGGTTTAGAAATTATTTTACCTTCCAGGAGTACAAGAGCTGTTTGGGATAGCTCAAGAACAAGGTTTCCTCTCTTCCAACAAAGCCAAAATCGGCTAGAATACAAGGGAACCAAACAAGGTTTTAGTTTCTTTTTCGTTTTGCCCATAAGGCTAGAAAACAATGGGGTTTTGAGGAGATTTTTACCTCAAAAGAAAAGGAGAACAAGGGCCTTCTAATGGTGGTCTTGAAACTCCAAATGGGGCATACCCATGAAAACGAAAGTTGTCGTTTTTGAATTTTGGAAAGATAGGAATGTTGCTCTTGAGGAGAGGATTCCAATGGTGGTATTTTTATAATTTTTGGAGAAGGTTTGATGGAGTTTCAAGAGGAGAGAAGTGAGTTTTTGTGTGAGCTTGCTTGTTCTTCCATGGCCATCGGTTGCTTGGAGAAGAAGAGGGGAAAATCAGAGAGGAGAAGGGGGAAGCTTCACGTGAGAAAAGAGAATGAGAGGAGAGAGGAATTGTGAGAGTGTGTGTGGGGTAAGTAGTAGTTACTTTTTTTGGGTTTTTTTTTAATTCTTTTTGTCTTTTACAAATAAAAGAAGTTAAGTGTGTGTGTGGGAAGTGGGAATCGGACAGCACACAGACCCATATGGGTTTTGAAAAATTCTTTTTACATTATTGGACACATAAGTTTTGGTTATTTATGTTTCTACCCCACAACTTCCCGTTTTTGACGGTTTTTACTAATTTCTCGTTTTATTGATTTTATTGGTTCTAAGCTTCACTAATGTTTATTAATGACGATTTAGTTGACCAAAATTGTTACGAGTCTATTTGACCCGCTTAAGGACACGTTTTCCCGGTTACCTCGAAAAACGTGCTTTAAGGTTCGTTAGTGATTTTAATCCATTTTAAGGATCCGTTTTCTTCGGGATTTGTTCCCTAATATTTATTTAGACTTAATTAAGCCTTTAGAATCCATATAGTACGCTAACCGAGGTCTTATACCTCCTATGGTTGTTTAACGCTTATTTAGCGTTTTACGTTTTTTAAGCGTTTCTTTTTTTCTTTTGGATTTATTTTTCCTTACCGATATTACTTAATCATTATTAGGCTCTTAAATACCCATTAGGATAATTTAATCGCCATATTTAAGGTCGGGGTATTTCAGTTTTGGATTGATGATTAAAAATTGGTTGATAAGAAGCGAGCATGTAGTTTGATTGTCAATACTAAATATTTTGATGGTATGTATGGGTTATGAGAAAGTGGATGGATATCATATACTATAAGGTCATGATCCCACATTAACAGTTTGTATATGTTGTTTCCTGATGCTAGTGTTACTTAGCTTTGCTGACTATTGTTTTTCCTGTGATGTTAAAAATGTGTTGTTAAGCAGGTAACGATCAGGATCGAGTGCGCAGGCATGGGGAGTGATCACCTAACACTAAGATGTCAAATTACATAGAGTTAAGACCAGAATAAAACTAGTCTTAGAGTTTGGCTTGTAATCGAATTTGTAACTTTGGCGGATGTTAAGACTTTTAGTTTAATTATCTTAGGTTACGTTTATGTCGGGAACAGTTGTGATTAATGTAATAAATGAGTCTTGATAAATTTCTTCTAAGGATAAGTTTTAATTGGATTAAGATTGTTCTAAATTGGAATTTGTTAACTTATAGCCTTAACACCCTTTTGGGCGTGGCGGTAACACCCAGATTAAGTCAGTCTTCCGCTGTCTTAAAAAAAAACTCAAAAAAATTGGGGGTGTTACATAGTCATTATCCAAATTATCTGAAATCCGAATTTTTTTAAAAGTGAAATCTGAAATCCAAATTTTAGCTAGTTTGGATATCAACTTAACAAAATTTAGGGTTTATGTTTGACTAGTTGTCACTAAAGACTAGAATTAGAAAATAGGATATTATTTTGTAAAGAAAATTTGGATAATTCGGTTAACCGAATTAGACAAAGTCAAAACCAAATCCAAACCAAATTATAATTAGGATACTTCGGTTAACCAAAATTTTCAATTCGGTTAGAAAATTCGGTTAAAAATCCAAAAAATAAAATCGGTTAATTTAGTCTTTGGATAAATCCAAAATATCCAAACTGAATGCTCACCCCTGATCGCGACAAAGTACACTTCGATAGTAGTTTTCTACCATATGGCAAGTGGCACATACCTTCCGATCGAAAATCATACCAATCGTGATAGAGATCCACATCGGAGTTTGCCCCCAGGGTCATTTCATAAGGTTTTGTATGGTTGATGACTCCCCACTCTCCCCTGTCTATCCGCGGTGGTTTTATTATAAAAAACCAAACAGTGTTGGCCCTTGGATTCATCATTTACAATCTAGGTTAGATAGATGGAACAACGTTGTAACTTACGTTTTCTTTAACTTAGTTGTTGTAACTTAGTTTTTCTTTAACTTAGTCGTTGCAATTTAGTTATTGTAACTTTGTTGTTTTAATCATTTTTACTAAAATTTGGTCATTCAATTCTCATTTGTTTAAGAAAAAGTGTCTCCCTACGACATTCCAACTCATTCAACTAAGTTTGGTGAAAAAAAAATGTATTGCAAATAGTAAAGGTTTTACTATTAGCAATACAAATTAATTTTAAATCATATTAATAGTGTAAACACTTAAAAATGTAATCCAACACTTTTTTTAACAAAAAATTCCAGTATTGATTACAAAAAAAAGTAACTAGCAAAATTCGCTACTAATCAACTACAAACTTATTGGATTAAATCCCTTTCAAATATCATTTTTTGAAAAAAAATAGACACATTATTACATACTCCCTCCGTCCTGAATTGACCGTCCTGTTTACTATTTGGACATGTCGTTTGACTTCAATTTTTAACATATAAGATAAATTAATTTTGAAAATTTAAGTTTTGCATATGATTCCTTACATGATAAACTATATGTTACAAAATTTAGTTTTATAAAATTATTTTATCTTATATGTTTAATATTGAAGTGGAAAAACGTGCCATAAAACAAACAGGACGGTCAATTCAGGACGGAGGGAGTATTTACAAAGTTAATATGATTTTAAAAAATTTTATACGGCAGTGATTAATAATTTTGTAAACCTTTTATGAATTAACCAAAAATTTAAAAATTCCTTTTTTTCCTTTTTCCATCGTCGCCTCTGATTTCTTCCTTCCCACCATTCCTCCGTATCCTCCGACCCTGCCTTATCGGCTCCACCTACCCAATCGACCGCTTCAAGCTTCGATACCTGCCCTCTACTATTTAAAATGGCGACTTTTCTCAGGACTCCCACCTTCCGAACAACCTTACCATTTGTAATCAACGTACCTTCAAAGTCGGTCTCTGCCTCTTTCTGCGCCAGTTACAGCAAGAGAAGCGAGAACGAAGCTAGAATTCGTAGCCTCTATGCTCAACTGCTTCCTCACAGGACGCGTGGCGATGGTAGGTTTCAAAAGATTGTCCCTTTGGCTTCGTCTGGAGAGGCCACTGAGACTGAAATGCCGCAAGAGCCAGAGGTTCAGGTACATGTTTCATTTACTGTCATAATCTATCGACCTATTCGCTATCGACCAAATCGTGGCTGTAGTGGTGCTATTCTTTTATCTCTTATACTCGCTGCTCCAAAGTGATGAAGTGCACGGTCTTTATTAATGGATATCTAGTTGCTTCTCTTGGTCATTGCTTATCATCGAACTATGGCTCATAGCTACCAGTCATCTCTCTAGGTATAAGTAAATCGCCTTCTGCTCTGTCTACCTGTGAAGTGCTTTTTGGGCAGGCTTCGTGGGCATTGAAATAAAGATATGATCTTGGGGCAGTTATTAGTTTGGATGCTGTTGCTTACTTATCGTTTCCTGGATAGTTATATTTTAAGATTGTTTTAGATGCCCACATATAGGCTTTCAGCCCAATAATCAGTGAATGAAAGAGCTCCGTGCAATTAAAGGCTAATTAATTAATCTTCAGTTGATAAATTTTTCTTATTTGTTTCTGTAATGTGGAAAACTGGTTGATATGAGCCTTGCTTAGCTACCATTGAACTGCTGCGGATGGATAGGTCAAGTCATCAATCTGAAGTTCTTAATACCAGAACCGGATGGACCCAAATAATATCCACTTGTATGCAAAGACTTCTTAAGCAAGCTTTATACGCACAACTCTCGTCTCTTGCTAGCTGGTTTGATGAATTCTTTGTGTGAATCATCATCTGTCTCCTTTTTTTGAATCTTGGATCAACATAATCTAAAGTCTCTTTGGTTGTGGAGGACGAAATTAATGCCCCCCTAGTACAAGAGCCCCTCATGTTTGGTTGCGTCAACCATTTGTGGGACCACTTGTTTGACAGTACTTACTTTGAACACCTTCATCCATCATAGGTTCCATGAACCATGAACTAACGCATCCCATCTGGCACCAGTACGTTCCATAGTTATTACACTTCCCAAGTGAATTCAATCAGTCCAAGTCAAGGTTTCAAATTGGTTATAGATTTATAGAAGCTGTGACACTCTACTCGCTTGACTTGGTTCTTGATATCTTTAAGCATGCTCAGTCTGAAACCTGAGAAGAAATAACACCGGGGTTACAAGTTTACAGTTATTTTCTTCGTCACCTGATGTCTGCGTGTCATTGTCATGATGATCAATCAGTGCCTCCCTTGTCTGCTCTTGTATCTTGTTTAAATTTTAAGAGCCTACGATGAATTATCTGTTTAATGCTGCACTGTGAGGAATAAAATAAAAATGTGGAAGTTACAGATGGGCTGCACGAGGGCAATTTAGACCTTTTTTCTAATCTGTTTTAGACTTTAAAGAAGTTCATGCTGAAGAACCATACACAGATAATTCCTACCCTCCTGTCGTTCCATCTTTTTTTTAAATAACCTCCAGATAACAGGGGTCAAGGTTGGCTAGTGAGACAAATTAGAGGGTATGGTTGAGGGACTGATTGACCTTCTTCGTCCAGACTAATCCACAGAAACAAAATAAGAATTAAGACACCGCTAAAATTCATTGTTGGAATATTAGTTCAATCTACTGCATGTACTAGGGAATTTTTTTGTTTCAGATTAGTAGATTTTTGTGGTGAATATTTTGTACTTGATCCTGCTATTTTTCCCTTTTTCCAAGTCACACACATATGTTTCTCCTTTTGGTACTTCCATATTGTATCGTACTACTGGAGGTGGCAGAAAAGTTTAACAATCTTGGAACAGTACTCATTTGACTAAAATTCCTATTACTGCCTTTGCAGTCTGATAAACCAAGCACGGTTGATCTGAGCTATGTCAACAAAAATGGGAGATTTTTTAGATCCATTCTCAATGAATCAACTGGTAGCAATAGACCAACATCAGGGTATATTGGCCAAAATATTGAAATGAAGAGGGGTGATTGGAGTTGTCCCAGGTAAGTTCTTATTTTTCTTGAATTCGTTTCATTTTTTTAATGTCAATTAACTTCGTAACATTGTTTAACTATGTTGAAGGACCTGTTTTATTATATTCGTATTTTTATTTGATTTATTTCCCCTTCATGTAGTATTTTCTTGCTCTATGAGATAGAGCGGTAAATTGGTACAGGTGTAGTTAGGCTACGATAGAGCCGCATGATGTTTAGTTATTAAGTGTTGTTATTAGAAACACGAAACACGGAATTTCACCTAGGCCGGTGACTTCTTGTTTGCAGGTGTAGTTTTATGAACTTTGCTACAAACAGTGAATGCCTCGAGTGCAAGGAATCTCGACCAAAAAGGCTGTTAACTGGCAGTGAATGGGAATGCCCTCAGTGAGTATTACCGTTAGTCTAATCACTTTCTGTTTGTTGGTTAGCTTGACTTAGTGATGTGAAATCTGATCAAATCTCTTGCCTGCTTAGGTGTGATTTCCTCAACTATGGAAAGAACAAAGTATGCTTGAGGTGTAACTGCAATCATCCTGGTGGAGGATTTAGTCACGTTGATCACTCAAATAGCTGGTCTAACAAGAATAGATTATCTGAGAACGAAGATAAGGCTCAGAGTTGGTTTACCAAATTATCTAATTTGGAAAGTACATCTGACGCAAATAGTAGTATTACTGGTGAAAATTTTCCTGACATAAAGTCCCTGCACGATGGGGTTGGCAAGGTGGTCACTGATTCACAATATAAAACAAAATCAAGACTTGATGGGTTTTCTGGAAGTAAACTCCCTCTAGATAAAAGTTGTGATAAAGGTAGGCTTAATGTAACTCACCATTTGGATGAAATTGTACGAGGATCAGTTGGTGCTGGCTCTAGTAGAAGTAGATCCAAAAATGAAGTCAGGCAGAATGTGGGAATAGATAACCGATCTCAATATCAAGCTCCAAACTCTTCTTCAGTGTATGGAAACATGGAGGAAGTCTATGATGAACAAGGTGATAGACAGAGCGGGCGATATGAGACGTTCGAGGGACGGCTTCATGATCTCAAAGATCACTCTGGTGCTATCGCTGACGATGACTTCCCAGATATCATGCCTATGAGAAAAGGGGAAAATCGGATTGTTGTTAGTAAGAAGAAAGATCGTTCCCTGACTTCACCGCTTTACAAGAGACGTACAGCAATGGAACAGTCTGGTAACAATTATGTCCCTTTTGTTCCTTTCCCACCGGACTACTTTGCAAGAGACAAACAACCTGTGGAAGGGTCTTCTCCTCCTTTTGTTGTCCCGTCTACCAGAAATCATTCTTCTCATGGAAATCAAGACCACTATGGAGATAATCTCAATCTGAATACAGATAATCAAAAATCAGATTCATTGAATTGGAAGCAAGACCAGCCAACCGCAAATCAACAGGACATTGGCTGGAATTCTAGTGGATTTGGAGTTATGACTGATGGTGGAGCAGGAACTTCTGCATCCCGATTGCAAAATAATGTGAACCAAGTGCAAAGTTTTGTTCCTGCACAGCAGAACACCCTTCCTGACCCCATGGATTCAAGTCATGGAACTGGGAATCCAAATGGAGCTAAGTTGAGTGGGAGCCTGTCCCAATCAACTCAAAAGCAGAGTCTCGTGGAGCCATTATGGAAAGGGCGGAGCTTGGAAGGATCAGCGGTAAAGGAATCTGATCCATTGGACATGTCAGAGGAGGCAAAAACTGAGAGGTTCTTCAAGCGAGTGGCTCAAATCAAAGACATAAAAGAGTTGAGCGAGATACCAGATGAAGACTTCCCATCTATAATGCCAATGCGGAAAGGAGTAAACAGATTCGTGATAAGCAAGAGGAAGACTCCACTTGAAAGAAGGTTGGCTCAGTCTCAGTACAGAAGGAATCAACCACCTGTTACTACCGATTCTGTGAAGCAAGAAGATGAACAAAGAGAGAATTAGTATTTCACATCTTTATCAGCACATCCCTTAGTACTTGTTTCTGCTGAATACACAAACCTGGTCTAGAGCTGTCTGAACTAAGACTTGACATCCGAGAAGATGGTCAAGGGTGATTACTCGTCAAGTTTATGATGATTTGAGTGAAGTGACGTGTATGAACATAGCTGGACCGGCGGCCTTCCCCACCTTCATGCTGTTGTCCATCTGGTCTTTAACTGGAGGATCACAAGAGGAGATAGATCGTCTCAAAAGCCTACTCAATTATATTTGTGCTTGAAGCGTGGTTATATTGATCAGGTAATATGGACTGGTTTGTACTGGTAGCGGTGCTCGAAGCCATTGAGGTCTTAAGTGTTGCTGACGCATTCTTCATCTTTGTATGGTAAAACTCTGCATTTTACATGTGTTAGTTCAAGCGAACTCTTAGAGATGCGTTTTTCCTTTCCAATCACTCAACATCACCTCATCTGGTGAATTTATAGAATGGAAGCATGCGCTCATTCGTGATTCCTTCCCTAAAATGTTTGAGGAATTAACTTTGTAGATAGATTATAGCATATGCAGTGAGAGAAGATTATAGCTGTAGGGCTATGACTATCTTTTCTTTATTCTTTTTGCTAGTTCGTCCTCCCCTCTTTTCTATCCACTAGAAGGGTCGAACTGGAATCTGATTCAGCAATTTTGATTGTTCTTCTACAAAATAATCCAGCTAAGAACATCCACTATTCTCTCTCATTTACTAATGCACTGCTCTAGTTAAAAAGAATTGGGATGTTTCTATTGGGTGGGTGAATAGAAAGGCCAATGCTGTAGCTGATAATGTGGCAAAACTAGAGTTTGGAGTTACTTTCCTTGACGCCCTCTTTGTACTGGAAGGTCTCATGTAGGTATTATCCTTAGTAATGGTTAATAATATGTTTTGACCCAAATTAATAATACGAATAATAAGTGTTTCTATTGGAATCAGAGTTTATAATTGTTTCAAGGTCTGTCAAACTGAGAAGAAATTGAATGTCGGGAAGAAGAGAACAGAAGAAGGGAGATTGTGTATTAGATTCTGGCGAGAGAGCGAGAAGAAGAGAGCTCTCTCGATTATCAGTATAGTGGGTAAGAACTTAGCTACAGTACAGTCAAATTAGCCCTTTTATACTATTGACTACTTAGAGTGGACTAAAGAGGGCAGACATAAACATATATATCCGTATGATACATGTGTATAAGATATATGTATAACATAACCTATACACATCACTCTAACACCCCCCCCCCCTCAAGACTCAATTGGTTGAACAAATTAAGTCTTGTTGTGTGATGAAGACAAGCCCAGTCGGGGAAGTATATCTCTATATGCTTTTTGTCACGAATATTTTTGGGCAAGCAGCTTGACAGCTGTGGCATGCCTTGTCGTTGGCCTTGTCTAGTTGCATGTGATGGAAAATTAAATTGGTATGCCTTGTGCAAGTGCCATGGACATGGCCCAACCCTTTGGGGTTGGCCCGAGGGTCAGGCCTAGGGGCGTGATGCCGAGGACACACGACCCTTGTTGTGCGCAGCCGTTGCCGCGCGAGCCTTGCTGTGTGCCTTGTGGGGGCAACGGTGTGGTGCCGCAGGCACCCAGTGCCCATCTGGACACTGTCCGTAGGCACAAGGTGCAATGTCGAGGGCCCACGAGCCTCGTCGTGTGCACCTTGGGGCATGCAGGCACTATCTTAGGCGCCCAGACCTTGTCTGGGGCGCCCAGTGCCTGATGCTGCAGGAAGTTGGTGCTGGGCGCTGCCGCAGGCACTCAGTGACCACCTGCGCACTGCCGCAGGCACCGTGATGCAGCCGATATGAAGTTGGCTCAAAATGTGTGGGATCTTGACAACTTTGCTGAGCACCTAAGAAGGCCAAATGTTACCCTTGACTAATAAGAGATGTTGGCAAAGTTTCGTGGCAATTGGAGCTTGCATATGATTTTAGTGAATTTTTGAAGTATTCCCAGACTATGTCGGGATTTGGCTGCAAAGGAGCATGTCTGGGTCTGGTCTGGCCTGAAAGGTACATTAACCTCTTTAGGGGGCTGGTTAGTCTCTGCCTAGCCTGCCCCCAGGCAGCCTACACGGCTGTGTCCCGGCTAGGCACCTAAGTGCCCGAGGGCCCAAAGGCTATATTTTACCCATGAATGGGGATGTCGGGACACTTGGACCCCTTGGCGGTATTGGGCCCATGGAGCCACACCGGCGGCTGGGTGAACCAGTCGTGGGTCACCCCGGGCTGCCTGGAGAGCACCCGACTAGACACGTGAGTGCCTAGGACATGCCTATTGGCATGTCCCACTACCTCTAGCTCGGGTAGTGGGCTCCAACGGCTGTGGGGCCTTGCCCCACCCGCCGGTGTCCCTAATGTTAAGCTGTGCCAACATGCGCTTGTCGTATGACTGGTTCCGCACATGGGCAAGTGCGGGAGTGCGAGGGGCGACGCACTAAGTTGGGACTTGTGTCCGGCATGGCCGAGATGGTCCGAGTGGTGGTGAGTGCATAGCGTTGCCCACGCTAGTGCGTCCCTACTGAAGGTGCTTTGCACTGGGGTTGCTCCACTAGGGAAGGTGTTCATTCAGTGGAGTGCCCCGCACATCCATGCCTTTGGGCAAAGGGGTGTGAGGATGAGGGAACTCACCGTGGGGCGGTTCAAGACCACCCTTAGTCATGCTTGTGGCACAAGGGTTGGTTCGGTTAGGCTGGTCGGGCCTTGGCCCGACGCCGATCATGAGTGTTGCTTGTTTGGTTGCCTAAATGTTGTCCCTTGTCGATTGATGAGTGTGCTTGTGGGTTAAATGCGTGTTATGCATGCCGCTGGACCTGGCTTCCGAGTGAAAAAAAAATTATTTTGGAAAAATACTCATGACACTTTTCCTGTAAGAGGCTTCGTCAGAACGTCTGCTAGCTGTTTGGAACTCGGGATGTGCTGAACCTCTATTAGTCTTCCTTGTATCTGGTCATGCACGTAATGGCAATCCAATTCAACATGCTTGGTCCTTTCATGTGAGACTGGATTCTTGGCGATGTAAATAGCGGCCAGATTGTCGCATTTCAGTGGGATGGGACTGATGTTCTGGACTTCGAGCTCAGATAAAAGGCGTGTAAGCCAGCTCAGCTCCGCTGTGACTTGCCGCATGGCTCTATATTCAGCTTCAGCTGAGGAAAGAGCTACGGAGACCTGCTTCTTTGACTTCCAGCTGAGGAGGGAGCCACCTAGAAGAATAACATACCCTGAAACAGATTTTCTTGTTATAGGGCATGAAGCCCAATCAGAGTCACAAAATGCTGATAACTCAAAATTGCTATTCTTGTTAAAACAGAGACCAAAACCAAGAGTACCCTTAACATAGGACAACACATGATAAGCAACATTCATATGTTCAGAAGTTGGCTGCTGACAAAATTGGCTCAAAAACTGAATGCTATATGACTAGTCAGGACGAGTATTAGTAAGAAAGATTAACTTCCCTATGAGACGTCGGTAACTTGTTGGATCTTCAAGATAAACTCCTGTGTCTTTGTCCAATTTCTGGTTAAGCTGAAGCGGTGAAACTAAAGTTCTGCAATCCTGCATACCATAATCTGCAAGAATCTGTCTAGCATATTTGTTCTGGGTCATGATCAAACTGTCAGCTGTTTTAATGAATTCCATACCAAGAAAATATGACAGCTTTCTCAAATCTTTGATTTTAAATTCTTTGTGAAGTTTTTGTTTTAAACTTTTGATTTCAACATTGCAGTTTCCTGTTATAATTATATCATCGACATACACACCAATGAAAGTGTACTGCTTATTCAGTTTCTTGGTGAATAAGGAATAGTCGTTTCTGGATTGAGTATAGCCTAGATTCTTAAGAAAATTTCCCAGCTTATCGTACCACTGCCTTGAGGCCATACAAAGATTTATGTAATTTACAGACTTTGTTTTGACCAGAAACATACAGTCCTTGGGGAATATGCATGTAGACGTCTTCCTTCAAGTCCCCATGAAGGAAGGCATTATTAACGTCTAGCTGATCAATTGCCCATCCCCTTTTTGTGGCTATGATTACTAAGGCTCTCACTATTGTACGTTTTACAACTGGAGAGAAAGTTTCTTCGTAATCGAATCCATACCTTTGAGTGAAGCCCCTAACAACTAGGCGAGCCTTGAACCTCTCAAGACTGCCATCAGCCCTAAGTTTGGTTTTATAAACCCATTTACAAGTAATGGGTTTCTTCCCGTGAGGGAGATCAACTATGGACCAGGTTCCATTGTCTTTTAGGGCTTGAAATTCAAGGTTCATTGCTTCAGTCCATCTAGGGTCTTTACTGGCCTCTTCGAAGGTAGAAGGTTCCTTAAGTGACTGGACTTTGTCTAAGATTCTGTTTGAACAGTGAGAAAAGGAAGAGGATTTTATGGTCTTTTTGGGAAGGATGTTGGTAAGGCTGTTGATGAGAAGAGAATTGTGAGAAAGGAGGTATGAAGATTTATTGTGCAGTCTTTGTGTGAGTATTTTTGAGAAGATTTCTGGACTGTTATCTTGTTTTTCTTGATTATTGGATGCACAGACATAGTCTTGCAGTTTGACTGGAGGTCTATGGGCCCGGGTTGACCTTCGAAGTTGGGTGTTTTCTTCTATCCTAGCTGGATCTGAGATCTCAGTTGGGTCTGTGGTTTGTACAGGCAATTTGATAAGCCGTAGACTTATCATATTTTATAAGCTAGATCTGTAATAATATTAGTTAAATTACGGTTAGAATAGGTAGTATTTGTGATATTTTATATGTAAAATGATTTTATATGTTCAGTCTTATGTTTTGTGTGTTTTCTATGCGAGGAGATAAATTCTATGCCAGAAACTAAGTATTGCCGGATATGAAGCTGGATTCCTCACGCACGGCATGGATGCGAAGTTTAAGGAGTTAGGCCGGGCACGATGCCGGATGTTATGTAGCCGGCACAAGGAAAAGATGCATCGACTCACCAGAAGTTAGCGGTTATTTACCGTTAACTAATTAACCAGTGCCGGGTATGATGCCGGGCATACCTGTCCGGCATAAGTGACTTTTCGCGCCCTGGCGGTTACATCCGTTACAGCCCGTGCACGTTTTTAATAGACATGCCGGATCACACAGACCCGGCAAGACATCCGGCACAAGTCTTTTTGGTGCCTATAAAAGGAGTCCGAATGTTGCATTTCTGGACATCATCTCATATATACTTTTACACTCTGAAAATCCTCAAAAACGTCATGAAGTGCTGCTGGAGGAAGATCTTGCATCATTCATCAAGAGAAGAAGAAATTGTCATCGGGTTAAGGCTAAGACCATTTTCCTTCCCCCCTTGATTGTTCTTCTTTTATTTTGAAGTAGATGATGCATTAGAATCCTTAGTGGTACTGATTTGAAGTGGTTCTCTTTGTAAACACACTATGTTTATTCAATAAAAGATATAAGTCAACTTGGAATTTTGTGGTTATTGCAATTAGGAATGAAGTTGCTCCTTCTTCCAAGTACTTCAATTCCGACCTTGGTAAGGCAGAAAGGTTGAGGAATTCCAAGTGGTCTTTTTATTTGTCTTTTATAACTTAAAGGATGAAATTCAAGATTTAGAATTAACCATGCTATTCTCCCCTTTTCGGTTCGTTGATTACCTAGATATTGTTAGTTTTCGATAATGATTTGGGAGTACTTAGTTCGGCTTCGAACTGGAAGAGTAATTTGACATTCTGAGCATGCCGGATGGCATGCCGGGTGCAAAACGTCCGACACATTCAAGGTTCTTGTCTTTGCCGTGCGCATCTTGTCCGGCAGTCTCAAGAGTTGGCTAAATTCTTGATTTATTATTTTCTTTGATGATCATTAGTGTTTTTATGACGTTGACCATTCGAATATGGGGCAGATCATTGTAAATACCATTTTAGATTAGCTTTTAGGAAGTTTTCTTAATCTGTGCTTATACACCTTTTTCCCTCCTTATTTAGTAATTACCAAGGCTAGGACTAATTTTCTATACAAGTCCCTAGGGTTCGACTTACTTGGTCTTAAATTGCTTCCCTGCTACTTTTGACCGGGTTTTTGTTTGCTACCCGTAGTAGATTGAGTAGGTTTCTATTATTTAGGCTTATGCCGTGCATAGTGCCGGGTGTACTTTACCCGGCATATTCTTAATTTTCCCCATGTCTTAGTTTAGTCTTTTGTACATAATTGTGTGTGTAATACCTACTAAAATCTCTCTTAGCAAAATGGCGCCGTTGTCGGGGACTTGGAATTAGTCCAAGTCCTAAAATTGGTAATAGCCTTTTTGTTTTATTCATTGGTTTTTGTTTTCCAAATGTTGAATATGCCGGACTTAGTGCCGAACGTCTTATACTCGGCTTCATCAGAGGAAGTCTGTGCCGGATATTTAACTCCCGACATTAACCCTGGAACGTTTTACAAGTTTGAAAGTTTTTCTCCCGACAAATGTTATTTAAATATTATTTTAATTTTCACTAATTTTTTACCTGCCGTGTAGGATGCTGGGTTTTTATGATCCGACAAATTCGGAGGAAGTCCGATGCCGGACACTTTCTAGTCGGCACTCTGCCCGGTCTATTTTTAACATTTATTTTTCTCTTTCTCTATGTTATTTATATATTCCTTCCTCTTACAGATCTCTCACCCCTTTTCCCAACTTTGTATCCAGGATGTCTAGTAACGTTTGGATGGCAAAGTTACAGAGTGAAGAGACCGACCTTTTTCATTTCTGCATATCTATCTAGTAAATGAACTCTACCCTCGTACAGGGGTAGAGATATTTATTAAGAGGAAGAAGATGAGACCTGCGCTTTGTTACCACCGCCTTAGGACCACCACACGCATGAGAGTCATGCCCGTGGATGAACTTAGGCGAAGATTCCCGCATTGGGGTATCTTCACTAATAGAATTCACCAAAGGCCCCCCTCTTATGCGATCTTCACTAGTAGAGTTAGGCGGGCTAGGTTTAGGGTTATCTATTAGTATACTTTAGTATTTTTTTATGGTTTATCTTTAGTATCTTTTATATGTTTTATTTTTAGTTTGTTTTTCTCTTTTTTATATTATGTAATGATGATGGTGTGTCCTATGTAATAAAAGCATATATTATTAGTTACATGTTCTTTTCAATCACTTAAAAATATGTCCTTTGTCATCTTTTAGGTACTGGTTTTTTGTTAGGTGAATGCTTCTTAGATCTCAAGGTCTCTCTGACGAAATAGTTGATTACGATCCTGAGATTGAGAGAACATTCCTGCGCTCCTTACGACAAAGAAAGGATCAATCTTGCCCACAGGAGGAACCTAGTACTTCAAGAAGGATGACAATAGTACGCAACATCAACAGGCCCTCTAACCAAGGCAAAAAGCCAGCCATTAATCTCCCTACTCTCCCCCAGGCCGATTACAAGGAATGGCAGAAATTGAAGCCGTATCATCAAATCCGTTTTGTCAAGGAATTAGGAATGTTTGATGGTTCTAACCCAGATGAGGCATTGCTCCACGTAACAAAGTGTTGTGCAAAAACTATATAACAAAGTATATAAATAAATGCAAGGAATAGACAAGTGCACCTAATCGGTGTAGTACAACAAGTGTCGTATCTACAAGGAAATTGGTCCTAACTTCCTAGTCTCGGTACTTAGTAATTGCAATGAAAACAGTAAATTGGGGTTTAGCCGGCGGCAAGCTTGATTGTGTTGGTTGAGTAATTGCAAGAACAACAAATAAACTAAGGGAGATAGTTTAATGGAATGGATGGAGAAGAACTTTGGGAATTTGGCAATCACCCAAACTACCTAGATATGCTAGCAACTCTTCTTATGCCATAGTTGTCTTTTAGAACAATAATAATAATAACCCTCTAAACCAAAGATGAGTTAATTCTTACTTAGTTAATTTTAGCCTTCATAATCAATTAGGACTAAACTCACTAAGTAGCTTTAGGCAAGTTCTAGAACAAAGCCCCAAATTATACGCACTAATCCTAGGAGCATAAATCAAGAGTTCTCTCTCAATTTGGTCACAAACACTAACTCAAAACCAAATTGTAGATGGGGTTCACCACAAATGCACTCAAGAGATCAATTTGAGAACATTGAATGATAATTAAGAGAGAAACAACTATATTAAGGCATAATCAAGATTCACAAGCCCAATCTAGGGTTTGGGTTCAAAGACCCATCCCAAAGCACAATAGAGTAGTACTACTCAAGCATAAAGGAAAGAAAAACTAGAAAAGAGTAAGAAGAAGCCATTGTTGGAGCTTGGAAGCTTTGGAGAAGGTGAGTTCTTCCTTCTTCTCTTCTTCCTCTTCTTTCTCCTCTTCTTTCTCCTTCTTCACGTTCTTTATCCTCTCTTGTGTGTGTGGAAGTGTAAAAATGCAAAGAATACCCCAAATCCCCTCTTTAAACGATTGTTCTGGGCAAATTTCCGTCGGGACCGCCCCACAGGGGCGGTCCACACCAGAGGCGATTCCCGTGTTTCGAAATCGACTGGACCGCCCCACAGGGGCGGTCCACACCAGAGACGATTCCAGTGTTCCGAAATCGACTGGACCGCCCCACAGGGGCGGTCCACAGGGGCGGTCCACACCAGAGACGACTCTTCTGCACCGAAATTGACTCGTTTGACCCCTCATCTTTGACACACTCCTCGGGGCATTAAAGCTCAGCTACAAAGTCTTGAAAGTCTCCCAAAAACCATTGCTCAAGTGAGCTTTTACCTAAATTTAAATTAAAACTGCATGAGTTCAACTATATTAACGAAATGCTCTATCAAGTGGTGAAATAAGTCAATAGTTGCACGAAATAAAGGTAAATAAAGACCTTATAAGTACATCATTTCACCACTTATCAACTCCCCCATACTTATCTATTTGCTTGTCCTCAAGCAAAATTTGCTAGGAACCCATAGCAAGAAGGAACATTTATAGCAAGCAAGTATTTAAATGAATTCTTGAACTTTGGTGAGCAAAATTATGAAAAATCTCAAGAGGAATGCAACCAACCTTCTCATGGTGACATGAGTGTGCTTAGGGTAAATAAAAATATAGAGCTTCGGGGTATGATCTAGAGTGTTTCCAAGTGCTTAAAGATCTTTGGACTTGGAGAACTTTTACCATGGCCAACTTCTCTCAAGAATGGGCATTGAGGAAAAACAAAAGGAAAAATAGAGATTTGCATTTGATTTTCTTTTGCAACAAGAGATGAGAAGAAATAATTTGGAATTGTGCCTTTGGCTCCACAGAACACTCAACTCTCATTTGTTGGTTACCGATGGTGCCTCTCAAGTCCTTTTAAAAATTTCCACGAGGAAACACCCCTTAGCAATCCCTAGATGAGAAGATTAGAAAGGACCCCTAAGCAATAAAAATTCACCAAGAAAGGGATTTATGGAAACACCGCAATTAATTGCTCCTCAAGAGAGAAAATTTGAAAATTTTGGTGGAAAGTTCTAAGCATTCATGGAAAGACTTGCTTAATACAAATGGAACTTCTTCATGGCAGCAATAGACATGTATAAGGAGATAAAGAAGTGCATCAAAAAGAAAAGGTCATTTCCCCCACACTTGAGTAGGACAATGTCCTCATTTGTCAAAGCTAAACCCAAAGGGAAATAAACAGAAGACCTTTTCGATGCCCGAAACATATAGTACATAAAGTTGTAAAGCATTTGGTAAGTATATAGCGAACTAGTACTTCCCTGATAAGACGTGAATGTGGGCAGAGGGTTCCCCCACACTGGAGAGTGTCCGGGGTCGTTGAAGCGCGAGTCCTAGGAAAATTTTGCAAGAGTTCCTCTTGCACGTGTCGTATTCTGCTTTGAATGGTGCTTGCATGCAGTGTGTATGTAGCTACAATGCAGAGACAAAAATAAACTAGGCGCAACAGGATTCTGAGGAATACGCTTAAAGCCCATTGTTAGAAATCAAAATGGGACTCATAAGTGAGTCCAATATCCAATGGGTTGACAGTGTTATAAGTTAAGCGGAAAGCATAGAGAGAGTGCGGTAAAGCATAACCATAGAAAAGACAAAAGACAACAACATCAACACTCTAGAAATACATAACAAGTTTCAAAACATGAGCCTCCAGGCAGCCAAATCCCTGAGCAAACTACTGGGCCGGTGGTCCACCTCGCTCGATCATGCTGCACAGTTCCTCATACTGGGCGGCCAACTCCTCCACGCGCTGCTGGTGGGCCTCGAAATCCTCCCGGGAAACCGTGGGAGGTGGTGGGGGTGGTAGAGCTAGGAGCAGGGCAGCGGCAGTAGAGGGAGTAGATGAGCTGGAGGAGGACTCTGCGCTGCCGGTGGGCCGTATCTTCTCCCAACCTCCTGGAGCACAGCGAAACCCCATCCGCCAGAGGGCAGCATGGTCGATGGGAGCCATGGGAGGCTCAAGGACCGCCGCTCCAACGTCGACTCCACACTCAAGGAACTGATTGTGAAGGAAATGAGGGTAGCCGAGATGCTGGGTATCCCGCTTCTCGACCATGTGGCAGAGGTGGTAGAACATCTGCGCGGAGATAGAGAATGGCCGGTCCGGATTCGGGGAGGTGAGGCTGTTTAGGAGGAAGCAGTCCATGGCATTCATATCCATATTGTCCCTTGGCAGAATGTTATAACGGATGAGAGCAAGGATGATGCGCTGAGCGGCATCCTGGACCATATTGGGGGTCATTGTGACCCGGGAAACAGTGCCCGACTGATTCTTCTTTCGGCGCGTGGTCGGGAGGGTGGCTAGGAACTGGCGGCGGTGGCTCTGGAGGTAGCTGTCTGGGAGGTAGCTGTCGCTCTCGTAGTCCTCCGGAGGGATGTCCAAGGCCTCGATGAAGATCTCCTGTGTGATCTCTATCTGCCGACCTCCGACATATGAGATAAGCTTCGAAACGCCCTCCCGAGCAGAGACAACCGCATAGAAGCTCCTTCTCGGTTGTGGCATAGTTTTTCTGAGCATCGTTGAGTGTCTTGCTCGCATAGTAGATAGTTCGCAGAATCTTCTCCCTTTTTTGACATAGGGCTGCCCCCACTGCATAGTCGCTTGCATCACACATTATTTCAAAAGGGAGACTCCAATCTGGTGACACAACTATTGGGGCTGTGATAAGGCACTCCTTGAGAGTGTTGAAGGACTTCAGACATTCTTCAGTGAATTCAAATTTGGCATCTTTGGCTAAGAGATCACACAGAGGTTTAGAGATTTTGGAAAAGTCCTTGGTGAACCTTCTGTAGAACCCGACATGGCCAAGAAAGCTTCTAATGTCTCTTACCGAGGTGGGTGGTGGTAGCTTCTCGATGACTTCGACCTTGGCCCGGTCAACTTCAATCCCATTGGAGGAGATCTTGTGCCCGAGGACGATCCCTTCTCTCACCATGAAATGACATTTCTCCCAATTGAGTACTAAATTGGTTTCCTCACATCGGGAGAGAATGACGTCCAAGTTCTCTAGGCAAGAGTCGAAGTTGAGCCCAAAGACCGAGAAATCGTCCATGAAAACTTCTATGCTTTTTTCAATAAAGTTGGAGAAGATGACCATCATACACCTTTGGCATGTTGCGGGAGCATTGCATAACCCGAAGGGCATTCTTCTATATGCGAATGTTCCATAAGAGCATGTGAAGGTGGTCTTCTCTTGATCTTCTGGGGCTATGGGGATTTGGAAGTACCCCGAGTAGCCATCAAGAAAGAAATAAAAGTCTTGCCCGGCCAATCTCTCTAGCATTTGGTCGATGAAGGGCAAGGGGAAGTGATATTTTCTTGTAGCCGTGTTCAACTTCCGGTAGTCGATGCACACTCTCCAACCAGTTGTTGTTCTTTGGGGGATCAACTCACCCTTTTCATTTGACACCACCGTGATTCCTCCTTTCTTTGGTACCACCTGGGTCGGGCTCACCCATTGACTATCGGAAATGGGGTAGATGATCCCGGAGTCGAGTAGCTTTAGGACCTCTTTTTTAACTACCTCTTTCATATTCGGGTTGAGCCGCCTTTGAGGTTGAACGAGTGGCTTGTAGTTGTCCTCCATGAAGATTCGATGAGTGCAGAAGTGGGGATTGATACCCTTTACATCAGAGATTGTCCAACCAATTGCCTCCTTGTGGCTTCGAAGCACCTTCAACAAACTGTCCTCTTGTGTACCTGTGAGGGAGGAGGAGATAATGACAGGTAGATCACAAGGTTCAGTCAGATAAACATATTTTAAATGAGCAGGTAGAAGTTTCACCTCCACGGTGGGAGGCTTCTCAACCGAAGGAGGTATTCTTTGCTCGCTTCTCTCCAGTGGTTCCGGTGGAGGGTAATGCGTTCTGAAGTATCTTGGAGCTCTATCCAAAGTAGCTACCATTTCATTCACCTCCGGATCCATCTCATGTTCATCATCAGACTTAAGCAAAGCAAAACTCAGAGCATCATAATCAGAGTGAGGGGGTGGATTATTTTGCAAAATGGAGTCGACAACATCTATTGCAAAAATAGCTTCCGCATGCGCGGGTCTTTTCACTATCTTAGACATGTCAAACTCAAGCTTTTCATCATGAAGACGCAAAATAATCTTCCCTTTTTCCACATCTATCAAGGTCCTGGCAGTTCTTAAAAATGGACGGCCCAAAATCAAAGGGACCTTGACATCTTCTTCCATGTCAATCACTATGAAATCAGCGGGGAAAACAAAGGTTCCCACAGTCACTACGAAATCCTCAATTTTTCCTTTCGGAAACACTAGAGACCTGTCTGCAAGTTGCAATTGCACAGTAGTAGGTGTGCACTCACCAATCCCAAGTTTATTAAAAGTTGAAAGTGGCATGAGATTTATACTAGCTCCTAAATCACATAGACCACTACCGCAATTAAAATCACCAATAGAACAAGGGATGATAGGCAAACCAGGGTCTCCAAGCTTTGGAGGAGGGTGCCTTTGTAGGACCGCTGAAATTTCTTCAGTGAGATGCACCGTTTCAGATTCTAGCAAAGATCTCTTGTTTGTGAGAATGTCTTTCATGAAATTTGCATAGATGGACATCTGTTTCAAAGCATCAGCAAAAGAAATGTTAATTGTCAATTTCTTGAAAATACTTAAAAACTTCCCAAATTGCTCATCTAAATTCTTTTCTTTGAGCCTATTCGGGAAAGGAAGTGGAGGGAGATGTTTAGCAAGAGAGGAAGAAAGAGGTAATTCAGGAGACTTCTTCTCCTTGGAAATATTTTTCTATGGAGTTTGAACTTCCTCAGGTATCTCTTGGTCTTCCTCTTGATTTTCTTGATTTTGCTTCTCTTGGTCATCAACTTCATCTTGGGGAGAGGGGTCTTCTAGGGGCCTACCGCTTCTCAAAGTAACCGCCTTAGCTTGTTCTCTTGGATTAGGCTTCGGTTGACTTGGGAGGGTGCCAGGCTGTCTCTGAGCAAGTTGTTCTGAGATTTGATCAACTTGAGTTTTAAGGCCCTGATTAAATGTCATCTGGTTGGCATTGAAGGCCTCCTGCTCGGTGAACTTAGTTTGGGCGGTAGTCATGAAGTTCATCGTCATATTTTGCATGTTTTGCATCATGGCTTCCATTCTAGCCAAGTTAACATCAGAAGAGGAGGAGGATGATGGTTGTTGTTGTTGTGGTTGTTGTTGTTGTGGTTGTTGTTGTTGTTGCTGTTGTTGTTGTTGTGGTTGTTGTTGTTGTTGTTGTGGTCTGAATCCCGGCGGGCCACCTTGAGGTCTATACCCCATTTGAGAATTGTTCGCTTGGTGTGGCCCTTGAGGTTTATAACCCATCGAGTTGTTGGAAATATTACTCGGTCCTCCTTGGGTGGAATCGTTCCTCCATGAGAAATTAGGATGATTTCTCCATGGGGCATTGTTGTTGTTATAGTTGTAGTTGGGGCGGTTGCTAACAAAGTTGACATCTGTCCCTCGATGTAACTTCTTCCTTCACAAAAATGGGTCTCATGGGGACCCGCACATATAGCACACCCCTCTGTGGCTGAAGTGGAAGATGATGAAGCTATATATTTTGCATTCTCTTTTTGGGATGTAGCAAGCTTCTCCACCATCTTTGTGAGTGAGGATATTTGGGCGGAAAGATGATCGGATGGTTCGACATGAAGTGGACCGGCCGCTCTTGGAGTTCTTCCCTTATTTCTAGTCCATTGCCTCGTGTTGCTAGTCATTGTCTCAAGAAGTTCCATTCCTTCTTGAGGGGACTTGTTCATGAAGCTACCTCCAGAGGATGAATTCACAAGCAAACGGTTCGCATCGTCAAGCCCATTAAAGAAAGATAGGCATAACGATTGGTCATCCAAACCATGGTGGGAGCAATTCATTAACATCTTCTTGAACCAGTCCCATGCATCGTACAAGGTTTCTCCGGGCTCTTGGTAGAATGTATTAATCTCTCCAATCAGTTGCCTCGTCCTACTAGTCGGGTAGTATTTGGCAAGGAACTTTTGAGCCATTTGTACCCATGTTTGGATTGATTGGGGCGGTAAACTTCTGAACCATCTTGATGCGGAGTCGGATAAGGAATGGGGGAAGAGCTACAACCGGATTCTCTCCTTTACCGTACCGGTTTTTCCAAAGGAATTGCAAAAGTCGAGGAAGAGACTTAGGTGGTTTGGAGCGTCATCTGGATTTGCTCCACTGAACTTTCCTAAGTCCCGGACTGTGGTAATGAAATGAGTCTTGAAAACCCATTGTCTCGCTTCCTCCGGTGTCAATACTGGTAGGACTATAGCCGAAGGCCTCCCTTCGGTATCCGGCTGGTGGTAATCAGAGAGGGCTCGGTGTTGCTGCTGCCCATTATTCTCAATCTCTGGTTGATCTCCATCCGCCATGTTTAAATCTCTTATGCGTCTTCTAAGAGTGCGCTCAAGTTCGGATCTTGGACTAGCAAGCGGGGAGCTACTAGACCGGGTGTTTGGCATACACAGAAGAAACACAAGGTACCTAATCAATCACAAGAAAAACCAGCACTATAACTTAGCAACAAAAAATATAAACAAGGATAAGATAAAACAACAAAAACGAAAACACAATCAAAGGAAACAAAACACTAAACTTTAAACAAAAGCAAAAACTAAAAATACCGAAACTAGGGAAATTGATGGAATCAATCTCCCCGACAACGGCGCCAAAAACTTGTTGTGCAAAAACTATATAACAAAGTATATAAATAAATGCAAGGAATAGGCAAGTGCACCTAATCGGTGTAGTACAACAAGTGTCGTATCCACATGGAAATTGGTCCTAAATTCCTAGTCTCGGTACTTAGTAATTGCAATGAAAACAGTAAATTGGGGTTTAGCCGGCGGCAAGCTTGATTGTGTTGGTTGAGTAATTGCAAGAACAACAAATAAACTAAAGGAGATAGTTTAATGGAATGGATGGAGAAGAACTTTGGGAATTTGGCAATCACCCCAACTACCTAGATATGCTAGCAACTCTTCTTATGCCATAGTTGTCTTTTAGAACAATAATAATAACCCTCTAAACCAAAGATGAGTTAATTCTTACTTAGTTAATTTTAGCCTTCATAATCAATTAGGACTAAACTCACTAAGTAGCTTTAAGCAAGTTCTAGAACAAAACTGTAACACCCCTCTCCACAATCACGATATAATCCCTCACGTAGCAATAAATAAAAACGTCTCGCAGCGGAAAATAACTAACAATTACAAAACTCACTCGGGTGTCACCGGCCATTACTCGCCCATGCAAGCAACGTAGCCAAACTACATCCAACTTCCAAAATAAACAAACTGCTAACCGCAGTGATAACGAGAAACTCCTATACATCATACTAAGTCATAACCATAAACATCGACAAGTGAGCGTCTACCCAATCCTGAAAAATACATAACCTTACCATAAGACCATACACCATCTTCATTACTATACAACGTCTCCAATTACCCTGTTCCTGCTCTTCAGCTCCGACAATGATCAACAACCTGAAATGGTGTAGTATCAGCGATAGACGCTGAGTATGCCGGGCCTGGACCCTAATGGTCACTTGTCATTTTAACCATCTTTTTATTAGATTGGTTTCATGCTCTTCCATTTTACAGTTATAACAATATTGTAGCATAAATGTATAATGTACATAACCATCCAAATATTCATAGACACTAATCATCCATCCAAACCAAACAATCATTTAGATATCACAAACCACAAATATATATCGAACGTATCGAACAACAACAATATATTGTACAATGTACAATCGCCGTAGCGTACAGTTTTCATATTTGATTTACCTTAGCCTTGTAGGCTCCATCCAACCATCAACACACAATAAAATAACCACAAGTATAACCAATGAACAACAAAGCGAAACAACGAGAATAATAAACAAGTATTAAGTCTCGTCCATGGTATTGTTCGCCACTGTATAAGTCTCAAATGTTTTAGTTGTTCAGTTATACCTAGTGACAATGTCTCGTTAAAACGACACGTCTCTAGTTACCCATATATTATGGCGGGTCACCCACGGCAGTAGCCACTCCAACGGTAGAGTCTCCGACCAACGAGCCATTCTAGCTCACGGGAAATTTTCTTGATACTTACGGACCCGTACGCGGACATCCTGGTATCGTTTTTGTGATCACAGCGCGCACCAAGAGCCACATCCTCTTGGCTTTACTTCCATTCCATTAATTAATTAATTATACCATCGCATCGCATTACCAAATTTTCTAACACAGCAGACTAAGGTCATTAGTCCAATCCGGAGTTTGTAAACTCGGGATCCAGTGTTAGATACGAGAGCGGCGTATAGAAAAGGCCAATGCTCCGTACAAAAGTCTCAGATAATATGTATGTGTTATTATCATAGTGCTACAACGTTTTACTTACGTTCCTTATATTTCATATAAGATAGCACCATAGCCGCTAGTTCGTTTTATATATATATAGGTTCATATATACGAACCAATACTGTTAACTCAACAACAGTAAATAATAAGCAGCTATAAATATACAATTCATGCATATTAATTAACACATTCAGGCAAACAATCTTATCACAGATCACACAGAAGCCTGAACTGAGGAAGCCCTCAGAGACAACCAGAGACACATAACAACATACAAGTTATATCAACCAAATCCGAGCCCAAGGAGCAACCTTAGGTCAACTCGGCAAACCCCTTTACATACCGTTCACCCTGACTGTATTACGGTGGAGTATGAATCAGCAAGATCCTATGCTCCGTGCAGTCCGCTAGCTCGTCAAGCGTCCTTGTCAGAAATATACTCTAAACGGTAATAAAACTATAAGTCAGTCTCCATGACTAACTACATCGGGTATTTCCGAATAATAAGTAACCCCGACAGTTCACCCCTGTTTTCTACAGTTGTTTGTTGCAGGTTTCTCTAAAACAGTCGGCTTTGTTACTTAAAACGCGTACGTCAAAACATTCAACTGTTAAGTTTAATTCCTTATATTTCTTTTAGTCTTATCCACATCTAGTTTAGGTAAGTAACCCATAGTTGCATGTATGCATGCATTCTTGTATTATATTGCATTCTAAAGTTCATAACTTATAGATCGTAACTATATCTTTTTTTTTAATAACCACCACCATTAAATCATATGGTTTTCAACCAAAATATATTTATCCTCCTTATATACATTTTTCTTGTGTATGTATATATTTTTACCACGTAGGTAATTCTCATGAGTTTAATAAACTCTTGTATTTTATGTTACATTTTATCCTCTTTTATTGGATGATTATTCCCATTAGTTGTATTATATTATACAACTTATATTAAGATTATTATCCTAATATCATGTAACATCTTATGTTGTATAATTACAACTCCTAAGGTTTATTCCATAAACACCTTAGTTTATAAATCTCATTTATTTATAGTTTATCACATTATTTTATGTGAGTATCCTTCCTTATTTTAATTCCATCTAAACCATATCATTGTCATAGCATTTATAACATTATAGACCTTTTTCTAAAATTCATCTTTCAACTCTTATTAACTCGGTATAGTCCTTAACTTAATTTAAATTCCGTTTTTGACCACATAACATTATGTAATGTTATACCATATTCTAATATCATTTGATATGATATTTTTATTTCCCTTAACTTATAACCTATAGTTTTTATACAAAACTATTTATTATTGCCTCTTAGGCACCATAAGAAAATCTTATTCTTTTCCATAAACCATAGTTTCCTTAATTTACAAAATCACCCCTTAAATCATACCATGTTATATATTCCATTCATATAACATTTCTAACTTATAAAAGAGTATAACCTATGGTTATTTTTTTGTAAATTCCGAACAGCCCTTGTGCTATTCTATAATTTCCATTTGGCCCTATTTACAACATATAGTTCTTCCATATCATTAAAACCATATATTATACACATATCTTAATAAATTCTCTTAATAATTCTAAACATCACCAAATTCCACCAAAGGGTTATAAATATCCTTATTAACCCATATTCTCTTTGTATTTACCATTCCACCATCTATATTTCTCCAAAGTGTCATAATGACATAATAACTATATATACATATATAGTTCATTTTAATTCCAAAACCCACCCAATAAATCCCTAAAAATTCCTAATAGCCCATGGGTGTTTAAAATACCATTGTACACCCTTAATTTTTGATAATAACATATTTACCACATATGTCATAAAAATATTACCATAAAATACTTATCTTATTATAAGACCTTAAATAAGTTATCTAACTTATCTAATTTGGTCAAAACCTAGCATATGGTCAAGGTTGACCACCTTAATATTTCCTTGACCACCAATTCCTTATAATTACGGTTTTCACCCAAACTTTCTAGAAATCACCATTTAACCCCAAAACTTTATAAAATCTTATAAACTTTATTTTAACTCCTTTTTACCTCTAATTTTCGGCCTTATTATTCTAAAGCCCTCAAATTTAATTTAATTACACCTAAGACCCCATTTCATTTCGGTAATAATTATATATCACCTAAACTTAAATAAAAGCTTGTAAATGCATAAATAAAATGGCCTAAAATACATGGCCTTATTACAAACATTTGCTCACAAAATAATTACACATAAATGTCCCAAAATACATATAAATTTCGGCCTCACCACACACTTTCCATTTAATTACCAAACTTCCACATAATGTCTTAAATTTGACAATTATGCTTGTTTAATTAGTTATAAAATTTATTAAACCATTCCTTAAACATTTTAAGGTCAAACAAGACCTTGTTTTGCTCCTTCACTCACGGCAATTAATATACACACACTTAAACTTGTGTTAATGTATCAAGTTAAGGTTTTAAGTGATTTATACCTTGATTTAGCTTAGGTAAAGCCTTGTTTGAGTTCGCCACCTTAAGGAGAAATTCTCCACAGATTGTTTTACATGTTTTCAACAGAAACCAAGGCCTAGTTAGTCTCCAAGAAAGATCTAACCATAAGAAGTCATTTAATGTAAGATTTAAGGCAAATCACCTTAAGAATGCAAGGAGAGTTCAAGATGGTTTCGACCTGAATCAACACACCACAAGGTGTTAGATCTACCATATTGACATAGGAAATAGCATATCTCGAAATGCTACCTTGTTATTAGGTTTTACCTTGGAAAAATGCCTTAAAAGAGGGTATTTCCTTTGGATCTCGGCCACCCTTGCTCCAAATGGCTTACCAACAGTTTCCACATGAAAAGGAGAAGAAGAGGAGGCTATGAGCAAAGTTCACAGCCGAACTTGAAGGGAATCAAAAGTTATGAGCTTAAAGCACATTTTTACCTTAAATGGTCAAGACTTGAACTTTCCTCCTTAGATCTGGTTATGTACGAAACCAACACTTCCTCTAACCTCCATATCACTCTACATAGATGTATAGAAAAGGTTGGAGTGTAGATCAACCGAAAAGGAAAGAAAGATGAAGAAAATGGGCATTTTTATGCCTTAAGAGCTTACCTAGAGCTTGAAACCTCATCAATGGTGCTTGGGAACCTTACCTACGGTGGGGGGAGCCAAAGAGCTCAAGGTGTGAGCCATCTCGGCTGAAGAGGAGGAATGAAGGAAATGACCTAAAATAAGCTTAAAGCACCTTTTTTTGCATTTTTTAAGATTTTCTTGCTTTGATGACTCATCAAGTCTGATTGGGGTTGGATAATTGAAGCTCAATCAGTGGAGACAAGAGGAGGGGGCAGCCGTTGAAGATAAGAGAAAGGTAGGGCTTGATTGATTCAAATTTTGGTTGAAAATGGGAAAATGTTACTTTAATTCATTTAATGAATGTGTGACTCATCTCTTGTCTTGTACCAGCTTGGAGCCACGAAATTCAAAGAGGAAGAGGAGCAAATGGAGGCTCCAAATCAGCTGGCTCACATGGGAAAGGTAAGTGGAGCCCACCTTTTTTGTTTTATAAGGTAAAGTTGTCTTTTTTGTTATTTTATGTAAAAGTAAGAGCATTTATTTAATTGTCACATGTATCTTGTCTCTTGGTCTGTTAAGAGACTTAATTATCTGATTCCTTGTAGTCCATTTCGTGGTCAATGGTCAACATTGGTCAACTTAGTCAATGTTGACCCAAACGGGCCCCACTTTAGGGTTTTATTATATTTTAATATTAAATTTGTAAAAATTCGTAAATTTCTGGAATTAAGTTCCTAATATCATATAATATGATATTTTATTATATTTAAAGGTATTTATAACCTTTTAGCCCATTTAAAACCAATTTAAAAGGCGATTACACAAAAACGTGCTTTAAGGAGTTTTAGTGCACATTTTGTGTCGCAAGGTGTTTCTGGGCTCTGTTTTCTTTGACAACGGTTTTTTTGTGTTCCTTACATGATATTTGATCATGGTATTCAATTTTATATCATTTAGAGGTCATTTGATTTTTAAGGTTTTCCTATAGCACCTTTTTGCCCTTTTTGACCTTGAAGCATGTAAATGCTTTTTTCTTGTGTTGGAGTGTTGTCCAACGGTTATAATATGTTTAATATTATGTCAATATACTTAGGACAAATTTTTAGGTCCTAAGAAGTTCATTTGGGTATTTATTTACCCTTAACAGTCAAAGGGTGCAACATCTTGTTTTGTGTTGACCACTGTTGTTCTCAGTTGACTTTTAAGGCATGTTTAGGCCTTAATTAATGTGATTAAATATTTAATCCATGTTTTATTAATTTGGGGTATTTCAAAAACCCCAAATTATACTCACTAATCCTAGGAGCATAAATCAAGAGTTCTCTCTCAATTTGGTCACAAACCCTAACTCAAAACCAAATTGTAGATGGGGTTCACCACAAATGCACTCAAGAGATCAATTTGAGAACATTGAATGATAATTAAGAGAGAAACAACTATATTAAGGCATAATCAAGATTCACAAGCCCAATCTAGGGTTTGGGTTCAAAGACCCATCCCAAAGCACAATAGAGTACTACTCAAGCATAGAGGAAAGAAAAACTAGAAAAGAGTAAGAAGAAGCCATTGTTGGAGCTTGGAAGCTCTGGAGAAGGTGAATTCTTCCTTCTTCTCTTCTTTCTCCTCTTCTTTCTCCTTCTTCACGTTCTTTCTCCTCTCTTGTGTGTGTGGAAGTGTAAAAATGCAAAGAATACCCCAAATCCCCTCTTTTTTCCCGTCTTTAAACGATTGTTCTGGGCAAATTTCCGTCGGGACTGCCCCACAGAGGCGGTCCACAGGGGCGGTCCACACTAGAGGTGATTCCCGTGTTTCGAAATCGACTGGACCGCCCCACAGGGGCGGTCCACACCAGAGACGATTCCAGTGTTCTGAAATCTACTGGACCGCCCCACAGGGGCGGTCCACACCAGAGACGACTCTTCTACACCGAAATTGACTCGTTTGACCCCTCGTCTTTGACACACTCCTCGGGGCATTAAAGCTCAACTACAAAGTCTTGAGAGTCTCCCAAAAACCATTGCTCAAGTGAGCTTTTACCTAAATTTAAATTAAAACTGCATGAGTTCTACTATATTAACGAAATGCTCTATCAAGAGGTGAAATAAGTCAATAGTTGCACGAAATAAAGGTAAATAAAGACCTTATAAATACATAATTTCACCACTTATCACAAAATTCCTGCAACATGTCAATAGCCTCACCGCTACCGACGTGGTCTTGCAATTTGCTCGTCTCTCGCTTTTCCCTCACAGTCTTAGTGGAATCGCAAGCAAATGGTACCACAGCTTGACGCCAAACACTATCTCCACGTGGGACGACATGGCAACAAAGTTCTACGATAAATTTCTACCGCCAAGTCGCTCTTTAGAAATGATCGCTGAAATCTACAATTTCAAGCAACCTGGATCAGATAATATTTGTGAAGCTTGGGATAGATTTAAAGGATTACTCCTGAAGTGTCCCCACCATGGTCTCACGAAGGAGCAACTCTCACAGTTGTTCTACAAAGGGCTCGTGAACCAATACAAAATGATGGTGCTGTCCTCCCTTGGCGCCGACATCTTGAAGAAACCAGGAGAACAATTTCTGGACGGGATTGAATCCTTATGCGAGGAAATCCGTGATTGGGCTACGGGAGGAATAAGAGGTAATACTCCAGGATTGTACCACATTGGAGAAAGTGACAACAAGTTTGAAAAGTTGATGAAGAGTCACGAGCAATTACTAGAGAGCAATGCCCAACAATCAACAAAGGTAAGTGCGTTACAAAAAGTTGTGGAGCAACTGGCTATGAGCTCCCTCCCTCAGCAGGCTAATATGGCTAATGCAAGACCAACCACTCAGGTAACCCGCTCTCCCATGTTTTCTGTACCACCTTCTGACGTGTCTTGTACACAGTGTGGCGGACCACATGACTTTGAGCAGTGTCCTGAGTTACAAGAACTCAAAGCATCTAAGGAAGTAAACTTCATCGCCAACAATCAAAGGTTCAGGCAACCCTGGCTAAGAGGCGCCCAACCACCCCAAAATTTCCAAATTAACTCCGGCTATCAAGGAGGCCAGAGGCAGTTTGCCCAACCTCCTTATAACAGAAGGCATTCTCTCCAATCACCTCAACCCCCATCTAACTCTGAAGCAGAGATGGCAGAAATGAGGGACATGATGAAGACCCTAATGAACAAATCCAGAGATACTTAGGAAGAGATCTCTGCCCTACGCAAGGACCAAAAATCCCTGCATTCCCAACTTCAGCAGATCCTGGCTTAACCTAGGCCTTCTGGCCATTTACCCTCTCAAACTCAACTGAATCCCAGGGAGCATGCTAAGTCAGTGCTCATGGAGAGTCAAGGTGCAGACGCTATCACTCTCCGAAGTGGAAGGGAAGTAAGTAAAAGGCAAAGAAAAAGGAAAATAAAAACAAGTGATTCCGTGTAATGAAGAGGAAGTACTACCATTCCTACCATCTCAAGGGACACAGGCCCCTACTTCTTCTCCCTCTACTTCTAATATCTCTAAGGACATTTCTCCTCCTAATAATTAGTCTTCCACAGAAAAACTGCCATTCCCCACTAAGCTCAAGAAAAAGCACATGAATGAGCAGTTTAAGAAATTTTTGGGAATTTTTAAACGTTTGACTATTGACATTCCCTTAATTGATGCTCTACAGCAGATGCCTACATATGCTAAATTCCTTAAAGAGTTAATGAGCAACAAGCGCCAAATGGAAGACCTGGAGACAATCACCCTGATAGAGGAATGTTCAGCGCCCTGGTACGCACCATGCCACCCAAACAGAAGGATCCTGGACTACCAATAGTACCTTGTTCCATAGGTGATGTGGATTGTGGACATGGTCTATGTGACCTCGGAGCAAGCATCAATATAATGCCGTACTCCATATTCATCAGGATTCGTGGTAGCCAACTGAAGTCAGTCTCCATCTTTCTCCAATTAGCAGACAGATCCTCCATCAAACCCATGGGTATGGTAGAAAACCTGGTGGTGGGAGTTGACAAATTCATCTTCCCTACTGATTTCGTCGTCCTAGATATCAATGAGGATACTGAAGTCCCATTGATCCTTGGGAGACCATTTTTGAGCAATACAAGAGCGATCATCGATGTATATGATGGCAAGGTCACCTTCCGATTCGAAGATGAAAAGATTGAGTTCAATATGGCTCAAATGGTAAGGAAGAGTGTCACTGCCCATACTATCTGTTGTGTGGGACTTTCAACAGATGGTGGAGAGGACGATTACACAGTCGATGAAGAATATTTCTCTTTACCCTCCATTGAACCGCACGAGTTGGAGGCTCTTGACCAAGTCTTGATTTCATCTATTGAAGAGTCCCCAATCAAGGAGATCAATAATGCCATCGTTCAACTGGACAAAGGCATCAAGCTGGATCCTAACCACAGACCATCACTAATCAGTCTAGACCGCTCACCTCAAAAAGCTGTACCCTCCATAGAGCAGCCACCAAAGGTAAAACTGAAGGAACTCCCTTCTAATCTAAAGTACGCCTTCCTTTCAGGTACAAACTCTCTTCCTGTAATTATTTCCTCGCTTCTTTCTTCTGAGCATGAAGTCAAACTGTTATAAGTCCTAGGAAAGCATAAGAGAGCGATAGGTTGGTGTCTGGAAGATTTAAAGGGTATTGATCCTAGTTTTTGCACCCACCGTATATGTATGGAGGATAATCATAAACCATTGAGGCAAGCTCAAAGGAGGTTGAATCCCAACCTAAAAGAAGTTGTCAAAAATGAGGTCCTAAAATTATTAGACGCTGGTATCATATACGCCATTTCTGACAGCCCTTGGGTAAGCACAGTACAGGTGGTATCCAAGAAGGGTGGGATAGAAGCAGTCCCTAATGAAAAAAGGGAGTTGATTCCCCAAAGAAAAACTACGGGATGGCGCATGTGCATTGATTATAGGAAATTAAATTCCACCACCCGAAAGGATCACTTCCCTTTGCCCTTTATAGATCAAATGTTGGAAAGGCTTGCAGGTCAAGAATTTTATTGTTTTCTAGACGGGTATTCAGGTTATTTTCAAATCCCGATTGCACCTGAGGACCAGGAGAAGACCACCTTCACTTGTCCTTACGGTACCTTTGCATATACTCGAATGCCTTTTGGGCTTTGCAATGCACCTGCTACTTTCCAACGTTGCATGCAGGCAATTTTCGCTGATTTTATCGAGAAAAGTATCAAAGTCTTCATGGATGATTTCAGTGTATATGGCCCTAACTTTGATGAATGTTTGCAGCAACTAGATCTAATCTTAGCCAGGTGTGAAGAAACCAACCTGGTGCTGAGTTGGGAAAAATGCCACTTTATGGTAAGGGAGGGCAATGTTTTGGGCCATCGAGTTTCCAAAGCAGGTATTGAAGTGGACCAGGCCAAGGTCGAGATCATCAAAAAGCTCCCTCCTCTTGCCACAGTTAAAGTAGTAAGAGCATTCCTGGGTCATGCTGGTTTCTATCAAAGGTTTATTGCTGATTTCTCGAAGATTGTGAAACCGTTAAGTGATCTGTTGGCCAAGGATACAAGATTCAACTTTACAGAGGAATGTCTTGAGGCTTTTGAGATCATAAAAGAGAAGCTTGTCTCAGCCCATGTGGTCGTTGCACCTGATTGGTCTCTCCCCTTTGAGATCATGTGTGATGCAAGTGACTACGCTGTAGGGTCCGCACTGTGCCAAAAGAAGGATAAGGTATTGCGTATTATAACTTACACAAGTAAGACTCTGGTGGATGCCCAAAAGAATTACACAACTACAGAAAAAGAGCTTCTTACTGTTGTCTTCGCCCTCGATAAGTTTCGTTCTTATCTATGGGGAAGTGAAGTTATAGTACACACTGATCATTCTGCCTGCAAGTACCTATTCACTAAAGCAGAGACCAAGCCAAGATTGCTGCATTGGATCTTACTACTACAAGAATTTGATGTGTTAGTCGTGGACAAGAAGGGAAGCCACAACGGGGTAGCCGATCATATTTCTCGCATTGACAAGCCATATGATGGAGTTCCCATTTGGGAATATTTTCCAGACGAGACAGTGCTCAGTATCGGGCAGATCGAGGACTTATCAGAGAAGAACGTATCCGCCAACTGGGTTGAATTGTTCGATGCATTGAGTGCCAGGGCTGACGAACCATGGTATGCCGACATTGCCAATTACTTAGCCTCCGGGATAATGCCTCATGATCTCTCTTCCCAACAAAAGAAGAGATTTCTCTCTCAGATCAAGCACTTCTTCTGGGATGACCCTTACCTTTTTAAGGTATGTGCTGATGGGGTCATCCGTAGGTGTATTCCTGAAAGTGAGGTCACCCCAGTTCTACACTTTTGTCACATAAGGGAGGCAGGATGACATCATGGTTCTACTCGGACTGCAGCAAAAGTTCTCGAATCAGGTTTATTCTGGCCCACACTGCATAAGGATGCATATCAGTTTGTTTCACGGTGTGATAGTTGTCAAAGGATGGGAAATATCTCTCGACGTCATGAGATTCCTTTGAACAACATTTTAGAAGTCGAGCTTTTTGATGTATGGGGAATTGACTTTATGGGTCCCTTTCCCCCATCTCAAGGACATCAATACATCTTAGTCGTTGTGGACTATGTATCTAAATGGGTCGAAGCAATTTCATGCCCCTCTGTAAACGCCAAGACAGTTCTTAAATTCCTTAAGAAAAACATTTTCACCAGATTTGGCGTGCCTAGGGCAATCATATCGGATGGCGGTTCCCACTTCTGTAACCGTCCGTTTGATGCCCTTTTTGCATAAATAGGTGCGTACATCCTAAGACGCTCCCTTATCATCCCCAATGTAATGGGCAGTGCTGAAGTCTCCAACCGTGGAGCTGAGTGGATCCTTCGGACAACAGTCAGCGTCTCTCCCAGCGAGATTGGTCTATGAAGCTTGACCGATGCCTTGTGGGCCTACGCACGGCTTTCAAGACTCCTATAGGGACCACTCCCTTCCGCCTGGTGTTTGGTAAGGCCCTGTCATCTACCCATAAGCTTGAGCACAAAGCCTACTGGTCCTTAAAGCTTTAATTTTGATATGACGGCCCTGGCATAAAAGGAACTTCCAGCTTTCCGAACTTGAAGAGTTACGCCACAACGCTTATGAGAACGCTCAACTTTATAAAGAGCGTACCAAGAAGATCCATGATCAAGCTATCTTGCCGCGCACCTTCCAAGTGGGCGATCAAGTCCTCCTCTATAATTCCAGGCTCAGACTTTTTCCTGGGAAATTGTGATCTCATTGGACTGGTCCTTTCACTATCACTTCTGTAAATGGCTATGGTTCTTTTGAACTTGAGAACACAAGTGGCACCCACTATAAAGTCAATGGATCAAGGTTAAAGAAATATCTTAGTGGTGATCCTCGTGAGGCCGTTTCCGTCTTCATGTGTTTCCGAGATAATATCCAAGCTTTACCTCCTCCCACAAGGGTGAAAGAGAAACTTACCTGGCATAGGGCCATTCCAACTTACACATCTACCTTCCAGGGGAGTTGTTTTCTTTCTTTAATGTTAATTTTTATCTTTACTTCGTTCTTTATTTATTTTCTTCTCTATTGAACACTGGGGACAGTGTTCCTGCCTAGTGTAGGGCAGGGGGACCCCCTTAAAAACTTTATATATATATATATATATATATATATATATATATATAGTATATGTCTATGTCTCTATCCAATATAATAGTTGTTTACGTTTATTAACCTTCTACTCATCTTTTTGCATGTCTTTGTTTGAGATGACATTAGGAAAGGATAATATTTGTTCCCTCGAGAGGTAAGCTTTCTGTTGACTTCAAGATGTCGATTTTTACTTCATGATTCTTTTTGTTAACATGAGTATATGACCTTACTTCAAATTTTGTCCTTGATCTACTTTTGGGTAATAGATTTTCTTTGTTTTCAAAATTGTTCAACTCTTGTGGGTGAATATTTTAAATCAGGGTGATGTATGAAAAAAAAGAAAAAAAGAAAAAAAGAAGCTTCTTATAAAAAACATGAAGCATTATGAGGTTGCAAGATTACCTCTGTAACACCCCAACTACAAACAACACATTTAACAACACTTGCAGCGGAAATCATAACTCACAACATAACTTAACTCCTTGGTGTTACACGCCGTTAGCCACTCACGTGACTAACAAGGCTAACATACATCATCGTACCGGTCTGATGGACTAAACTCCCGAGCAACTACACATTAATCCCGTTCCATGTTCAACATTCATTATACACTTACATTACAACTGTACCGAGTAATTACCAACTAACGCCGATACAATTTCGGTCTTACTACACCTACAACACATCCACAATTTTCATGACTACCCACATACAATCAACTACCCCCGTCCTACTCTCGAACGGCTTCCAGTTCCTTGTACCTGAAAAGTATGGGAGCCCCCAAAGGGGGTCAGCACCTTTGCTGGTATGGTAATCCCGCAGCCCGCATGCTACCGGGCCACGCACAACTATTTGTCGTCTTAGCATGCGGTTGATTTATTTCAAACATGCACAAACTCACACACATATCATGCTTATAAGCAAACATTCATTAATAGAATACAGACACAAGGTTAGCACACTCAACATAACAACACACTTCACTTTATAACATACACAACTTAATTTCACTCTTCTTAGGGTACATGAACTTCACTTAGGGAGTGCCGGGGTGATATAAGCCCAGCACAACATACATACATTTTCTTTACTTGAGTGGCGGCCTCATATAGGACCGTACACAACACACAATTTCCCCCTAGCTCCAATAGTGATGAGGTAGGTAAGCCTTGGTTAAGCTTGTGGGTGGTTGTAATTCAAGGAGGAATAACAACTGTAACATAACAAAGAGAGAGTCGAAGCGAACTTAGGCATCGACACCCTACCAACATTATACATAATTTCCCTCCTAGCCCGATGTGGAGGTCGGGTAGGTAAGCTTTGGCTAAGCTAGTGGGAGGTCGAAATCCAATGAAGGAAAACAACCCTAACATAACAGGATGGGAGTTAATTCTCATATATGTATTAACTCCCAAACAACACGCGCGACCGGAACAACCGGATTCCTCTCCATACATAACGTATACTTATTAGTTAGAGGTTCCCTTATGGAACTTACCACATACATACATCACATAGTGTTACTAACTCGGTTAGACACATATGGGGAGTAATATCCCTTTTTAACAAACATGAATAACTGTATCCAATAACAACAACAACATATCCAACAAGTCACATACATCACTCATAATAACAACATACATAACGCACGATATCGTAGTTAGAACGTTCCCATGGGTTGGGACGTTTATTCCGAATACCGATCTCTTATGTGAGCCTAAGTCGGTTAACTATTATTAACACATAAGGTTAATTGCGGTATCGGAATTAATTACGCCACAATAATGAATTACTGTAAACTCATTTCATGCTTTATCTTGCAAGGTGGCAAAACACAGAAAAACACATTGGCATACAAGCCGGTGTAACCCGGTAGGACACAGGTTGCAAGAAAACCATACCTGTCACCAAGGTCCACTCTATTGTGTCCTCCTATGTTCCTCGAACAATCCTTGAACAACTGGTAACAAAACAATTACTTTCATTAACAGTGGGGTAATATGTTGTTTAACGTCTATTGCGCCCATAGTTAACCCCGTCATCCCGTTATACTTAATTTACTCTTGTGATCTTAAGTTTACAACTCTCACACCAAACCTAACACTTGTTTACCCACTTTAAGGCCTTTACATGTCACCAAACAAGGCCTAAACATCACCTAAAACCATTACCATTCAATCCCCCATCATTAGGAGCCTTAAACAAAATTTTTTGTGTTTCTCTGGTATGGACCGCCCCTCTGGGGCGGTCCCAGGGGCGGTCCACAACAGAAGCTACCCGTTTTTTCGTTTTCTGCATTTCTCGCACTGGACCTCCCCACAGGGGCGGTCCCTAGGGGCGGTCCAGAACAGAACCCATTTTAAAAACCGTTTTTCTACACATTCTGGACTCCAAATTCATCCCAATTTTTTTCCACTTATTCCACAATCTTTCCACATGTTTCCTACATGTTTAAACACCTTAAAACATGCATTAAACCTCTCCAAATCATTGGTTAAACCCTTACTCCAATTCTTGCTCAAATCCACAAATCAAACTATCACATTTTGCATTCTTTACATTATTTTGCATTTCTTACTTCCTCTTGCTTGTTCTACCTCTCATTAAACTTACCAAATCACTCAATGGCCATACTAATTCATTCCTAGACCATGCATCTCTAAAATCCCACATTCACACCTTGTTTCACAAGTCATACATTCAAGTTCATTTCTAAGAATTTCAAAACATCCAACTCCATTCATGCTACAGATTTTAACATAACTCCTCATATTTTCCAACTAACACCACAATGTGATTTACCAGCCTAATAAATTTCCCACCACACCTAGTTAACACTTAAACTCTTCCAGCTCACATCACCATCTAAACCACTATATTTCTACCGAAATTTCGCCATAACTTCGTTACAAACCTAGCTTATCCCAATTCATCATCTTCATCACCTAATCCCAAAAGCATTTACAAATCCACTAACCAAACCTTAGTGGGTTCTAACAGCACACAATATCATTCACAACTCATCAATCACTACATAATACACAATCCCACACAACTGGCTTCAAGCCCTTACTTCAAAACACCACTCACCATAGTACCAAACATTAAACATCATCACACATTTTCCTCTTATATTCACTAAACACATTTCCAACAAATTTTTTTGATTCATTTAATTAAATTACCCAACCCAAACCTTTAAAAGCATTAAGAAGGTTCTTAAGGTAGGTTTCTTACCTTAAGCCCATAGATTTCTCTTTACTCCTCCTTCTTCTTTCCTCTTGACTTTTTTTTTTGGTCATGGCATTATCATTGCCACCACACTACCAATAATCACCAATAACTAATAAGCATAACAAGGATACTTAACTTCTAGGATTAACCCTAGATTACAAGGAAAGGTTTAAACCACAAAATGAGGGAATTACCTTCTCATTTCAAAATGAAATGTCTTGGCAATGGAACAAGGTAAGCTCCAGCCCTTCTTGAATGCTTGAAACCGGCTGGAAGGGAGAAAGAAGGGAGTTCACACGTTGGAAATTTTTTTTTGCAAGGAAAGGCTAGAAAAGAGTGACTTTGAGTTTCTTTCTTACCTTAACCAACAAGGAGATGGGTTAGCATCAAGGAAAGCTGCTCTTTGCCTCAAAATGAGCTACAGCCATGGAAGTGAAGTGTGGAGTTTGGAGCTTTTGAGAGGTGCAAAAGAAGCTCCAAGATGAGGGGAACACTATGGTGTATTTATTTTTCGGTTTTGCCTTTGTTTAGAGCTTAAAAATGGAAGGAGAAGAGCAAGGTGGTGGAGGTTTGTAAAATCGCCATTGTTACAGAATGGGAAGAAGGAGAGTGCTGGGAGAGAGGCAAAACAATCGTAAGAGGCAAGGAGGGAAATGAGAATAGAAGAGAGAGAAAAGCAAAAGTAGCTTTTGTACTTTACTTACCTTTATGTTTTTTTTGTCTTTTTACTAACAAATAAAAGGCTAAGAGGAGAACAAAAACGTGGGGACATACAAAGGAGGGAGTTTCAGATTTTTTATTTACAATGAAGGGGTGTATTTTACTCTTATTACAATTTACACCCCACAAGTTACCGCCTTTACACTATTCACTTATCCGGGCCCGTTTTCCGGATTTTTCTCGTTTCTTAAATTTTAATGGTTCTTAAACTCCCATTAATGTTTAATTATAGTTATATGATCAACTATAATTTTTACGGGGTCGTTTAACTTTTTAAAGTGACGTTTCCGGATTTTCTCGAAAAACGCGTTTTAGGACTCCGTTAGCGTTTTAACGCATTATTTGGATCCGTTTTCTTCCGGAATTTTTCCCACATGTTCTTAGTATGTATTAGGTATAAAAATATATTTATAACCCTAGTGAAGGTTATATGCCTCCTAAAATAATTAAATACGTGTTTTCATGTTTTGTGACTTTTACGCATTTCTTTTTTTTTTGGTTTTTATTTCTTCACCAATGATCTTAAGGACTTAATTAGCCTTAGAAAATATAATTACACAATTAATTAACACATTAAGTTTGGGGTATTTCAATCTACCCCCCTTAAAAGAACTTCGTCCTCGAAGTTCACACTTCCCACATCATTGGTTGAATTAGATACGGGGATTACTTGCAACATAAACTTCCATAACAAACATACTTTACATTACAACCTCGGACTTGACGATCCGGGTAACACTCACATCCATATATATATAACATACTTACATAGATCTCGGACTTGATGTCCGGTACCTTAACAACATTTGCACATGTATAACAACCCTTGACTCTTGGTCTGGGTAACATAACAACATTTAGACTCGTGGTCTTGATAACACAACATCCTTTAGACACATAGGTCTTGATAACATAACACTTCCGGAATTCAATCACATTAGGACTCAAGGTCCAAAATATAATTATTACACATACCACACAACATGTCATAGCATGTATATCAACCAGAAATTCCTTTTCCATCTCTTCATGAGTTCGAGACCCATGTAGAGTACATATACACTGTGATCCCGCAGAACCGGTCGCGATGGACACTCTGGTCCCCGTTCTTTTGGGAGATCAAAACAACTGCATACATCTTTAAAATATACTTCTCATGTCACCGGTCCTAAGACAAAGGCTCATACGTCCTCAGCTCGTGAGCAAGTAGTAGGAAAATACCCTCTACGAGGTTAAGTATAACGAAATCCTTTATTGGAAGGATCTTAATCGAAAATCCTTTACAAGATCACATAAAAGTAGTCCTTCCTTTGAAAATACCGTTTAAGAATCTTAAAAATATTAATTGATGTCTTGAAAATACCAATTGAGAATTTGAAACCCAATTTTAAAATTCTTTTGAAAATTCAATACAACTCCAAGTCCAATTATTGTTATCTGCATCTTATTCTTGATGTGATTATTTGTGACCACTTATAGGGAGTTTCAAGAATCATCCAACCCTAATGTGATCAGCATCAGAGTTGAACTATCTTTCCACCCCAATTTGTGTTCGGCTTCCCTTGATCTCATGATAATCAAGTTTCACCTCCCACTTCATTTTCAAACAACAACTAATTCAAGCATGTACCATTTTCTATCTTCTAATCCATCTAGTCGTAATCATTACATCTCCAAGGGTGGAGCTATGTCCATCAATCAACTTCCCAATTATTTTAAATCAAGTTACCTAGGGAATTTAATTCTCACTAGGTTCTACGTTGGTGTCATACCTCTTCATAAATCACAATACTGTATATATACATATATCCATATATATATATATATATTTTTATCAAAATATAATACACAATGTTACATTTGGTATCTTATGAACATGCACTGTCGGGGTTTTAGTTCCCCGGGAGTTTTTTCTACTCCCTTATACTTATACTTTCACACACATTTGTTGACACAATAAACACATTTATCTCAAGGGTATTCGCATCTTCCGTGCGTAATTACCACAATTAACCATGAATGAATGTGTATGTTTATGTAACACACACACCAATCATCAAAACAAATCATTTTGTGCTATGCACATCATAGTTCATGTACACTTGTACGGTAAAACACACTAACGGTTTTGCGCTCTACCCCCCTTAAAAGGGATTACGCCCACGTAATCAGTCACTTAATCACTGGTTTAAACGTTCTACCGTCTTGAAGTGTTTTATCTCCACGCGGTTTATTACACAATGTGTTTTGATTAGAGGATCTTAACCATATTGGCGGTTTAGTCCCTAACCAAGAATTCTCCTTAAGTTTATTTTAACTCTTAACTGGTTCGATCCTGGCCTGTGAGGCTTTTAGGCATCATTAGGTTGCCATTCACTCATGTTCACTATTCACATTCATCGTTTGACTCACTGGTTCAACAGTTTCTGCTGCGCAACTCTTGATAATTTAGAGCTTAGTTTGCTCCATACATTATCCTTACTGTATTATGCATCCCCGATTATCACCTTTATCTTGGTAATAATGGTTTCTCAACCGACGCGTGGTATTTCTTACCGTGAGCGAATTCGGTGAGTTACAAACTTTCTATTCATTTCCACGATAATCTATTGTATTCTACAATGATTTACTTGGTTTCTTCCGACTTACTGTCGGTTAAGTTTGAGCTACTACCTTTTGTGTAGTACTCTGTCGGTTATTTCCAACACTTGAGGTATGTTCCATACCGATTTCAACAATCGTGCTACTGTAGTCACTTATGTCAACCAAGTACCCTTGATTGGTACTACCGTGCTTATCTTATGCATCGGTTTTATCACATCATAAGTCTTGTTCTTCTATCACATTTAACATTTTCAGACTTCCTAGCTATCTCACTCGATCATCACCGTGCAAGCGCAATACCAAAACACTCAGTCATACAGAGTGCAGAGGCGTAAACTCTTGACAGTAAATCTCTTATGCGATAGCAATAGGAATTCACACTGTTTTCTTTATCACGTAGTATCAACTACTGGCTTATCGCCCAGTCTGTTTATCATCACTTATTTGTATGTCCATTGAGTTTCACTCATAACTGGTCTTATTGCCACATTATTATTTAACAACACTTATGCAACGGTCGCTTACTGCGCACCGTGCTCTTACTCATTGTATAACATTAGCTTACACTGCATCCACTGTTATTTTAGCTTTCGCCACTACACAGCGTTTCGCCATTTATTTGGCTGGTTGCTGAATACGCTATTCTTCCAGTCTTTATGCTCCTTGAGCATTGTTCATTTCACATCTAGCATCCCACACGTAATGGTTGTTGCTATTCGACTTATCACTCTTTCAGTCTTCACAACTGGTACAACTCTTTTCATAGTAACAACATGGTCAACCTTTAACACATTTCCTGAACTTAATTCACATAACTAGAGGTATCCCCACTCTTGAAGCAGTGGTTCGTTAACCGCTTACTTACTTATATAACATGAATCTCTGTGATCAATAACATTTTCTTAACACATTCCACTTGTGGCTTACAAGCCTTATTGTCTCGAGCTCTACTCATTGTAGGCTGTTCACACACATTTACTTCTCCGTACATATTACACGGTTTATAGGTTGTATTGGGCTCCATGACAAGGTCGTCGTTCCTTTCATGGGATGCTCCTTCAAGGATGTCAGACTTCTTCCTGACTACTTATGCTTAATCCAGGTGTTAGTTTCAACCCTTGCGTTTCTGCCACGTTATCTCATTCAACCATTGTTGATCCAACCACCCTTCTAAGGATAGTTCCTGGGTGTTACTAGGTTGTGCCATTATATCCGGCTCGCACTTATGAGTACGTTTCATTAGCTACATCGCCCTGCGTTCTTGGCTAGGTTAAATATCATTTCCAGTGAGATTGATATTCCCTTAGTTCAAGTGATCACTTCGGGAGTCTCATCCCGATCATTGCACATTAACGTATCATAGTAGGCATCTGCCTCGTCATATTTAGGCTGGGTACTTACTCCAGCTATTGCGTTCATCCTTCAGGATTGTGCGACGTCTTTACTTACTAACCAGTGCACTTCGCACTTGTTCACCTTTAAACATTTCCTTAAAATGAATTTACTAATTCCCTTAGTCTTCCTTAACTTGACTGGGTTCCTTTACTTCAACCAGTTAATGTAATCCATTGCTCTTGCTTGACTTTTACTTCGGACCGTAGTATGGAGCCGACTACTTCCCGTGTTCTAGACTCCACTCGTATACATACGTGGGGTATCCTGCTGATACATTGCTACTTACCCGACTACCCCATAAGAAGGTTTGTCAGGCCCACAAGCTCCTATCGGAGTGCGGTCGTCCCACGTTACAGTTGGTATACTCGTAGTGTCCGTCACACGCCTAGGTGAAGTATTCTGTTGTCAACTCCCTTATATTATCCCGTGATAATATGCATTTCGTGCTTCCCGAACTTAATCCAGGGAAAGTTTATCCACCGTTGTATTATTATGAACTCACTCCATTTCCTCGGGTTGTTACCCTTGGGTTTACTGGTTTCCATTCGGTTATTTAAAAGTAACTGGGTAAAACTTACCTACCATGTGGCACTGAGGCCGGTGTAGGTCTTCTGGTTTGGTTTAAAAGAAAAGAAGAATTGAAATAAGATGGGTTTGAAAGAAAATTTGGTTTTGAAAGGAGTTCGAAAATGATTTTGGTTGTAAGAAAAATTTTTGTGGTTTTACAACGTTTCCTTGCCTTAGCCAAGTCTAGCTTCCTGCAGACTGGTGTATTTCCAAGTATTGAGGTCAGGCTATTAAGCCCTTCCACGGTTATGATAATCCCACTTAACTTCATGGTACTTTACTAAGTACCGGTAGTTGTTTAAAATTTCCCGTACAACCTTGTTGTAGCAGCACTTGTCATGGCAAGTGCGCCATGCTAACTGGTTATCGGTTCAATACACACTGGTTGCGGTATTGTTTTCATCCGCACTAACATCAATGGTCTAGCTGGCCCTTGCTTGATCTTGCAGTCTTAACAACAATTCTTCTGGGTTCTTCACACTGTCTTCACATGATAGCCATTAACTAGGGTGGTTCCCATTCTGGGAGACCCCTTTTACTTAGTATTGTATCCTCCTCGTACTACGTTGTAGTTCCTTAATCAGTTGGTATACCGTTGGTATATTAGTTAACATCTGTAGTCCCGTAGACACTCGTCTCGGGTTTCATTATCTCGCTCCTTGCTTGTTGCACGCTTGGTGCGTTGCAAGCTGGTTGTCCTCGACTGCTCCGCATGTCGACCCAGGGTGTCGGAAATTCCATGCTCTTATGCATAAGATTCTTCACTTTTCGCTCACTCATGCGGCAGACATTGTTGAAATGGGAACCGTCTTCGGGATTCACACCTTTCGGGATCTACCGAGTGACAGGTTCTCCGTACTTATAAGGACACTTAGTAACAGCCAGATCGGGTATCCCCGAGTAAGAGAGGACTTTCATCTCTCTGGCGTTCTTTCTGAGTTAGAGAATAGGGTTTGTGGAGGGCGGGATGGATATCGTAGGTATCCAGTACACACTGGTATTCCCTAACTAGCGTACTTCTCACGCTATCACTCAACCCTTAACCCAAAGTACTAAAATCTTAACTCGGTACTTCCTAAGCTCGGTATTTCAGTCATCAGAGCGATACTTCGCTCTGATACCACTTTTTGTAACACCCCAACTACAAACAACACATTTAACAACACTTGCAGCGGAAATCATAACTCACAACATAACTTAACTCCTTGGTGTTACACGCCGTTAGCCACTCACGTGACTAACAAGGCTAACATACATACATCGTACCGGTCTGATGGACTAAACTCCCGAGCAACTACACATTAATCCCGTTCCATGTTCAACATTCATTATACACTTACATTACAACTGTACCGAGTAATTACCAACTAACGCCGATACAATTTCGGTCTTACTACACCTACAACACATCCACAATTTTCATGACTACCCACATACAATCAACTACCCCGTCCTACTCTCGAACGGCTTCCAGTTCCTTGTACCTGAAAAGTATGGGAGCCCCCAAAGGGGGTCAGCACCTTTGCTGGTATGGTAATCCCGCAGCCCGCATGCTACCGGGCCACGCACAACTATTTGTCGTCTTAGCATGCGGTTGATTTATTTCAAACATGCACAAACTCACACACATATCATGCTTATAAGCAAACATTCATTAATAGAATACAGACACAAGGTTAGCACACTCAACATAACAACACACTTCACTTTATAACATACACAACTTAATTTCACTCTTCTTAGGGTACATGAACTTCACTTAGGGAGTGCCGGGGTGATAAGCCCGAGCACAACATACATACATTTTCTTTACTTGAGTGGCGGCCTCATATAGGACCGTACACAACACACAATTTCCCCCTAGCTCCAATAGTGATGAGGTAGGTAAGCCTTGGTTAAGCTTGTGGGTGGTTGTAATTCAAGGAGGAATAACAACTGTAACATAACAAAGAGAGAGTCGAAGCGAACTTAGGCATCGACACCCTACCAACATTATACATAATTTCCCTCCTAGCCCGATGTGGAGGTCGGGTAGGTAAGCTTTGGCTAAGCTAGTGGGAGGTCGAAATCCAATGAAGGAAAACAACCCTAACATAACAGGATGGGAGTTAATTCTCATATATGTATTAACTCCCAAACAACACGCGCGACCGGAACAACCGGATTCCTCTCCATACATAACGTATACTTATTAGTTAGAGGTTCCCTTATGGAACTTACCACATACATACATCACATAGTGTTACTAACTCGGTTAGACACATATGGGGAGTAATATCCCTTTTAACAAACATGAATAACTGTATCCAATAACAACAACAACATATCCAACAAGTCACATACATCACTCATAATAACAACATACACTAACGCACGGATATCCGTAGTTAGAACGTTCCCATGGGTTGGGACGTTTATTCCGAATACCGATCTCTTATGTGAGCCTAAAGTCGGTTAACTATTATTTAACACATAACTAAGGTTAAGCGGTATCGGAATTAATTACGCCACAATAATGAATTACTGTAAACTCATTTCATGCTTTATCTTGCAAGGTGGCAAACACACAGAAAAACACATTGGCATACAAGCCGGTGTAACCCGGTAGGACACAGGTTGCAAGAAAACCATACCTGTCACCAAGGTCCACTCTATTGTGTCCTCCTATGTTCCTCGAACAATCCTTGAACAACTGGTAACAAAACAATTACTTTCATTAACAGTGGGGTAATATGTTGTTTAACGTCTATTGCGCCCATAGTTAACCCCGTCATCCCGTTATACTTAATTTACTCTTGTGATCTTAAGTTTACAACTCTCACACCAAACCTAACACTTGTTTACCCACTTTAAGGCCTTTACATGTCACCAAACAAGGCCTAAACATCACCTAAAACCATTACCATTCAATCCCCCATCATTAGGAGCCTTAAACAAAATTTTTTGTGTTTCTCTGGTATGGACCGCCCCTCTGGGGCGGTCCCAGGGGCGGTCCACAACAGAAGCTACCCGTTTTTTCGTTTTCTGCATTTCTGCGCACTGGACCTCCCCACAGGGGCGGTCCCTAGGGGCGGTCCAGAACAGAACCCATTTTAAAAACCGTTTTTCTACACATTCTGGACTCCAAATTCATCCCAATTTTTTTCCACTTATTCCACAATCTTTCCACATGTTTCCTACATGTTTAAACACCTTAAAACATGCATTAAACCTCTCCAAATCATTGGTTAAACCCTTACTCCAATTCTTGCTCAAATCCACAAATCAAACTATCACATTTTGCATTCTTTACATTATTTTGCATTTCTTACTTCCTCTTGCTTGTTTCTACCTCTCATTAAACTTACCAAATCACTCAATGGCCATACTAATTCATTCCTAGACCATGCATCTCTAAAATCCCACATTCACACCTTGTTTCACAAGTCATACATTCAAGTTCATTTCTAAGAATTTCAAAACATCCAACTCCATTCATGCTACAGATTTTAACATAACTCCTCATGTGTCCAACTAACCCAACAATGTGATTTACCAGCCTAATAAATTTCCACACACCTAGTTAACACTTAAACTCTTCCAGCTCACATCACCATCTAAACCACTATATTTCTACCGAAATTTCGCCATAACTTCGTTACAAACCTAGCTTCCCAATTCATCATCTTCATCACCTAATCCCAAAAGCATTTACAAATCCACTAACCAAACCCTTAGTGGGTTCTAACAGCACACAATATCATTCACAACTCATCAATCACTACATAATACACAATCCCACACAACTCGGCTTCAAGCCCTTACTTCAAAACACCACTCACCATAGTACCAAACATTAAACATCATCACACATTTTCCTCTTATATTCACTAAACACATTTCCAACACAAATTTTTTTTGATTCATTTAATTAAATTACCCAACCCAAACCTTTAAAAGCATTAAGAAGGTTCTTAAGGTAGGTTTCTTACCTTAAGCCCATAGATTTCTCTTTTACTCCTCCTTCTTCTTTCCTCTTGACTTTTTTTTTTGGTCATCGCATTATCATTGCCACCACACTACCAATAATCACCAATAACTAATAAGCATAACAAGGATACTTAACTTCTAGGATTAACCCTAGATTACAAGGAAAGGTTTAAACCACAAAATGAGGGAATTACCTTCTCATTTCAAAATGAAATGTCTTGGCAATGGAACAAGGTAAGCTCCAGCCCTTCTTGAATGCTTGAAACCGGCTGGAAGGGAGAAAGAAGGGAGTTCACACGTTGGAAATTTTTTTTTGCAAGGAAAGGCTAGAAAAGAGTGACTTTGAGTTTCTTTCTTACCTTAACCAACAAGGAGATGGGTTAGCATCAAGGAAAGCTGCTCTTTGCCTCAAAATGAGCTACAGCCATGGAAGTGAATGTGGAGTTTGGAGCTTTTGAGAGGTGCAAAAGAAGCTCCAAGATGAGGGGAACACTATGGTGTATTTATTTTTCGGTTTTGCCTTTGTTTAGAGCTTAAAAATGGAAGGAGAAGAGCAAGGTGGTGGAGGTTTGTAAAATCGCCATTGTTACAGAATGGGAAGAAGGAGAGTGCTGGGAGAGAGGCAAAACAATCGTAAGAGGCAAGGAGGGAAATGAGAATAGAAGAGAGAGAAAAGCAAAAGTAGCTTTTGTACTTTACTTACCTTTATGTTTTTTTTGTCTTTTTACTAACAAATAAAAGGCTAAGAGGAGAACAAAAACGTGGGGACATACAAAGGAGGGAGTTTCAGATTTTTTATTTACAATGAAGGGGTGTATTTTACTCTTATTACAATTTACACCCCACAAGTTACCGCCTTTACACTATTCACTTATCCGGGCCCGTTTTCCGGATTTTTCTCGTTTCTTAAATTTTAATGGTTCTTAAACTCCCATTAATGTTTAATTATAGTTATATGATCAACTATAATTTTTACGGGGTCGTTTAACTTTTTAAAGTCACGTTTTCGGGTTTTCTCGAAAAAACACGCTTTAGACTCCGTTAGCGTTTTAACGCATTATTTGGATCCGTTTTCTTCCGGAATTTTTCCCACATGTTCTTAGTATGTAGTTAGGGTATAAAAATATATTTATAACCCTAGTGAAGGTTATATGCCTCCTAAAATAATTAAATATGTGTTTTCATGTTTTGTGTCTTTTACGCATTTTCTTTTTCTTTTTGGTTTTTATTTCTTCACCAATGATCTTAAGGACTTAATTAGCCTTAGAAAATCATAATTACACAATTAATTAACACATTAAAGTTTGGGGTATTTCAACCTCAAAATAAAAGTAATAACCGAGAGTTTTTCCTTTTGTTTTTCTCCTAAATTCCCCGTTCTTTAATGAAAAAATCATGGTTAGATTCAAGCCCTTGAAAAATAGGGCTGAACCAAAAAGAAACCATTGATGAGAGTCTTGGCCACATTCAGAAACTCTTGAAAAATAGAGCTGAATGTTGGAAACCGGGAAAAAGAGAGATGCAATACCCCTTATGCAAAATAACCCATGAGTCCTTGATCTGTTTTGAGATTAATTGTTTTTTGTCTTATACCCACTAGTATATTTTTGATGGAATGAGAAAGATTAAGCGATGCTTATGAATCAGAGTCAAGTAGTTGAGAAAGAACTCTAATTGTCATTATTATGAGTACCTGTTTTGTGCTCAAGTAGCTATTCTTTCCTGATTTAATTTTGCTCGAGGACTAGCAAAAGGTAAGTGTAGGGCCTTGATAAGCCGTAGACTTATCATATTTTATAAGCTAGATCTGTAATAATATTAGTTAAATTACGGTTAGAATAGGTAGTATTTGTGTTATTTTATATGTAAAATGATTTTATATGTTCAGTCTTATGTTTTGTGTGTTTTATATGCGAGGAGATAAATTCTATGTCAGAAACTAAGTATTGCCAGATATGAAGCCGAATTCCTCACGCACGGCATGGATGCGAAGTTTAAGGAGTTAGGCCGGGCACGATGCCGGATGTTATGTAGCCGGCACAAGGAAAAGATGCGTCGACTCACCAGAAGTTAGTGGTTATTTACCGTTAACTAATTAACCAGTGTCGGGTATGATGCCGGGCATACCTGTCCGGCATAAGTGACTTTTCGCGCCCTGGCGGTTACGACCGTTACAGCCCGCACACGTTTTTAATAGACAGGCCGGATCGCACAGACCCGGCAAGACATCCGACACAAGTCTTTTTGGTGCCTATAAAAGGAGGCAGAATGTTGCATTTCTGGACATCATCTCATATATACTTTTACACTCTGAAAATCCTCAAAAATGTCCCGAAGTGCTGCTGGAGGAAGATCTTGCATCATTTATCAAGAGAAGAAGAAATTGTCATCGGGTTAAGGCTAAGACCATTTTCCTTCCCCCATTGATTGTTCTTCTTTTATTTTGAAGTAGAGGATGCATTAGAATCCTTAGTGGTACTGATTTGAAGTGGTTCTCTTTGTAAACACACTATGTTTATTCAATAAAAGATATAAGTCAACTTGGAATTTTGTGGTTATTGCAATTAGGAATGAAGTTGCTCCTTCTTCCAAGTACTTCAATTCTGACCTTGGTAAGGCAGAAAGGTTGAGGAATTCCAAGTGGTCTTTTTATTTGTCTTTTATAACTTAAAGGATGAAATTCAAGATTTAGAATTAACCATGCTATTCTCTCCTTTTCGGTTCGTTGATTACCTAGATATTGTTAGTTTTCGATAATGATTTGGGAGTACTTAGGTCGGCTTCGAACTGAAAGAGTAATTTGACATTTTGAGCATGCCGGATGGCATGCCGGGTGCAAAACGTCCGACACATTCAAGGTTCTTGTCTTTGCCGTGCGCATCTTGTCTGACATAATATCCGGCAGTCTCAAGAGTTGGCTAAATTCTTGATTTATTCTTTTTTTTTGATGATCATTAGTGTTTTTATGACGTTGACCATTCGAATATGGGGCGAATCATTGTAAATACCATTTTAGATTAGGTTTTATGAAGTTTTCTTAATCTGTGCTTATACACCTTTTTCCCTCCTTACTTGGTCTTAAATTGCTTCCCTGCTACTTTTGACCGGGTTTTTGTTTGCTACCCGTTGTAGATTGAGTAGGTTTCTATTATTTAGGCTTATGCCGTGCATAGTGCCGGGTGTACTTTACCCGACATATTCTTAATTTTCCCCATGTCTTAGTTTAATCTTTGTACATAATTGTGTGTGTAATACCTACTAAAATCTCTTTTAGCACAATTCATTTAGTGTTTGTTGATCTTGAGAGGTGGGATTTTCAGCCTGCTGCTGTTCGGATTCATTTGAGGAGGTGATGGGATTTTCTTTGGTAGCAGTGGTGGAAGGATTCTATGTTGTCTGGATATTTTTTGTTACAGGTTGAGACAGATAGCTTGAGTTCCTTGTGGGAGTGAAGCTATATTGATCAGGTGAGAAATCATGAGTGAATTCAGTATTATTTGGAAAAAGATCAGTAATGTCATCTGTTTTGTTTTTGAGATTTCTATCATGCCACACTTCTTGCCATTCCTTGTCTTGTAAGGGGAAAATACTTTCAAAGAAGGTCACATCTCTGCTCACCTTTACCTAATCAGTTTCTATGTTGAGAGTTAAATACCCTTTGGTGTTTTTGCTATTTCCTAGATAAACGCAAGCTGAGGATCTGGGGTCAAGTTTGGTTCTGTTAGGAGAGATGTTTGTAGTAAAGCAGAGGCATCCAAAATTCTTTACAGAGACATAATCAGGAGGAGATTTATAAAGTTTTTCAAAGGGAGTAAGGTAGTTTATGGATTTTGATGGTATCCTATTAATGATAAATGCGGCATGATCAAGAGCAAACCCCTAAAATTCAATTCCTAAGCCAGATTGAAAAAGAATGGATCTGGTAATGTCCATAAGATGGCCTTGCTTTCTCTTGACCACCCCGTTTTGTTGGGGTGTGTGAGGGCAAGTTCTTTGGTGGACAATACCTTTTTTTCTTAAAGAATTCAATACCCTCAAGAGAGCTGCCTAATTCTTTAGCGTTATCAGATCTTATTACTTTAACCTTCTGTTCAAATTGTGTTTCAACAAGTTATATAAAATATTTTATGAGTTTTAGGGCCTCAGATTTGTTCCTAAGAAGTTTTACCCATGTTCACCTTGTGAAATCATCAACTATGGTCAAGAAAGTATCGATGTCCCTCTAGGGTTTCTTTCTTCATAGGACCACAGACATCAATATGAAGCATATGGAAAGGGACAACACTTTTTATTTCAGAATTTGTAAATCTAAGCCTTTTGGCTTTGGATTTAAAGCATACAGTACAAGGAACAATCTCAGATTGCCTGAAACTAAAATTTTTCCCTAAGTTCATTTTAATGAGTTTTCTAAAGAGAATATGTCCCAGTTTGCTATGCCATAGGAAAAGGTCTTTACTAGAAGAATTTACACCCACATCACCCTTACACAAGGTACCAACAGGAGAAAACTGTTTCAATTCAGATAGAAAATTTCTCAATCCTATAGTATCAAGGAAATAAACTCCACAATGTTGATACCCAATCATACCCTTGAGTTTCGTTCTAGAATCCTGCAGGAAACAATGTTGGTTTGAGAAAATGACAAGCATGTTCAACCGTCTTGCAAATTTTTCAACTGATATTAAGTTAAACACAAAATTTGGCACATATAATACGTTTCCAGACAAAATTCTTTGCATATTTTGACATTCCCAGAATAATGAACAACACATGAGTTACCATCAGGGAGAGTTAATTTTCTGTTTGCAGAAGGATGTATTAAATCAACAAATAATGTTTTGTTTCCGGTAACATGTTCAGATGCTCCGGAATCCATGATCCAAAGTTTGTTAATTTCATCTTCTTGAATATTGCTTAAAACTCTCAAATCAGAATGATAATGCTTAAAGAAAGTACCAGAAAAACCTCCAAAGACGTTTGTTGCTCCTTCATTGTTCATAGATGTTTTCTGTTGGAGAAACTTCATCAATACCTCCACTTTTTCAGATGTGAACCCTGCAACGGGTGATGACTTATCTTGAACTGGGCTCTTGTCTTTGCTTTCTTGTTCCAGAGTTGGAGCGGTGACCTGTTGTTGAGTTCGATTCTGGCTCCCCTCTTCCGGAAATCCAACAATCTACCAGCACTCTGAACGAGTGTGGCCAAGTTTAGCATAGTTTGTGCATTTTAGGGTTGTCTTCTTCCCTGAATTACAAGTAGTGCTTTGCGTCTTGCTGTTAAGTTTCTTCCCTGGCGCTTTCTTGGGATTTCCGAAATAGGGTTTCTGAGCCAATGTCAATGAATTTTCTGATGTGCCTTCGTTTGTTTCTCCCATGGACATGCCTGTCTCATCTTGCGCGAGGATGGAATAGGCTTGTTCTATGCCGGGTAGTGGATTCATAAGGAGAATAGCACGTTTTGCTTGTTTGAATTCGTCGCTCAACCCATCTAGGAACTTCATTAACTTGTCCTGTTGTTCACGGGCATGTATCTCTGTCGCGGCTCCGCACGAACACTTCAAGTCTTTTCGACTCTCACCTAATCGATCCCATAACCTTTTTAGCTTCGTGAAGTATGACGTGATTGTATATCCTTGCTGGCGAAGTTGCCTAATTTGTTTCTGAATGATGTAAATCTCTGGACCATTTGCCAATTCGAATCTTTTACAGAGATCCAACCACATTTTGTGCACTGTTTGACAGTACATGATGCTCTTGCCAATGTCTTTGTCCACAGAGTTCAAGATCTAACTCATGACCATGTTGTTGCTCCGCTCCCACATAGGGTATCTCTCCGACGATTTCTCCAGCTCGGTGATTTGACCATTGACGAGCCCGTATTTATTTTTTGCTTTTAGGGCTATAATGGCCGCTTTCTTCCATTTGTCGAAGCCTGGGTTTCCCTTGAATTTTAACCCAAAACTATGATTCATGTGGTCGGATGGGTGCAAGAACAAGAGATCATTGAGATCTTGAAGTGTGGCAAGCGATTGACCTTGATTTTCCGTATGGGTCTCGTTTTTTTCGGTGTCGTCTTAATTGTCTTCCTCGTCGGCTTGAATCCGTGAAGTTTTGTCGTCTGCCATTGTTTGCGGAAGCTCTACTCAGTTTGGTAGCTCTGATACCATGTCAAACTGAGAAGAAATTGAATGTCGGGAAGAAGAGAACATAAGAAGGGAGATTGTGTATTAGATTCTGGCGAGAGAGCGAGAAGAAGAGAGCTCTCGCGATTATCAGTACAGTGGGTAAGAACTTAGCTACAGTATAGTCAAACTAGCCCTCTTATACTATTGACTACTTAGAGTGGACTAAAGAGGGCGGACATAAACATATATATCCGTATAATACATGCGTATAAGATATATGTATAACATAACCTATACACTTCACTCTAACAAGGTCTAGCACTAAGAAAAAAGTCGTGCATAGTATTTGCTGTCTCCCATTAACAGTCATTGAAAACATGAATATGGTATGTTATAGAGCTAGAATACGCGCGATGACCCTCACGAGCATCAAATTCTTCTCATCCTTTTCTCGTATTCTCTTGCTTTTTCTTTCTTCCTACTCGACACGGCGGAGTTAGTCCACATTTCAATGTGGGTTACCTTCAGCGTCTCTGGTCTATTTAGATGTATTCTAAGAATTTGAAAATATTGTGTTTGCTCTTCTAAGAAGCTCGTAATTCCCTCAAAACGGACGGGGATTCTATTGGAATAATAGGCTGATTTATTGAAGGAAAGACTTAAAATGAAAAGCATTATGAATCTTAGAACACTACAACATACTTGTTCAAAAAAGGCATTAAGAGTTGCCTTCTTTGATCAATATTTTGCCCTAGTTGCATAAAGTGGCAAAAAAAAGATTGTCTTTAGATTGCCCTAATAGCCATGTTGTGGTAGACCAATGGGACTTATTTTTTTGTTGTCCTTTTTGATCATATCAAAGAGGGCATTTAAATTTGTTGTTAATTTAAGTATCAAATAGGGCATAAAACATATTGTTGTCCTTATTCAACATCAAATAAGATAAAATAATTATGATGTATTTGGTTATCCTCAAATAAGACAAAATAATTTTGTCTTTCTTGATACTACTCGATAAGGGCATCTATGTTACATTGCCATATTTAACACTAGTCAAATATGGCAATACTTTGTAATTGTCCTCCTTTAATGTCATTTAAGGAGTCAATTCACCACAAATGCCCTCTTTGACCTTTAAAAACAAAAAAAAAATTGTTGCACATCACATACGCTACTCATCTACAATTCTAAAAAATACTGTGATTAATACAACAACCTTGTTCACGGTACATCAATATAGGCCGAAGAAACTTCCAAAGATTCACACGGCATAGAATTAGGATAAAGTTCACGGTTTTATATAATTTATTTCTGTTCACATCAAGAAATACAAGAAATTAAAAAATATTGTTCCAATACCCCTAAAATCATTTATATCCAACATACATGTCCAAAGACCCTCAAATCCTTCATTAGTAACCAGTAAAGTCTTCTTTTTACCCAGCTCCAACACTTGTCACAAAAAAAAAAAAAATCAGAGAGTGAGCAACATCAGAGAGTAAACAACATCAGAGAGAAGAGAGTAAGCAACATCAGAGACTAAGTAAAACATAGAGTAAGCAACATCAGAGAGTAAGCACAATCAGCGAGTAAGCACAATCAGAGAGTAAGCAACATCAGAGAGTAAGCACAATCAGAGAGTAAGCACAATCAGAGAGTAAGCAACATCAGAGAGTAAGCACAATCAGAGAGTAAGAAAAATCAGAGAGTAAGCAACATCAGAGAGTAAGCACAATCAGAGAGTAAGCAACATCAGAGAGTAATTAGGGTAGTGAATAAATGGGAGAGAAAGATGATATAGAGAGTTTAGCTTGGTTTAGAGATTACAGTCTCAACGAGAACACACATGCCATTTTGTTCTTCGGTGTGATGTACCCAGGTGCCTCAGATTTAATTTATCTGCGCAGAAAGAGAGTCAAAGAAGAAGTAGAAGGACTAATTAAATCACTCAATCGATGCTCTGTTGGCGCACAAAATCCGTTTAGTTTAATGAGACATTACAAACTCATTCTATATATATTGCCACTATATAGACATTCAAGTCAAGTCTCATGTTACTTACTCATGTCTGATGAGAAAGTCGATGATGCCTGGTGAGCAATTAGGGCGGAATAAATCTGTTCTCTTTATCACGCTAGCGAATACTGAGACAGGAACCAACTCTAAGCTCTCAACCTCACCATATGTGAAATAAGTTTTAAGCCAAAGTCAGTCAAGATTAGCACTACCAGGCCAGAGTGATTCATTGACGAGTATTCCAGGGAAAGATGGCTTCAAATGACTTACACAAGAAGATTTGACCAGAACCCATTGAAGAGTGATTCATTTTTCTCTTCTCTATATTTCATTTACTGATTTCATTCTTTTTCTTTTATACAAGCCAAATGCTCTCTAAACAAACAGTAGGATTGCTTTTCTTGATTCCTAAAAAAACACACCCTAACAGAATACAAATAAAAACAAGAGATTCGACATAATTAACACTAGAAGAGAATCAATCAGTCAAAAACCACTTAAATCATTTTAACTGCAACTGAATTGAAATAAGGACAGTGAATTAACAATCACTGACCTTCGTCCCCAAGTAAGTAGCTGCAGCTCGTTCCAGTAAGAAGCATTCAGGTGATCCATAAGCTGGTGACACATGTAGTAGCTGCAGATTCAGATAGCACGAGGAGAATGAAATGGAATTGTTGCAGATGATGTATGCGTCTTGAATAAGCATTCTGATAGAGTCTAAGCTGAGGGGAGATTGGGAATGGAGGGACATATGAAAGAAGAAGAAAGTGGTGCCACTATCGGGCAGCTAACAGAGACAAGGGGACCACTATCAGCTAGCTTATCATTATGCTACTTTATTGTTTGTTAGCACTACCTTTCCGTGTTGCATTACGCTACTTTATTGTTTGTTAGCACTACCTTTCCGTGTTGCTTATTTGTTCTTGTCGTTTAGTTACTATAAGTAGGATCATTGGCAGCTTAGTCTAGGCATCAGAAATATTACTTAATTTGGCCATCTTTTGGTTTAGGCAGGGTTCTCCCCCTGAGTTACTAGGCTCCCCTTGGGGAGAAGTTCGGTTTTATTATTATTCTTCCTTGTTTAGCTATTTTGGGTATTGTGTGTAAGGCTCACTGCCAGTTTTCCTTCTAATACACAAGCATACCCCATTATTAACATGTTCTTCTTGATGCTGTTGAGTTGAGTCTCATCAATTGATATCAGAGCCTAGATTCTGTTTAGTGGGGTGGGAGATGGATTCAATACACTCAGAGCCTCCGATCTTCAACGGAGAAAACCCCCGAGGTTGGCTGTACAAGGCGGAAGAATACTTCACCCTCAAATCCATTCCCGATTGTTTCTGGTTTCAAGCAGCGGGTGAGTGTTTGGAGGGAGAAGCATTTAGTTGGTTTGAAGGGGTGTGGATTCATTTCGGTGAGCTTCCATGGACAGATTTCCGGAAACACCTGGTCGAGAGATTTGGAAAATCTGATGGATCGACGCCCACCGGTTTGTATCAAACAATTAAAGAGGGTGAGAAGATTGAAGAACTGGAGTCTATTGGTTCATATCAAATTGTTGAAGGGGAAACAGGCGTCAAGAAGGAGATGGCAGATGCGATGACTGGGAAATTGGCTCTGACAGTTCCCTCAGAAAACTTTGAGAAAGGGGAGTGCAGGGTATTGGAAATGGAATCGGACAAGAAGACAGTCCCATTCATTTCGGAGCAGGTGGTGGTTGAAACTTCTGCTGGGTTGGTGAACCCAGTTGGGTTGGAGGCGATGTCGATCCAGAATTTAAATGCGAGAAGAGAAAAGAAAGGATATAAAGGGAAGAAGAGGGAAGAGAATCAGGGACAACAAAAGAAAAAGAAGCTGACATTTCCCACTCAGCATATTGAACTAAAGAGAACTACGGAGTCCGACAAGAGAAGAAGACAGAGGAAGATGATTCGGAGGAAGAAAGAAAAGAAGAGAAGGAAAAAGAAAAGAAGAAGAGGAAGAGGAAGGATGATACCGGGGATTGTAGGATTGCCTGGAGCGACTCGATGCTCAGCAACCATTGCTGGTTCTTCTTGCTGTAGAATTTGTTACGCAGCAGAAATAGTTGACGCTAAAATCCATCCTCAGACAGGAGCGTTTCAGACGGGAGCATTTCTCCTCCCTCGATCATGCCGTCACACAATTGCCTTCTTTAGATAGGGCCGTTTCTTCCGACAGGTTCGAAGATGCTTTGACGCCGGTGATTGGCCCCTGATGGCTCATGAGAGGAAGGGGAAGACGAAATCACACAGAAGATTATCGAACAAATTGGTTGGTAAGGGACTGTGGCAGAGTTACTCTAGGAATGGATTCTTTTTCCCTAAACCGGCCCAATACCGGTTAGTTTTCTCTAAACCGGCCCAGTTCCCAATAATAAGAACGTTGTCTTCCATACTGGTATATACAAGAAAAGCCACAATTAGAGGAACCCAAACCGACGTCTATTTCTCCATTCTAAACCCTAAATCAATTTGGGCGCACATTGAGACCGGTCGAATCTCACCGGAATGGAAAGGGAGGCGCAGCGGCTGGGTTCCCTGGGTCACGCCAATCACCACAGCAGTGACCTGCTTCCCATCAACACAAGTTACAAATGTTCCCAGTATAGAATCACAGCTCACTCCGGAGAGGGTAAAAACGGGCTCAAAGCCTGAGAGTGCATTAGAATCTAACAATACTGATTCGGCAAAGGTTATTGCCACCCAGAATCAGAAGAAGGAAATTTTTCTTCTTCACTTGGATATCTCATATGGAGGGCTCGCTGGGAATCTTACAACACGTGGACAACAACTTACAATTACACAAGCTCACAAATTGTCAAGATTAGTAATGTACTGTAATCAACAGCTCCTGCACCACCTTGAGGACAAGGTGGTTGTTAACCGGGGAGGAATGATAGAGTCTAAGCTGAGGGGAGATTGGGAATGGAGGGACATATGAAAGAAGAAGAAAGTGGTGCCACTATCGGGCAACTAACAGAGACAAGGGGACCACTATCAGCTAGCTTATCATTATGCTACTTTATTGTTTGTTAGCACTACCTTTCCGTGTTGCATTATGCTACTTTATTGTTTGTTAGCACTACCTTTCCGTGTTGCTTATTTGTTCTTGTCGTTTAGTTACTATAAGTAGGATCATTGGCAGCTTAGTCTAGGCATCAGAAATATTACTTCATTTGGCCATCTTTTGGTTTAGGCAGGGTTCTCCCCCTGAGTTACTAGGCTCCCCTTGGGGAGAAGTTCGGTTTTATTATTATTCTTCCTTGTTTAGCTATTTTGGGTATTGTGTGTAAGGCTCACTGCCAGTTTTCCTTCTAATACACAAGCATACCCCATTATTAACGTGTTCTTCTTGATGCTGTTGAGTTGAGTCTCATCACATTCACAGGCTAGCTAGGTTAGTGGAAGAATGAGAAAAGGATGAAGTATAAGTTGAGATGAGAACCTCATTTCGTCTGCCACAAATAAGGTCTTCTCCTAGTGACTTGATTACATTTTCAATCGCTGAAAGAGCGTAACACAAATTTCACTACCAACCAATAACATAATTTCACAAAAATCACTACACAGATTATGGAGAAATGTTCTACTAACTAAAAAAAAGGTAAGAAACCATCCACCACTGTACCACCTAACTACATACCTTCTCTCCTTTTCTTCTGGCCACTTCCCACAGCGGCCTCTAATGGATCATTGTGCATTTGAAGTGTTTCTGAACACATGCTTTAGTACACATTATCATCTACAGTATTCAAGAATACAATGCTTCAAAAAATAGACGACAAATATTAACTTGTAGAAACCTACCTATGAATAATTTACTAATTTGCAGTAATGTGTCTTCAAGAACTTAATCTATGAATAACTTACTAAAGCTCTGTTTTTACAACAGATTATCCAGTATGTCAACAACCCACAAGCATTAATACTAACAACATTAACCAGTATCATCATTGATAATATTATTCAATTATATTCACTATTAATTAACCAAAAAATGTTTAACAAGTGATAACAAAAAACCATCTAACTATTGATAACCAGAAAGTGTTCAACAGCTGCGGCATACCAGTATCATAAGTACATAAATCTGTGTTGGGTGATTAATGTTTCCAAAAACATTATCTATGAATTTGATCTTTCTTACTAGTTCAATCAGTATAATGGCACACATAGATCCCAGAACTGAGCTATTATAAAAGTAAAAATTTTGGAGTGGATTGAAAAATTGAAACCGTCTCTTCGTTCTTCAATTTGTGTCTATACTTCACTACGTGTAAATACATATGTACACATATGAACTCTTTCTTTTTCTTCATCCTACTCGGCACCAAAATAAACCAGAGAAAAAGAGAAGAGAGGAGCGCTGAACAATTTTTACACAGATTGTGGGTAAACTGAGATTAAAAAAAAACGAAGACGAGGAGAAACAAGAGGACAAAAACTGCAAATCTGAAGCAAATAGCGCAAAATCAACCCCGGGTGATCGGGAGCATAATAAAAGTAAAAAAAAAAACTCATTTCATCACATGTGTAGTAACGTGCACAATTGAGCAAGTAGCCCTCAAACTGGAAGAATCGACATTAATTGAGGACGAACCAACAAGCATTCGGTAAACAATGACTTTCCCTAATAAGATGGAACCCTACTGATTTGTCTCTACTTTGCAAGTTTGAGGAACCTAGCCATTGAAGATGGAAGGAGGAACACCGACATGAAAAATGGAAGGAAGAACACCTACCGATTTGTCTCTATTTCACAAGTTCGAAGAACCCTAGCCATGGAAGATGGAGGGAAGAACACAAACATTGAAGATGAAAGGAGAAAGGAGAGACACCTACTGATTTGTGTAGCCACGAAGATGAAGGGATGAACACAGAGGTGGAAGACGGAAAGAGGACGCCGCCGATTTGCCTTCTAGGTTGAAGAACAGCTCTCGCACATAACTTTTGAAAAACGAAGGAGAAGGCAGCAACTAGTGTCGGGAGATAAATGTTTTGAGAAAAGAAGAAGGTTTCTTTTTTAAGAAACTAGAAAAGAAGGTTAAATAAACCAAATAATTTATATGTTGTATATATGAGTAAATATAGGACGGCACTATTCTGTTTTAATGTTGTTTTTGGTGTGAACCAATACAACAATATATACAATTGCCGTTTTTAACATAGTCTAACACAACATACCTGCAATGTCTTATTTCATATCAATTTTGAGGACATTTTTTTATTGCCCTCTTTAATAGTTTACATATTGCCTTATTTACTCACATATGTTGTAGTGAAGGAATCTTTCATGTATTAAAATTTAAGAAGGTCAATTGGCTGACATCCCCACCGATTAATTTAAAGTATTCAATTACAGCCGACAAATATCATTTTTTATATCGGGAAATATAAAAAGTCTATACTCGTACGTCATGGGTTTGTACAAAGCTTGCCCGCGGTCTGGTCACGAGCTCTTCACTGGTTCTAATGGCAGATCACCACAGTGCACAAATATCACTACTGGGTTCGAAGCAGTAATTGAATGTATTAGATACGTGATCGACAACGAGAGGATAGGATTCGCGGGCGGAAGTCTTCTACTGGAGTCTGGAAATTCAACGATGTTGTTAGCAAAGCTGGGGTAAACAAGTAAAATTCTCTGTAATTTTTCCACCCAGACAGCTTTTGGCCCGTGAACGCAGGGTCTAGCTGCGTTACGATAAAGGTCGAATATGACCTTAATCGGCACGATTCGCAGCAGACTTTACCAGTATAATCGTGGCTTTATGCCGATAATTCATGAAAAACCCACGATTCGTAAGGAACGAACGGGGCCTTAAGCACAACTTTATTTTGATGGTAAGAACAATTACTATTATAAACAATGTTTAACTGATTTAATAAATTTAAGCTGACATAATGGGAAACTATTTCATATTTCCGCAAATTAATGCCATCATCTTAACTACATTGCCATCGTCGCCACGTGATGAAGAAAGAACTAGTAGAACTAAACTTGTTGGACCATACATACAAGAAGAGCAATTAAAATGAATCTATTATACACAAAGAGATTGTTTATGGGTTTTAATCAGTTTGTCGCTGTTCCCATCTTTAGCCACTTTCCTTCACTAGGCACCCCTTGGTGATTGACAAACAACATGTAGTACACGGGTGGTGCGAGAACCGGTGAATTTGGCATCCGTACTGACAATTGATAGGTTGATGTAGTGTTGGACACGAGGCTAGCTTTTTGTACTTGGGTAAGAACCAGAAGCCTCTGGCCTTGAGAGAACGAGTGTGTAGTGAAGGGTGGCAACACCATCGTCACCTTCACATCGTCACTGTTCACCGTCGCATTTCCTTCAACAAAAAATTTCAAAGATAGAACTTGCTTATAATCAAGTTTGAGGTACAAGCTTTCCGGTGATACGATCTTGGGCTTCAGCATAGATGCACTCTTGTCAAGATAAGATGGGGAGAAAGCCTCTAAACTTAAGTCTGTAGGGAAGAGCACTTCGGGTCCAAACTCATAGCCGAAATGTGCATTACTACCTCCCACAAGAATCCTACCATCTCTTAGGAGGCACGCAGTGGAGCGGTAAGCTCTTGGTATGTTTGATGGGGCTTGGATCTCAAATCTAGATCCCTCGATACCATCGGGATTGTATATAACTGGGCTCAACGTGGCTTTCATGCCAAGGTCCCAACCCGCGACTCCTAGCTCAACACCGTTAATGATCATGACTCGACCATTTGGAAGGAGCACCATGTCACCCATTGTCCTCGCCATGGGCATAGTTTCCATGGTCCACTTTGGGTTCAAATCAGTTATTTTCATCCTTGCACAGTTATTTAGGGCAGGGAGAAAATTTCCTTGGTTTGCTTGTTGGTAGGATCCCTTAGGTGCTCCACCGCACACGAGGACCTCAACTTCAATCATTGCAGTGTCAATATTTTTCAACGGAAGTAGCACAGCTGATCCCGTGCTAGGATAACACCTAGGATGACCGTCGGGAATCGTTGGGTAGGTTCGCACCAACTTTTTGTTCTTGTAGTCGTAAAGAATGGCACGGTTATTTGCAAAGATGAAAATGTTACCATCCACGTTTAAGAACACAAAAGGGTAAAGATTATTATAGTAGCCTCCACCGTCGTTAGTTTGCTGCAAGAATGGTAGATCATATACGCCTACAGTGGTGTCAGTACTTTTGGGATAGAACTCAAAATTGAACTGTCCAAGTCCTCCAACGATGATGATTTGACCATTTGGAAGGATGTGGTTGCTGGCGTACCATCGTGGTCGAAGGAGTTTGTTGTTAACCTCATTCCAATCACAAGTAGGGCATGGCTGAATAAGGCGAACACCTCGTTCACCGTCTCTCCACCCGCCGGTTTGGACTAAGCGGCCAGCTGGGGTGACCGCATCCGAGGAGCACCAAGTGTCAGTGAGAATCATGAGTGGACGAACAGTGTTGGTTAAAATGTTGTACTCCACAGAGTGAGCGGTGCAATCTCTCTCAAGCATTAGATCACGATTGACCCGACATTTGCCATCGGGTAAAGAAATATTAGATTCGCCAAAGTTGGTTCGGTCAAAGATGATCACACGATCGTTGTTGAGCAGTTGCATATGCATGGCTGATACACCAATGCTTCGTTGGAGAAGCTTCCAGCTTCCAGGAGCAGCCTCACTTTGGGCCAATGTTGCCAACACAATAATCATAATGATGGAGATGAGTGTGGTTGACCAATAATCAGTGATAACTCGATTTGACATCTTTTTTGAAAGGGGAGGGGGTGAAGGGGGTCGCAGGTACTCTTGTGTTGTTATGTTGGGGAATGTTGATCGAATGCTTTGTGGTGGATGACATTACACTACATTGTCTTTATATACTCTTCGATTTGGGTACGCACAAATTATTGCATGTAGTTGATTTTTTTTTTATATATTGTTAATAATATGTTTGACTTTTCAATGTGGGATATCAATTGATGATTGTTGTAGCGAATATACGTACCTACCTAACCTAATTCATTACCGTTTAGAATCGACTAACTCATTAATCAATCAATTATCTATTAATTAATCAGGCAACGTGCAGGTTTTTCATTTGCTTGCGAGCCAACAGAAGGACAACAAAATCATGTTTTTTTTTGTTGAACAAGACAACAAAATCATGTTTTTTTTTTTTTTGAATAAATGGATATGTGTATATTAAATAAGAAGAAATAGAAGGGTTAGATACATGGAGGCCCCATATATCTGATACAAAGTGGGTTAAAACCCAGCCCAAGTTATGATACCATAAAAAGCACAGCGCTAATTAAAACCTATCCCGCCTAGGGAGAACAGCAGACCAAAAGAACGAGCCAGAACAACTTAAAACATGATAAGAGCTTCTAGGAGCAGAGCACCCTATCTAGCCAGGCGAAATCTGCGATGGAACGCTTCATTTTAGTACAAATGGTTGCTTTAGTTGCCGCTTTGATGTCAGCAATAATGCTCTTGGGTTCTCTGGATTGGTTGGCCATGGCTCGCTTGCACCTTTCTATCCATATATGGTAGACAACGTTGGCTACTGCCGCTCTCTTCACCAGATCCACCGGTCGATGCCTCTTGCAATAGCGTATAATCCAAGTTGCGCAGCTACGAAGACTTCTCCGGTAGGTGGGGATTCCCAGCCAGTCGCAGATCGTCCGCCAGATCCTATAAGAGTACCTGCATTGGAAAAATAGGTGGTTGCTTGTCTCTTGAGCATGCTCACAGAGCCAGCATCTGTTAGCAAGACATATGCCCCATGATTGGAGCTTATCACTAGTTTTAAGTCTACCTTTCAATGTAACCCATAAAATAAATTTGGCTTTAGGGATGGACCAGTTATCCCAACAGATTATGTACCATTGGAAATTCAGGGGAGGGGTGGAGATGTCCTTATAGAACAAGCTAACTCTGGGGCTGGGAGGGTAGGAGCTGAATAGAGAAATGGCATCCTCAGGAGAGCCACATTGCTTCATCCACCAGTCCCGTGCATGAAGGATAGCTTTCCATGTCCAGGGATCATTCCCTTTAGCCGTAGCCGACCAGATGGAGCTAGGGGAGGGTAAGAAGAGCTTGTGGATCCATTGAATCCAAAGTCGCTCCGAGTCGTGAGCAATGGCTGAGATGGTCTTGAGGATAAAGCACATATTCCATTTATGAATATCCTTAAGGCCCAGCCCCCCCTTTTTCTTGGTATTTGTGATGCCGTTCCATGCCACAGGAGGGGTGGTATTAGTGTCAGCTTCCCCCGACCAAAGAAAGGACCGAAAACAGTTCGTGACTCTTTTGATGACGTTTTTAGGGATGGTAATGCAGGAGGCCCAGAAGCCAACAACGCCAAACAGAGTACTCTGGATGAGGGAGAGTCTGCCTGCAAAGGAGAGGGATTTACTTCCCCAAGAGGTTATTTTTTTTCGGATACTGTCGATGAGGGGGTTAAAATCCGCTGCTTTAGGCTTCCTAGCAGTGATAGGGATGCCAAGATATCGGAATGGAAATGAGCCAAGATTAAATCCCGTAAGGTGCACAAGGGATTCCGCTATGGTAGTGTTGACCCCTCCGAGAAATAAGTCAGATTTGGAGGGGTTAAGCATGAGCCCAGAGGCCTCAGAAAAGAGCTTGACCTTGTTGAGCATGGTATTTATGGAGTTTTGGTCACCTCTACAGAATAAGAGGGCATCATCCGCAAAGAAAAGGTGGGTGATTTTGAGGGGATTACAAGTGGGGTGGTAGCGGAAATTTGGATTGGTAGGGAGTTGGTCGAGCAACCGGGACAGCATGTCCATAATAATCGCAAAGAGGTAGGGGGATAGGGGATCGCCTTGGCGCAGGCCTCTTTCCCCTTTAAACGATGCCGAGGGATTCCCATTAATGTTGATCGAGAAGGAGGTGGTTGTGACACATTGTAATATCCAGTTGCTAAACTCCGGGGGGAAGTTTAGGAAGGAGAGAGTGTCCTGGAGGAATCTCCAGTCGACAGTGTCAAAAGCCTTCCTGATGTCCATTTTCATAGTACACCGAGGAGAAATGTTAGCCCTTTGGTAGTTTTTCATAAGGCACGAGCAGAGCTGGATGTTGTCAGAGATGAGGCGCCCTTTGATAAAGGCCCCTTGGCTGGGATTCACAAGAGAGGGGAGGACGCTCTTAAGTCTGTCTGCCACAATTTTGCTAATGATTTTATACAGAGTATTGCAACAGGAGATGGGCCTATAGTCTCCTGGGGACGAGGCGTTGTCTGTTTTGGGAATAAGGGTGATAAGAGTGGCATTAATTTCTTTAAGAAGCCGACCGCTATGGAAGAAACTTTTAACGGCTCCACAGATGTCCTCTCCAATGATGTCCCAGGCCGCTTTGAAAAATTTAGCCGTATAGCCGTCCGGGCCCGGGGCTTTATCATCGCCTATGGAAAAAAGGGCTGATCTAACGTCGCTACTCTCAAGTGGCTGGGTCAATAAGGTCCATGAAGAACGGTCCAGAGTTCTGACATTGTCCAGGTTAAAATCCACCAAGGAGCGCTGAAGGGGAGTCCTTGAGCCTAAAGTATGCCGGAAGTGGCTGACCAGGCAATTTTCGATGTCGGAAGGGGACTGGAGGGTCTCCCCAAGATCATTCTTAATGGACGCAATGGAGTTTTTATTTCTCCTGGCCTTAATGGCTCTGTGAAAGAAAGAAGTATTAGAGTCCGCCCATTTAAGCCAGCGGGTTTTCGAGAGCTGGCGCAGGAAGAGAATCTCTTGGGAGTCCCTGACAATCAGGTTGTGCCTAAGCGATTTTTCCTGAGAGATTAGGGTAGGATTCCAAGGGTCAAGGTCTAGGCGGCTCTGGACGTCACTAAGCTGATCCCTGATTCTTTGTCCTTTGTCCCCAAGGGAACCAAACTCAGTTTTATGAAGATTAATGAGCCCTTTTCTGAGATGTTTAAGCCTTTGGACGATAGTGAAAAGACGACTACCACACGGCGCAAGATCCCACGCGTCACGAACAAGGGGGAGGAAGGTGGGGACATTAGTCCATAGGTTGAGAAATTTAAAGCTTCTCTTACGGTGAGACGGAGTAGGAAGGGAAATCACCATGGGGCTATGATCCGACACCAGGGGAGGAAGGAAGGATGCATAGCTAGTGGGGAACTCCAGTAGCCATTCTTCGTTCACTAAAACTCGATCAATTTTCCCTAGGACGCGACCGTGGTCATATTGGTTGTTCCACCAGGTGAAAAAGCGTCCATAAAAGCGGAGATCTTGGAGTACCGTCGTAGAGACACAGTTAGCAAAGTCTCGGTAGTCTCTGGGGAGAGGGTTGCGACTACTGAGCCTATCCTGAGCATAAAGGATATTATTGAAATCCCCCGCAACTACCCAGGGGCCAACGGTATTCTGGCTGAGATTCAAGATATCCTCCCAAAGCTGGGACCTAAGGGCCTGGCTGTTTCTCCCATAGACTGCGGATAGGGTGAATTTCAAGGTGCCCAAAATAGAAACTTTGCAGGTGAGGATTTGGTCAGAGGAATGGATGATGGAGAGCGCAAATATGGACGGATCGAAAAGAATCCAGATACGGCCACTCTGATTAGCATCATAGTTATGGACAATACTCCAGGAAGGGAAGAAACGAGCAATGATAGAGGGGTGGTTATTAAGGGTGACATGAGTTTCGAGGAGGCCAAACAATCTGAGGTTATTGTTGGCCACAAACTTTTGGATCTCAAGGAGTTTGGGGTGGTCATTGCATCCCCTTACATTCCATATTGCAAAATTCATAAAGATGGGGTGGGGAGGGGGAGGGGGGTGGTGAGAGTAGAGTTCTCCTCAAGTATATCAAAAGTATTAGAGAGCAGGAGCGAGAGATCATCGGGGATGGGCTTCAGAGTCTTACTAGGGGCCTTCCCTGGGTTCTTACCATTAGGAGGAACCACGCGCCATGCTTGGTCAAGGGTGGGATCAATTAGAAGCTGGAGGGAGGGCGACATCGACTCAACAGGGGGTATAGAGGAAAGGATGGGCGACGGGGCCTCCAAAGCCTGGCCCGACGGGGGAAGATGGTTTGGCCGGGGAGACTCCCTAACCACCTGGGAAGCACTGACTGAGGAGGGGGCGGGGAGCTTCTCCGAAGGGATAGGGGGGCTTAACAAGGGCCCCTGAGCATGGCTAGGATCAGAGGACAAAGATCCCTGTGCACGCCTAGGAACAGGACGAACAGATTTAGGGCACCGAGCAGAGGAATGTCCTAGGAGATTGCAGGAAGAGCAGGAAATGGGCTCCCATTCATAGACCACCTGCTGAAAACGAGTGCCACTAGGGGCACGGATCTCGATTTCTCTAACGAGCTCAAGGTTGAAATCAACTTCGACCAAGACTCTAGCATAGGATATTCTAGATTTAGAGGATGTCGCTTGGTCGGTATAAAGAGGAGAGCCTAATTTGGAGCATATCTTAGCAAGGCTGGAGTGGGACCAGAGGCTAGTATGGAGGCCCGGGAGCCGGATCCAAACCGGTATGCGATTCAGGTCTTTCGGGTTGAAGGAAAAGTCGGGGGACCATCTCTTTAGGACCAAGGGGGATGAGAAGAGAAGCCAGGGGCCTTTATCAAGAACCTGTTGGAGGTCCTCTTCGCTATCAAATCGGAAGACGAACCATCCCTCATCATGGAGGAGGATTTGGGGGGTGGCTACAAAGTTCCATGCCCGCTTCACAAATTCTCTGACTATATTAAAACCAAATTTTTTCCCCCATATATGACCAACAAGGGCATTTCTCCAGTAGTTTATCTCAGGCAATAGGTCATTCTCGTCAATAGTAACAAACGAGTTATCCGTATCTAATATATCATTGTTCTCTAGGAGTAACGACATGCCACAATTTGATTTCTGCTTAGCAAGAAGCGAATCAAGAAAGGAGAGGTTAGAGATCTTACCTGACATCGCTTCAGTCGAGTGGTTCGGTCGAGGGGTTCTTTTGGCCCAAGCAACCTTCTTTCCAGAGGCCCCAGAGGCTTTAGGGAGGGGCGGGAAGTCCTTGTTCATCGCTTTCGTGGATGGAGAATTAGGTTGATTTAGGTACTCCTGAAGCACCGCATTGACTGGGGGGCCAGAGAGCTCAACCACTAGGTCAAGAGCGGGGGCAGTAGCCACTGGGACAGATTGGACACATCCATTGGGGTGAAAGATAACACCCGAGTTGGTCCTATCGGGTGTGCCCGAGCCTCCAGAATTACCTCCACATGAGGTAGAATTTGCAACAGGCCCTTCCGGATTGGCAGCTATACAGGCTTTAGCACCAAGATCATTACCCAGAGATTCACAGTAGCCCTTGCCATCGGAGGCAATCATGTCCATATCTAAGGAACCACTTTTGAACCCATCTCCCAATTCTCCGTTTGCAGCAGAATCAGACACCACTTTAGTTTTAATATCACATTCTGTTCTTCCATTAGAGGAGTCAGCAGTCAAGTTATCGGGTCCCAAACTACCCTCTGCTGCATCCGCAGGAAGTTCACCAGGAGGGACAAACATTGCCCCCGTGGTAATTAATTTACCCTGCGCAGCTTCAAAAACAGAGGGGGGGGGGGGGGGGCGAGAGTCGACAGATCTCCTAGCAGGGGCGCCTGGCACCCGATAACAGAAGAGACTGCGGGGTCGATTCCAGCGGGAGGTGGCGCACCGACAGGGGAGGAGGCCGTGGTCGCGCAGGCGTGGTCGACTCCAGAGGGCGATGGCGTCTCAGCAAGCAGGGGAGCAGGCACTGGCTTGGGGGCTGCCGGTGGTATCGAGATTGAGGGCGGGGGAGATAGCTCAGCCGGAGTGGATCTGGTTCTGGGACGCCGATGCTTGCCCATGGAGGGAGGCCGAGACAGGAGAAATAACGGGGGGGAGGATGGAGGGGAGGGGAGCGCCGTGCAGGTCGGGTGCCAGCCCAGCCAGGAGGGCCTGGGAGGTGGCGGGGCCGCCGGAGACGCAAGTCGCAGCAGGTTCACAGGAGGCAGCCGGAGAAGACGACCATTGTCGATGGAGCTTGAGGGAAGGAGGCGGCGCTAACGGGCAGAAATTCAGCGCGTGGGGCGCGTTCTTCTTCAACTACTCAAGTTCGAAAACTTTTTCAATTCTTCAGAATCTACTTCACGTATACACAGCTAACAACAAAATCATGTTAAGATAACATGCATGTTTTTTTTTCGAAGGAAGAGATAAGATGCATGTTGATTCATAGAATATAGCTTGGAAATTGCACGCCTAAAAATTGTACAACGCTAATGATTACATATAGTAGTACATTATTTTAAGCTAATTAATCAATTATTTCTCAGCAATTTCACATTTGTTGTTTGTTGGAGCCACAAGACGAGTTTGAAATTAAGAAGATAAAGCGATGATTAAGGAATTTCAAGCTTAACGTTTTTTCTTTTCTTATATAATTTTATTTGGGAATTATATATGTCTACTAATGATTGTTATCAAGTGCACTTCATTTTCCAGTATACGCATATTAATTGATGAATTCTATACTGTCATATAAGTGTTTCCTATCAATTCTAGCTAGCATATAAATAAGTATTTAAGTTAAAAGTTCAACGGAGATAAACGGTTTGTTTAAAAAATGTAACCTACTTGACCAGGAGACAATGAAATCGAAAATTGGGATCTGGTTGTTATTATTCAGTTATGAATTTATAATAATGAAACTTCGAAGGTCCCTGCAATTGAATTTTTGTGCAAGAGTAGTAGCTTTTTGTCAATGCATTGTTTTTTATCTGAAACAATTAATGTAGTTTCCGTGAGAAATGTCAAGTTCAATGTTATTAAGTGCGTGCATGACGTTTGAAATTATTAATTAGTTTCAATCCAATGATGAGATTATCAGGCATATATATGTTACATATGATATGTACGAGTAGGTAAGAATTCAGTATATTTTCTTAAAAGCAGCATACACAAATTTGCACCAGTGCTGCACTACATTAAACATAATAAATAATGCGCAAAACCTGATTATAAATAAAAACAATCACTCTTAACTACTATATAGTTATCTTTGCACAAATTTAATCTCATATTTTTCTGAACCAATGCTTTTTAAGATATAGCACAAACTGAATATAATCTTTAGTTTCTGTTTGGTTCTTAACACTTCAAAGATGCTAAGACAGTAAATGGCTGCAACGGCAGAATCACTGATCACTTCACACCAGGTAACTCCATCTCAGCACATTTGTGCTTCAATTCCTTCTATTCTGATGTTATAACTTCGTCTCATCCACAATGGTTCTAGTTAATTAGTTTTTTTCTTTCTAATTTGGTACTGTACGTCTGTGTGGGGGAGGGGTAGACCTAACAATTCAGGTCACCCGTTCGATTCGATTTGGTTCGGGTAACTATATATAGATATCTAATATTTGATTCGGTTTGAAATAAGTCGAGCTTATCTAGGTTTTTTTTTGTTAGGTTTGGTCTTGTGCAATTTCATGGTTTCGATTCGGTTGACTTTGATTTGATTGCTTTTGATTAGGGTTAGGGGCAAAGCTAGAAAATGAAATTAAGGGGCATAGATAAAATTACATAAAAATAGGGATCTTTTGTCAAAGTTAGGAATACTTTTCTCCCTTTATCCCCCGTCTCCGCCGTTGGTTAGGGTGCTTTCGATTCGGGTTAGCATTTAGGTCATTCAGTATTTTTTGGGTTATGGTTAAATTCGAGTAAATTATTCAAATTAGGTTCTGTTGTAAAAAATTATAAAGTCCGAATTTAATCAACCCTTATGACTTGTACAAATTTTATATCCAACTCTTAATTCAAAACTCATTCACCGTTTGTCCAGTCTCCTAGGGGCCTGGCCAATAAACAAGATCCAAGAATCAAACCCCCCCTCTACTATATATATTCATGTTACATATGGAAATGATAACCTCTAGTATGTGGACTGTCACTTGACAGTTAACTTGACATGAGAAGACAAAAGTGTCCCTATTCATAAAGCACCAACTCAAGATTTACAATGAGCTATGATAATATATTCAATGCAAAATATTTCAAAGTTAATAAATAAAGACAAATTGCATTAGTAAAATATATCTGACATAGTGAGGAGTCTTATATGTATATACATACTTATAAAAGTAATAATATTATTTAAAATGCCAGTTCTTTATTCTTTTTGTTTCTGCATCAATAACTAGATGAATCCAAGCTAAATTATTTAGCTTGAGAATAGTTATCTAATAGTTGTCTATACTATGTCTGGAATGATTATTTTTATATAATTTTGAAAGAACTAAATAGATTATGTTAAGATAATCATATTATATACTATAATTGTTAAAATGAAAGTGGGCTTCAAAAATAGTATATTATATGTTTTTACAATTTTGTATGCTTTTAATTATTTATAATAATATATATATGCTTACGTATACTTTTATAACTCTATCATTGCTAACAGAATTTTTGTAGGAGAAACTTTATACAAAAGAATGAAAGAATAAAACAATAAAAGAATAAATAAACCTACAACTCTATACGGGTAGCAAAAATCCCAGTCGGAATATAGCGTAAGCAAATTACGACCAAGAGTATCGAACCCAAGGGACTTAATAGAATTTTAGTCCTAATCCTGGTAATAGCCTATTCTAAAGCAAGGGGGGAAAATGTAAATATCAATTCTACACTAAAATAAACTAACTACAAATTCTAACTAAATGATATTTACAATGAAATATCTTTGACTCGGGATGATAATCGACATAAGAACAAGTATGATCACAAAAACCAAATTGACAAGTTACGAATTAACCAACTTTTGAATGTGCCGGATAGGTTGCCGGACAAAGGATGCACGGCACATTCAAGATTTTTGAATATGCCGGACATCAGACACCCGACATATTCAAAATGTCAAGATTGTTTAAACACTCTCAATCCATTATCGAGTCCAGCAAATCTCTTACTAAAAATGAACAAGAAATAGGAGAATAAAATAGGTTAATTCCAATCCTAGATCTTATTGCCCATCCATAGAACAACAAACTTTAAGACCACTAAGATCCCTCAACCAATTCTTTTAGAATTTTGAAGAAAAGAAGATCAAGTAGCGAACTTTATTCTTCTCTACACTGGGAACCAAATCTTAGTTAAAACTCACAAATTTTATTGATAATCATAAGAGTCTTACAAGGAAACCACCCCTAACCAAAGAAGACAAAGGAATTCTTACTCAACCATCTATACAAATTGCAAGAAGAAAACACAAGAGGAATAAGGAAATGGTCTTAGCCTTAACCCAATGGAGATTCCTTCTCTTCGCGTAGACGGTTGGGCAGAATTTCCTTGGACACCAACACATGGAATGGAGGCGGAATCAGAGTTGAGTAGGGTGGAAAGAATATGTTGAAGTGTGTGGAAAAGTGTAGGCCAATGGCCTATTTATAGGCATCATTTCCCCTTGTGCCGGGTGGAATGTCGGGTCCAAGTCATCCGGCAACACATTAAACACGTGCGTATAACTGTCAACGGTCGAAACCGCCAAATCTGCGCGAAAAGGTACTTGTGTCGGACAGGGAATGTCCGGCACCATACCTGGCAGAGGTTGGATTGGTAACGACATTAACTGTCATCGTCTGGTCAACTGTGGTGACTTTTGCTTGTGCCGGCCGATAGGGAGTACCCGACACTGGATCCGGCAATAACATGTTTCTGCTCCATATTCGTGCCGTGCAGAAGTCTCCCGGCATCACATCCGACATTACTTGCTCAAAAGCTATTCCTTGCATAAAAACATAGAAACATAAGTCTGAACATATATAATAGACTTTATATATAATATAACACAAATATTAACTATTCTAACCTTATTTCTGCCGATAATCTCTATAATTATTGCATATAAATATGATAAGTCTGCGGCTTATCAATCATTTTTAGACAAGTTAAAATTTATTTTTATTTTCTAATATTACTATATAATCTATTTATTTTGGTGACATTTTGTGACCTAAAAATATTATAGTGAATATTGTCATCTGAATTGGTGTCAAATGTTAACAAACAGGATCTTTTCGTATATCTAGTAATTATTAATTTAACTTGGAAGTGACGTTATAACCCTCTTTAGGGCCTTGCAAACTCGGTCCTTGTGCTCTCTGTTCCCTATTCTCCTTGTGAAAATATTGTCTTACGAACCCTGTCCCTTGATCTTCCCTAGCAATGTGTTACCTAGTTTCTATCGCCGCTTTCCTCATCTGGTTCTGCGCAACAAAGAAGCCTGAGTTTGCATGTGAAATGACGGCTTGCAGGCAGACCTTCCCATCCCACCACAGTTTTTCTATAGGTGGTAATCATGAATGTAGGATAAATTATGATGTTTATCTTGTGGGAATGTACAAGATCGGTTCTAGATACTCTTGGTGGGTGATGTTGCTCCCTCTCAAGGACATGGAGCTGCCAGAGATTGTTGACTTTTGTCTCTTGATCTTCTCATCTCAAAACCTCTCACGCCTTCGGGCCTATGATAAGCCAGCAAACGGTTCAATCTTCTCCCACAAAAACCTTCATCTCTTGAATCTCTAATAACTCACTCTCCAACACTTACAACTCCGTTTTCCAACTTATCTTCATCTCTCATTCGACCTCATCAGCAGAGCCAACGGATACGATCATGGTGAACAGTCTCAGTTTGGTTATCATGCGCTGCCTTGTTACGCAGCTTTACTCGGCCATCTCCATTTGTGTGCCCTCGTTAGCTCATATCCTTCAAGGTTATTGGACTGAATATAGCGGATTTAGGTTCACAAAAGTGCGGAATAATCTCTTCATCTTTGAATTCGACACGGTTGAGGTAATGGAATTGATAAGGATTCGAGGGCCGTGGACAACTAACTACAATCTGATAGCAATTCAGAACGTGGACACGACGAAGGGTTTAACTCAACAGGAGTTCACATGGATTCCATTCTGGGTCAAAATTTATGACGTCCCATGACATCTCCATACTTTGGAGTTTGTACGAAAAGCAGTGCAGAAGTAAGGACGTTTCTTTGGAGCGGTGGAGGATGGTGAGGCTTCAAGTTTCAAATTCTTGCGCTTCAAAGTTCTTATTAATATCCAAGTTCCCATTTTGTGTGCGCTTCCTATGATGGTGGATGGGCAATCTTTTATTTTCACACTTAGATATGCAACATGCCTTTGATCTGCTCTATATGTGAACTATTTACACACACCACTGCGGCTTGTCCAAACATTTGGCCGGTGGATGAGGGGGGGGGGGTGCTCCCTATGGCATGTGGTTGTCTACAGAGACCTTCATGGCAAGGAGACGGGCAGAGGAGAGGGAATTGATGGACCCTTGGTGTGCACCCGTGAATGTTAATAAATAATAATCATATTTAGGCATCGGTGCCCTCGAATTCCTCTATTGGGCTGGCAAATCGGTGCCGGTCCAAACTTTAGAAGTTACTCATTCGGAAAATCCTAGTTGTCCTCATAAGAGGAAGTTCAACGAGGTGCTAAGAGAGGCTACAAGGGCTGAGTACTAGGAGCTGTAGTTGTCGGATGCCATGAAGGAGGGGGAAAGGGAAACAGTTCATGGGTTTGGGTACGATCAAGGTCACAACTGAGCAGGAACAAAGGAATTAAGGATAAGAAGCCGACAGCGGGACATGAGCAGCAAGGGGGGTAACCATCTTTGACACTAGGTGATGATGCGGTCTTAACACATATGCTGTTAAAATTAGTGTTAGTTTCCATCGACTATGTTCTTATTCTCTATCTTTAGTTTTTAAAGTTAGTTTCTAGTCTAGTTGTAGTTATACTGATGTTCGAATGTTGGTGGATGGCTGGTTTTTGGGCGGTGGCGGTCGGCTGGGTTTGGTTATCAGGTGGTTGAAGGTTGTGTGAAGCCTATATATGGCTTGATTGCTATGAAGGTTGTCGTTTATTTGTGGGCATTGTCAAGGTGATCAAGCTCGACTTTACAGCTGGGGTTATTGAGTGCACTCTGTTAACGGTAGTATTAGGCTATAGTTTGTGTAGGAATGTTTAAAAGGTCGAAAACATTTTTATGGTTTGTAGTGCAGCACAAAATCTAAAAAACCGTCGAGTGAGTGACGACAATATAAAGTGTAGAACTAATGCCAAAAAGATTACCTTACCCGCCAAACACCCTAAAAACCACCCTAGGAATGCTAAACACCTCGAATGGTTTGTAGTGTAGGGTTTAGGGTCTAACGACCTCTGATTCAATTTTTAACAACTTTGATTCATTTTTGTTAAACTTAAGATTCATAATGAATCTTAAAACATATATACATACACAAAATTTTAAATTTATCAAAGCATATTCATCTTTGGTCTTATTTTGAAGAGCTCGAATTACGATGAAGAACGACATAAAATTTATGTTATTTGGACTTATATCTAATAAACTACAACATTATAAAGTTTTACAAAAGTATAAAGCACAAAGGACAAAATAGGTGTCACCTTGTAAGGTGGCACCTTCGCCAGGTTCGAATCCGTGTTTGTTTAATGTCTTTCTCCTTTATTAATTTTGTTATTGGATCGATGTCTGAGCTCGAATTATGATGAAGAACGGTATAAAATTTAAGCTTCTTGTGTTGGGAATATGAACCTGGTCCGTAAAATTCTACGTAAACTTTTCCACTATGTTTTATCAATACAATAGTTTAATTCTAGTTTTTAACGAGCTTTAATTCTTTAGCTAATTATTAAAGTTCCATTACAATGATCTAATCAAAATGCGAGGTTACAATAAGGAACCCGACATAGAAAATTAAATCGGATTAACAAACGGAAGATGAAGATCAAAGTCGACATAAGATTGAGAAATTGAAGCTGGATTAGTGGCCTCAGATTACAAAAAAAGCCATAGTTGCTAGCGGGCGCCGGTTACCAACTAATGAATTTCAGCATGATTTTGCGGTGAGTTGGATTGTTCAGTTGGTAACAACTCAAGATCCTAAAATGTAGGGGTGTTCATAAACAGTTAACCGTACTTGCGATTTATCGCATTTGATAACCGTATTCGATTTATTTAAAAGTGGTTAACCGTCAGTTTCGTTATGGTTTTATCAATTTGATAATTAACCAAAATAATGTAAATTCACGCGTTTTTTCTTATAATTAGTAACCAAACTTATGGTTTTATCAGTTTTGGTGCGATATTAAACCAGATAACCGTTGGTTTTGGTAACATTTTATTGGGTTTAGTGTTATTATGACAATTAACTATATAATTGTAAACTTATTTAAAACTAATAATTAACCATATAATTATGTACTTATACTCTAAAAAATAATAAATTAAAATGCTTAAACATTTTATTCCGTATTGTATAAAATCAATAACAGTAATCAAAATTAGAACTAAGAAATTAAATGTTCGGCTACCCAAACTGTCAAACCACTTCAGTTTCCGGTTTCGTTTTATTTCACCCGTTCCACTGATTTCACCAGTTCCGGTTTTTATTTTATCCGGTTTTGATTTCACCGCTCCAAATTTCCATTAAAAAGGTGCTCAAATTTCTCACGATGACGACGCCCAAATCTTTTCCAGATCTTTCGTAAACTCCTTGGCACGATCAATCACAATAGAGTTATGATCTTCACCCCAGACAATCCTAAACTCAGCCGCCCCATCTACCTTTTTCACAAGGCTGCGGCTGCATTCTAATGGCACTAGCTGGTCCCGATCACCTTGGATCACAACCACTTTGACCCCAAACTTCCCCACAGTTTCCAAGTAGCCGTCCATCAGCTTCGCCCCACCGCATATCACATTGTGCATCGTGTGCCAACCGGAGTGATGGGTGTGCCTTACAATGTCCGTGATTAGAAAACTGAGTTCCCTGAAAAAAATATACATGAGAGTTAGCCAACTAACTTTACTACTTCAAATTCAACCCCATTGTGATCAGGGTTCTGACCTTTGTCCGGTTACAAGCTTAAGTATTGATTCCCAGAATCTGTGTGTTCGACAAACGATGAAGCACGCCACTCTACCCAAGTGCTCGTACCATGACATAACTGCTGCACCGAAGAGCAATGGTGGCCAAAGCCTCTTTGCTGCTAAGATCTCTAGAACCCGCAAACTCGCGTTGTCTTCTGCATTCGATAACGGGAAGTATGGCTGCGGAGGTATTTGATCACAGCTAACATTTAGACGATTAGAAGTTAACTACAACAGGTAGACAGAAGGAAAAAAGTTGAAACTCACCGGTGCGACTAGGGTGAGTGATTTAACAGAGGTGGGGTGTTTCGCAGCCAAGGCGAGAGCAATTATGCAACCCATGGAATGCGCAACTATGTGGAATGAATCTAAACCAAATGGGGAGATCACTGCTTTCTCAATCGCGTCTACGTGGTCCTTGAGAGTGTAATCACAGTCCCTTGGTTTCGGGCTTCTACCAAATCCTAGAAGATCAACGGCGAAAAGTCTCAACTTCTGCTCAGCGGAATCGGACAGATTGGGGAACACAGTTTCCGTCCAGATCGAGGATGAGGAAATAAACCCGTGCAACAATATCACATTCTCAGTTTCAATAATTGGGTGAGTGGCATTGAGAGATGTAACTTTGAAATTAGGTTCTTTGAGCACAAAATGTATTTTTGGATCGGATTGCTTCGTCCAGGAAACACAGGATCCGCATCCACAATCAGACCACCTGACCGCCGCCGCAGTCTCATATACCGGTTTATCTTTCTTCTCTGATTTGGACTCCACCGCATCCAGTACGCTTATTCTCCCCATTTTCGATCCCCGGAAAACGTTTCTCCTCCTAAACAACGTCTCCGACATCTGGTTTTCTCTATCAACAACTCGACTACTATTATCAGAAACCTCGTTTGATGAGTCAGCTACTTTGCTCGTCTTGTGGCAGTAACACGGGAGAGCATTGCCGCAGCCTTCTAGAAGGTGGTCGATGTACGAGAAGAACACGCAGAAGAGGGCGTCCAGTAAGTCTAGGGATGTGAACACTACCCACGTTAGAAGACGGAGAAATAGGTTGTTCGGTCTCCTGCTGCTACTCTGAGCGGTGTCTGGCTCCTCCATCTTGAATAGAATGGCTACCAGTACAGACAGTTGGGATAGAGGAGAATAACGTGAAGGTTTTTGAAATTTGAAGGATTGCGAAAGGATTCGTGTGCTGAGCAAAGGATGGAATCATTGAACGGAAGGATGGAATTTTAGTTTCGCGATCATTATCGTGCCACGTCCACTATCAAAACAAACTACTTTTCTTGGTGGCAAATTTTGACTATATTTAAATGTACAGAAATATTATTATATAATTATATATTTTAATGATAAGTTCACATACTACCTTCATTTAAATTTTATAAATGATTCTTTTAGAAATCATTTTATCATATATATTTAATATTAAAATGAAAAATCATATCATAAAATAAATAATTAATTCAGGATTAAAGAAATATTAAACAAGATAATTATAACTATATTATTAAAAATATTTTATTCTATCATTCTGCGTAAATTTTGATGTATTTAAATAAACAAAAACTAATATATTTTGTTTATAGTTGTTAAATGTATTTTTTCTTATTTTTAGAAGATGGTTAGGAGATGGGATTTCAATCCATTTCTTTTTTTGAAATAGATGATGAATATATAAATGGTAAAGAGTTACAAGATAGTTAGATACATAGAGGGTCTATGTATCTGAGAACTAATAAGGAGGGTGATTTAACAAAAGCCTCCTATGCACTAAAATCAAACAGCAATACAGTAACTGGTTAAACCCAGGACCAAACGCCAAATTACAATTTCAGGGATACACCATACGGGTTCCAACATACACAAAAACCCTAAGAGCAAAGGACTCTATCAAGCCAATCCGAATCAGTACTAGTAGCATTCATCTTCGCCCATATGATAGCTTTCATGGCGACCTTGATGTCTGAAATTATGAGCGAGGGGTCTCTAGCTTGGTTGGCCATGGCTCGTTTGCATCTTTCTATCCAGAGGTGATAGACAACGTTGGCGACAGCCGCTCTCTTCACTAAATCAATTGGCCGCCGTCTCCTGCAATATCGACTAATCCATGCTGAGCAGCTACGGAGGCTACTCCTGTTTGTGGGGATACCCAACCAATCACAAGTGCTCCACCAAACTCTGCTCGAGTACCTGCAATGAAAGAAAAGATGGTCGCTTGTCTCCGGAGCACACTCACAGAGCCAGCACCTGTTAGCAATACAAATGCCCCAAGACTGGAGCTTATCGCAGGTTTTAAGCCTACCTTTTAGAGACACCCATAAGATAAATTTAGCCTTGGGGACAGACCATGTGTTCCAGCAGACATTGAACCAGGGGTAGGACCGGGTAGGGACGGACACAACATTATACAATAAACTGACCTTAGGGCGGCTAGGATAAGATTGGAAGAGGGAAACAACATCGTTTGTAGAGCCGCATTGCTCAATCCACCAGTTCCGAGCATGAAGGATAGCTTTCCAGATCCAAGGATCATTCCCTTTAGCCGTAGTCGTCCAAATGGTAAGATTGTGCAGGAAGAGCTGATGGATCCACTGGATCCAGAGGCGCTCTGGATCGTTGGCTATGGCTGAGATAGTCTTGAGCATGAAGCACATGTTCCATTTATGGATGTCCTTAAGCCCCAGACCCCCATTTTTCTTAGTGTTTGTGGTGGAGCTCCACGCCACTGGAGGAGCGGAGGTGCTATCTGCCTCTCCTGACCAAAGGAACGATCGGAAGCACTTGTTGACTCTTTTGATAACAGATTTAAGGATTGCAATACAGGAGGCCCAGAAGCCAACAATACCAAAAAGAGTACATTGAATGAGAGCGAGTCTGCCCGCAAAGGAGAGGGATTTACTGCTCCAAGATGCGATAGCTTTACGGATGCTATCCATTAAAGGATTGAAGTCAGCAGCTTTATGCTTCCTAGCTGTGATAGGGATGCCCAGATAACGAAAGGGGAAAGACCCCTTATTGAATCCCGTGAGTTGGATAAGAGAGTCAGTAAGCGCGGGGGTAACCCCACCAAGGAAGAGGTCCGATTTGGAAGGGTTAAGCATTAGCCCCGAGGCATCCGAGAACAGATTAATTTTGTCCAGCATCAGAGTGATGGAGCATTGATCACCTCTACAAAAAAGGAGGGCATCATCCGCAAAGAAAAGATGGGAGATGCGAAGAGATTTGCATGATGGGTGGTAATGGAAGCCTGAAGTACTTTCAAGTTGGTCCAGCAGGCGAGAGAGCATGTCCATCACCAGAGAGAATAGATAAGGAGAGAGGGGGTCCCCTTGACGCAAGCCTCTCTTCCCTTTGAAGGAAGCAGAAGGGGAGCCATTGATGTTTATTGAGAAGGAGGTGGTGGTGACACATTGCATAATCCAGTTCCTAAATTCTGGTGGGAAATTTAGGAAGGAGAGGGTGTCCTGGAGGAAAGTCCAGTCAACTGTGTCGAAGGCCTTTCTAATGTCCATCTTCATAGTGCAACGCGGGGAGATATGAGCTCTTTGATAGTTTTTCATGAGGCAGGAACACAGTTGAATATTGTCTGAGATGAGGCGGCCCTTGATGAAAGCCCCTTGGTTAGCACTCACAAGGGACGGGAGAACATTCTTAAGTTTCTCTGCAAGGATTTTGCTGATGATTTTATAAAGGGTGTTACAGCAGGAGATAGGTCTGTAATCCCCTGGGGAGGAGGCATTGTCCGACTTTGGAATAAGCGTGATGAGGGTGGCATTAATCTCTTTGAGAATCCTGCCACTATGGAAGAAACTTTTTACTGCATCACAAATGTCCTCCCCAATAAGGGGCCAGGCAGCCTTAAAGAATTTGGCCGTGTAACCATCCGGGCCTGGGGCTTTATCATCACCAATGGAAAAGAGCGCTGACTTAATAGCGATGTTATCTATTGGCCGGGTTAGTGATGCCCAAGATGATTGGTCAAGTAGTCTACAGTTGTCCAGGCTAAGGTCCGTTAGGGAACGACAGAGGGGAGCTCTGGTGCCAAGAGATTGCTGGAAGTGGTTAACTAGACAATTCTCAATGTCCGGAGGGGAATTGAGCACTTCCCCCTGATCATTTGTGATGGACCCAATGGAGTTTTTATTCCTTCTCGCTTTTATGGCTCTATGATAGAAGGAAGAGTTAGAATCTGCTAGCTTTAGCCAGCGGGTTTTCGAGAGCTGGCGGAGGAACAGAAGCTCATGGGAGTCCCTAGAAAGGAGCTTATGCCTTAGAGATTTCTCCTGGGAGATTAGGGTTGGGTTCCATGGATCGAGGTCCAGGGTTTTTTGAACGTCTGCGAGGTCATTTCTGAGGCTTTGACCTCTGTCCCCAATGGAGGCATATTCTTTTTTATGGAGTTGGATGAGTCCGAATCTTAAATGACGGAGCCTCTGAACGATAGAGTGCATACGACTCCCCCTTCTAGGGATGTCCCACACGTCCTTTACTAGATGAAGGAAGGAGGGGTCCTTGGTCCACAAATTCAGAAATTTAAATGTTCTCCTTCGGGGGGGCGGGGCGGGTATGGTAATGATCATCGGGCTGTGGTCCGAGACCAAGGGAGGGAGAAAAGTGGCAAAGCTCGTTGGGAATCTCAGAATCCATTGCTCGTTAACTAGAACTCGGTCGATCTTCCCCAGGACACGTCTGTGATCGTATTGGTTATTCCACCAGGTGAGAAATCGCCCATAGAATCGGAGGTCCTGTAATTCAGCTCTGGAGACACAATCAGCAAAGTCGCGGTAGTCACTCGGCTGAGGGCTCCGCGTGCTGATCCTATCTTGGGCGTAGAGAATATTGTTAAAGTCCCCTGCCACAACCCACGGCCCAGTGATGTTGTGGGAAAGACTGATGATATCCTCCCAAAGGGGGGCCCTGAGGCTGGGGTTGTTCCTACCGTAGACAATCGAGATGGTAAAATCAAAGCTACCGATGATAGAAGCCTTGCAAGAAAGAATTTGATCTGAGCAGTGGAAGGGGGTGAGGGTGAAGATGGAGGGGTTGTAGAGGATCCAGATGCGCCCATTTTGGCGTGCCCCATAGTTGTGGACAATACTCCAAGTTGGGAAGAAGCGAGATAGGATAGCTTGGTGATTTTGAATAGAAACGTGGGTTTCAAGGAGGCTAAACAGACAAAGATTGTTATTAGCCACAAATTTTTGGATCTCAAGGAGCTTGGGTTGATTGTTGCAACCCCTAACATTCCATACTGCCAGATTCATAGGGAAGGGTTAGAGGAGGGGGCGAGGAGGGCATTGCCCTTATCCAAGATAGCAAACGAATTGGTAAGTTGGAGGGAAAGGTCCTCCGGGCTAAACAGAGCCTTATCAGTGCCACTCCTTCCATTAGAGGGGACCTCATGCCAAGGTTCTTCAACATTGGGATTTAGAACAAGCTGAAGAGAGGGGGACATCATTAATAACAGATTAATGTGGGAGGGGGAGGAGACCAGTCCACCTGCTCCAGGGTCAATAGAACCGGGGACGGGGCTGGGAGTCTGGGCATCTGCCTGCTGAGCTGTTGGACTCAGAGAGGGGGCCCCAGATGTCTGGTTCAGAGAAGGTTGTGGAGTAGGAATCTTAGCAACGACGATCTGGGAAGACTCACTCTCAGAAGGGGTCGGCTGGGCTTCCGCACTCTCAGAAGAGGTCGGATGAGCTGAGGACTCCACAGCTCGAGCGGTGGAGTCTAACCCGGAGGGACGCTCTTTCGGGGCAACACCCGTAGGCAAATGAGATGACCGGTGGGTGGACGGTTTAGACTTTTGAGAGCGCTTTGGTCGGGTTGGTCCAGGGCGGGCAATACTCGGACAGCGAGCAGACGAATGCCCCAGGAGGCTACAAGTGGAGCAAGTGATTGGCTCCCATTCATAAACAACATTCTGAACCAATGAGCCACTGGGGGCACGAATCTCGATTTCTCTAACGAGATCAAGGTTGAAATCCACTTCGACGAGGACTCTAGCATAGGAAATCCTAGTTTTTAAGGCTGTAGGATGATCAGTGTGAAGGGGTGAGCCTATCCTAGAGCAGATCTTTTTAAGGCTCGATTGGGACCACAAGCTGGTATGGAGGCCTGGCAGCTGAATCCAAACGGGAATGCGATTAAGATCCTTCGGATTAAAGGAAAAGTCTGGGGACCACTTTTTAAGAACCAGAGGGGACGAATATAGGAGCCAAGGTCCCTTATCGAGAACTTGTTGGAGATCTTCCTCCTTATCGAACCGGAATAGAAACCATCCTTCATCATGAAGCAGAATTTGAGGGGTAGCTACGAAATTCCAGGCTCTTTTAACAAATTCTTTGACCACATTGAAGCCAAATTTTTTCCCCCAGATATGGCCTACTAGCGCATTCTTCCAATAGTCAATTTCAGGCAATAGGTCATCCTCCACAATTGAAACAAATGGGCTATCATGGTCTATATTGTCATTACTATCTGATCGCAAGGACATACCAAAGTTCGACTTTTGTTTTGCAAGAAACATATCAAGAAAGGAAAGATTAGATGTAGTACCTGTCGAGCTTTGGTTTCTCCCTTTGCTTGGGACGCTTGGCCTGGTAGTTCTTTTAGCAATTGGAATTCGATCACCAACTTTACCTCCTACGGGTTGCAAGCCGGGACCGGGGGTCTTGGAGAGAGGTGGGAATGCCGTATCCACTGCTGCCAGCGAACTATAGTCTGGCCGTTTAAGATAATCTTGCAACATCAAGTCAGGGGGGGGACCCGAAAGCTCCACGAACAGATCTATGGCCGAGTCTCTAGAGGGATTCTCATCCGGGATAATCTGGACACTCCCATTATTATGAAATTTAATCCGAGGGATATTGGCTCCATCGGGTCTGTTAACATCAGCAACCCCACAACTGCTTACAGCAGCACCACCGCTACCATTGTTCAAAGGCTGTGTATCTTTATTACTCGAGGCAGCCAGCTTGCTACCATCAGAGATAGGTACAACAAATTCATCAGATCCTAATATTGAATCGCGTACAGCATCCTCAACAGAGGGGGCAAGCGAATGGGTTCCAGATATATCAGATAGCACCGCAGCAACAGCACCCACACTAGACACTGGAATCAAACTACCGGTTTGATAATTGACAATAGGAGCCCCGGCGGAGCCCTTAGAATTTTCATCGCCTTCCTTGGAAGCGTTGACTTCTTCGAGGTTCACCAAATCAGCACCAACGACCTCGCCAGAATTGTCTATCTCCACACAAGAAGTCGATCCTTCTCTGCACAACTGGACAGATTTGCCCAGTCCCTGCGCCTTTAGAGACGCCACCTGAGAAGAGAAAGAGCTCGCGCGACCCGGATCAGCACTCCCGTCGCATCTAACTAATTTAAAAGGCTGCTGCATCAAAACTGAACACTCGTGTTTTGTCGCCGCTCCCTTCGCATCGCCAGAGGAAGAAAGGTCAGCAAACAATTCAACTTGGGGCAGGGGAGGATCTTCAACGTGCGCTGAGAGGGGAGCCGCATCCACCTCCTTGCTGGCGGGGAGGTCTCCAGAAGCAGCAGAGGCCGTCGAAGTCAAGGGACCACTGGACTGCACATCCGGCGAGGCAGGGAGAGAGGCTAGCTGCGCTAGCGCCGCTCTGGTGGCCGGTTTCCGGCGCTTCATCTCAGAGGTCTTCAGCCGCTTGAAGCAGGGGGGGGGAGAAAGGAGAGGGGAAGCACCACCTTGGGGAGGAGCCGTACCCACCCGGCGGAGGCCAGGCGGCCGGCGGGAACCACCAAGGGGCTCAGGCTACCAAGGGAGAAGGAAGACGATGGCCGGAGCCTGGTTGAGGGAGCGCTGCACTGCGAGAACGGGAAGTTGAAATCGCTCCAGTGGGGAGCGCGTAGGCGCGTACCAACAGCTCAACGGGCAGAAAAATGATTTTTTTCAATCCATTTCTCTTGATCTCTTGAGTTGCGTTCCCAATAGTGAATAGTACTATGTTCTAGTAATGGTTACTAGGGTGTTCATGGAAACCAGTCAAACCGGAACCGGAAACCTGGTTAATCAAAGTTGTTTGTTGGTTAAATAAATCATACTGTTTAGTTTTTCCTGGTTACAGTTATGGTTATTGATTTTGACAAATCCGATTAATTGAAAAAATTGTTTATACGTTTAATTTATTAATTTTTTAATTTTTTTAGTATAAATATATGTTTAATTATTAAATTTACCAAAAATAAATATACAATGATATAGTTAGTGGTTAGATTTATACCAAAACCAATAAAATCTTATCGAAATCGGCGGTTAACCGACTTAATACGCACCAAAACCAGTAAAACAACACATTGTTTACTAATTATAAGAAAAAACACATAAATCTACATCATTTCGGTTAACCGTTAAACCGGTAAAACCACACGAAACTGACGGTTAACCGGTTCAAGTTAACCGCTTCTAAATGAACCGATTACGGTTATCAAATTTGACTAATAAATAATCCGGTTAACCGGTTATGAACACCCGTGATTACTGAACTCATGATTTATTTCCTGAATGAATAAACAGATAGGAGAATAAAAGAAATTACTTTACATTTTCATAAATTCATTCTATTTACGGCCCCTAAATTTTATCCTAACTGAATATACAATAGTTTTATTTTTATAAATATTGATACGTCTGATGACCACTTATCGATGCTAGTCCCTAAATAACATATAGGAACAAAAAAAGAATTATTAAAAAAGTGAACCATAACACAAATCCCCCAAACCTAATAATTGTAAGATCATTTTAACTATGCTTAATATGACCAAGATTCATTATTTTCTCCAAAATGGACGACAGCGGTGACGAAGGTCAAACAGGGGCGGACCCACATGGGTCTTATGGGACCCAGACCTATAGTTATTTTATTAAAAAAATATATTCAAAACTATTATCAGTACAATAAAATGATATGAGTATCAAGTTGTAAAAGTAGCTTAGTAGTAAAGATCTCTTATTACTCAAAGTCAAGAGTTAAACTCTTATTAGTTACCACTTTGTTTTAACTTTTTAGAAATAGATATCACCTGTTGTGAACTCTGAAACAGCTCAACTCATCATATTAGTAATAAGATGATTATTTATTATTTTTAAACAATGAAGACTGGGTAATTGTACAAATTTGAATATCAGTTGGATATATATACATGTCTTTACTCTCTATGATAATAGACCCCGTAAGGTTAAAATTCTGGGTTCACCCCCGAGGTCAAAGGTCGTGCAGCCGACTAGTGGTCATAGATCTCATACGGAAGTGCATCACAACTGTGACTACTTCTATCTTGATTAACGGATACCCAGGTGCAACTTTCACTCCACAAAGAGGCATACGGCAGGGCGATCCTTTATCTCCTTTCCTTTTCATCTGTTGCATGGAGGTTCTTAACTCCTCTCTTCAGCCGTCTTCTGATGTTGTTTTGTATAAAGGGAACTCTATTAAGGGGATGATCTCTCCTATTACTAATTTGCTATTCGCAGATGACTGTGTAATCTTTGGCGCAACCACAGAGAGCAATGTGTGCACTCTTTCAAACATTTTGTATGACTTTAAGCAGGCTTCAGGCCAGAGCATTAACGTGGCAAAGTCTGCACTTATGTTTGCAGAAGGCATCAATCCAGCCCTTCATGCTCAAATAGCCTAGGTGTTACAGGCTCAACAGGTTAACGACCTAAGGCACTATCTTGGGTTTCCAGGTACCATTGTAAGAGACCGTAGATCTATCTTTGGTTATATACGTGACAGGGCAGCTCAGCGTATCTAAGCATTGACGAACAAGGTCTCCCAAGCTATGAGGGCCATCCTAATTAAATCAGTCCTGCAGGCAATTCCAGCATATGTCATGTCTGTGTTACTCTTGCCCGAGACCTTGATCAAACAGATTGTAACACCCCTACCATTAATACAATGCTTATCGTCCATTCTCCTTACACATCAGGTACACGCAGCGGATACATACTTACATACAGTGGGTGATACAATGCCGTTAGTCACCCACGTGACTAACAAGGCTACTACTTCTACATACAGCATCGGTCTGATGGACCGGAATCCCGAGTACTACACATCTCTAATACATACTCCATTCATCGATCAAATACAACAATGCTCCGTTCAATACTTACTCCTCCGCAATTCATACAATACAATACACTTAACCAAGTCTACTGGAATCCTTATACAATTACAATATCTCTTCCAAGTTCACACATACTCAATAAGAGTCTACATCTACCCATTCCTCACAACTACTTACTTCCTAAGTACAAAGGCGTGCCACCGGTCTCTTACCTTGACCGTATCCGCTTCGGGTACCTGCACACTATAAACATTCCCCCTAGGGGGTCGGCTTTCGCTGCATATGATAACTGCATACCCCGCGTACTAGTGAGGGTACGCCGACCACTTGGTCGAATACATGCAGTTCATTTTCATACAAACATACATGCATACATGCTCTTACACACAATACAATAATACTTACGCAAGGCATACATACATACACTTCATTACATACAAGGAATACAATATAACCATCCAATACATACTTACCTTCTTCCGAATGCACATGCCCATTACATACACAATATACAGTACTTGTTAGCTTCATTGGTCCACCCGGGTTAATCGGGTGGAGATTACTCTTTTACTCGTTACTTCATACATACGCATACATACTTATACTCATACTCATACGTACTTACTTACTCTTACTCTTACTCATGTTAAGTCGTCGGGACCTCCGGCCCTGGGGACTACTCCGTCCCACCTCCGGGATTTACTTGACTCACCAATCCGGGATGCTACCCACTTAAGGGATTTGGGCCGCGGACCAGTTTAAGAGTCAGGAATTGTAGCCAACCTCTTGTGACTCCGCATCCTCACGCGTGGCCGAAGCTATATTGGACTTCTACTCATTCCAATTTACTCACTTAAGTTAGGAGTTAGGTAGTTAGGAATTAGTAGAAGTCAACATCCAACCACATACACAATACATTATTCATATACCCATCCATACAAATACAATATAATATACAAGTACACTACCAGATACAATTACACTTCATCATCATTCATATGTTTCATGAATTATACAAACTATTGTTCAAGACAAATATCAAGAACAATGTAAACAAGCACAAGTAAGTGCAATATAGTCCGATTCGTGCATTTATCTTATTAGGTGATCAAATAAGCACACAAACCGGGGTAACCAGATTAGGATACAGGGCATGAAGAAATCATACCTTTCACCGTTGACTTTGGACTCACCGACTCCCTTTGGTGTTCAACTATTTGAATCCTATCACATACATACAGTTGGATGGTTAATTATCCATAATTAACCTTACTTATTACTTTCCTAAAGTTTCCTAGTTTATACTTACTAACTCTTTGTTACTTAAATACATTTACTTAAGTTACTTACTTACAATTATTTTCTAAGCTTGTTTATAGCCTTAATGACCATTAAACATCATTATTATGTCTTAATCATCTTATACAATCATTACCCATCCTTACCCTACCTTAGATTAGCTTTAGAACACATTCTGGAGGGTTTTTAGTAGGGTCCGGGTTAGTGTCCGGGTTTACAAACCCGGACCATAATGTTTGGTCACTCTCGGGTGGAATTTAAGTGTGGTCCGGGTTTAGGGCTGGGTTTACAAACCCGGACCATGCAGTGTAGTTTCTCTCGGGTGAAAAATTTGGGTGGTCCGGGTTTAGGGGTTGGTTTGCAAACCCGGACCATTCCTTTGCAAAACTCTCGGGTGCATTTTAGGGGTGGTCCAGGTTTAGGTCTTGGTTTACAAACCCGGACCATCCATTCTGAAATACCTTCTGCCGTGTTTTTTGACATGTCCGGGTTTGTGTACCTGTTTACAAACCCGGACAAGTTACAGTATTGTAAAATATATATGTTTTTGATTATGTTTCAACTCCAAACTTCTACCAATCTTGAAATACCCCAAACCTTAATGTGTTAAGTAATTATGTAATTATGATTTTCTAAGGCTAATTAAGTCCTTAAGATTATTTGGTGAAGAAATAAAAACCAAAAAGAAAAAGAAAATGCGTAAAAGTCACAAAACGTGAAAACACGTATTTAATTATTTTAGGAGGTACATAACCTTCGTTAGAGTTATAAATATATTTGTATACCTTAATTACACACTGAGAACGTGTGGGAGAAATTCCGGAAGAAAACGGATCGAAACAATGCGTTAAAACGCTAACGGAGTCTAAGGCGCGTTTTTTGAGGAAACCCGAAAACGTGACTTTAAACAGTTAAACAACCCCGTAAAAATAATAGTTGATTTTATAACAATAATTAAACATTAATGGGAGTTTAATAGCCATTAAAATTAAAGGAAAGAGGAAATTCCGGTAAACAGTCCCGGTTAGTGAATAGTACTAAGCCGGGCAATTAAACGAGCGTTTTCTGTTAAAAAACGAAAAACGCTCCAGCAAATATACAGTAGTGGGCCGGTTTTATTAATGTAAACAGCTCACTCACACATGACTAGTTAACTAGCTAATTAAGTCAAAAGAGCTAAAATAACAAAAGGGGTACAAATACCCCCTTCCCTCTCTCTCCTTCCTTATTTTTCTTTTTCCCCTCTCTCTCTTCCTCTCTTTCCTCTCTTCTTCCTCCCACCGTTTTCTTCTCCCTCTCTCTGTGTTGGGCGGCAGTGAGCTCCTCCCATGGCTCCTCCCTCTTTGTCTCCATGTCCAAGCTTCATACAAGCTCCAATCACAAAAATAATCACATATTTGAACTCTCCTCATCCTCCTCTACCTTTCCCTCTTTTCGGAATTCCAAAAGGATGAAGTTGACCTCCATGGGTTTTCCCCATTTGAAGTGAAAATGGCACCAAAGAGAAGCTTGGAGACTCCTCTTTCTTCTAAGGTAAAGATTCCCAAGAAAAATTCATTTTTCCTTCATCTCTTGGTGTAATCAATTTTTCACCATTTTGATACCTTGTTTTCTTCTTGTTCTTGAGCTCCAAATTGACCCTTCAATGGTGGAGTAATTCCCTTCTTGATTCAAGGGAGAAAATCCCTCTTAAAAGCTTCAAGAGGTAAACCCTAATTCTAGCCCTTTGATTTAATTGAGTTTCTAAGGGTTTAGATAATTAATTGTGTATGTTTTTGTGTTCTTGGGTGTTGGGATGGAGTTTGGAAACTCCACACCCTCTAAATCGATTTTGGAGGAGATGAGGAGCAAGATTAATTTAAGAGTGAAATTAAGGTAAGAAAACTACCTTAACCTTGTTGCAATTGTTTAAGTTGTTTGGGATGGGTAAACAAATTAATGAACCCAAATTATGGATTAAAATCTGTGTTGTAATGTGTTTTGTTTTGGTGTAAATAAATGTTGAGTGAAATGCAGGTGTTGCTAATAATATGAGGAAATTCAGTGTTTAAATTGTTGTTGTTTAAGTGCCAAACCTTAAGGGTTATACACATTGTGATGTTGTTGTCAAATTGAGGGTTTTGTATACAAATTGGTGTTTTTGACTGAGTTGTTGTCAAAGTGTTTTGAGGGCTAAATAATGTGGGGAAAAACATGTAATAACTATGGGGAGATCATGCCAAAATTGTGTTAAGTTTGGGTGAAAATCTGTGTTGAAACGCCTCTGTAAAAATGCATTTCTGGGCGTGTCCGAACTTCCGTCCGGACTTGGAAGTCCGGACATGCCTCGTAAGTTATAATTTTTTTTCGAGTTCTGGTGATGTCCGGACTTCTGTCCGAACTTCGAAGTCCGGACACGTTTAAAAATTTTTCCCAGATTTCTGTTCGACTTGTGTCCGAACTTCGAAGTCTGGACACGTTTAAAAATTTTTCCCAGATTTCTGTTCGACTTGTGTCCGAACTTCGAAGTCCGGACACAAGTCCGGACGCGTTTAAAAATTTTTCCCAGATTTCTGTTCGACTTGTGTCCGAACTTCGAAGTCCGGACACAAGTCCGGACGCGTTTAAAAATTTTCTCAGATTTATGTTCGACTTGTGTCCGAACTTCGATGTCCGGACACAAGTCCGGACACTGAAAATTTTTTTTCTAAAAATTTGCTTCGACCTGTGTCCGAACTTTGAAGTCCGGACACAAGTTCGGACACAGTGTAATTTTGACCAAAAATTTTATTTAAGGGTAGGAAATGATACCCAATCATTGGGATTAATATGTGATGATGTTATAAAGTTGTTAAGGACAAATTAAGTGAGTTCTAAAGGTAGTTGAGTGGTGAAAGTGGTAGTACAAATGTAACGTTATAAAACTACCGAACGGGGCTAATCAAGGGTGCATTAGTCGTTAAATAATTATGTTGCCCTGATGTTAATTAAAGATAGTTATAATGTTACCAGTTGTTCAAAGAATTTCAAGGAACATGTGATGGCACATTAGAGTGCATCTTCGGTGACAGGTATGGTTTTCTTGCAACCTGTGTCCTAACGGATTACACCGGCTTGTATGCCAAAGTGTTTTTCTGTATGTTTGCCACCTTGCAAGATAAAGCATGAAATGAGTTTATAGTAATTCATTATTGTGGCGTAATTAATTCTGATACCGCTTAACCTTAGTTATGTGTTAAATAATAGTTAACCGACCTTAGGTTCACATAAGAGATCGGTATTCGGAATAAACGTCCCAACCCTTGGGAACGTTCTAACTACGGCTATCCGTGCGTTAGTGTATGTTGTGATTATGCGTGATGTATGTGACTTGTTTGGCATGTTGTTGTTGTTATCGGATATAGTTATCCATGTTTGTTAAAAAGGGGATATTACTCCCTTATGTGTCTAACCGAGTTAGTAACACTATGTGATGTGCGTATTGATAAGTTCCATAAGGGAACCTCTAACTAATAAGTATATGTTATATATGGAGAGGAATCCGGTTGTTCCGGTCGCGCGTATTGTTTGGGAGTTAATATATATATATATATGTAAATTAACTCCCATCCTGTTATGTTAAGGGTTGTTTCCTTCATTGGATTTCGACCTCCCATTAGCTTAGCCAAAGCTTACCTACCCGACCTCCATATCGGGCTAGGAGGGAAATTATGTGTAATGTTGTTAGGGTGTTGACGCCTATGTTGCTTCGACTCCCTCTCTGTTATGTTATGGTTGTTTTCTTCCTGGAATTACAACCACCCACAAGCTTAACCAAGGCTTACCTACCTCATCACTATTGGAGTTAGGGGGAAATTATGTATGTTGTGTACGGTCCTATATGAGGCCGCCACTCAAGTAAGACAATGTATGTACGTTGTGCTCGGGCTTATATCACCCCGGCACTCCCTAAATGAAGTTCATGTACTCTAAGAAGAGTGAAATTAAGTTGTGTATGCTATAAAGTGAAGTGTGTGTTGTTATGTTGGGTGTGCTAACCTTGTGTATGTATTCATTAATGTATGTTGCTTATAAGCATGATGTGTGTATGAGTTTGTGCATGTTTGAAATAAATCAACCGCATGCTAAGATGACAAATAGTTGTGCGTGGCCCGGTAGCATGCGGGCTGCGGGATTACCATACCAGCAAAGGTGCTGACCCCCTTTGGGGGCCCCCATTACTCTACAGGTACGAAGGAGCTGCAAGCCATTCGAGAGTAGGATGGGTAGTTGTTGCACCTGGGTGGTCATTCAGATTGTGAGTGTATTGTAGGTGTAGTAAGACCGAAATTGTTATCGGCATTAGTTTGTAAATACTCGGTACAGTTGTAATGTAAGTGTATGATGAATGTTGGACATGGAACGGGATTTATGTTTAGATGCTCGGGAATTTAGTCCATCAGACCGGTACAATGTATGTATGTTAGCCTTGTTAGCCACGTGGGTGGCTAACGGCGTGTAACACCAAGGAGTTAAGTTGTGTTGTGAGTTATGAATTCCGCTGCGATATGATATTAAGTGTGTTGTTAGTAGTTGGGGTGTTACAAAAAGTGGTATCAGAGCGAAGTATCGCTCTGATGACTGAAGTACTGAGCTTAGGAAGTACCGAGTTAAGATTTTAGTACCTTGGGTTAAGGGTTGAGTGATAGCGTGAGAGGTACGCTAGTTAGGGAAATACCAGTGTGTACTGGATACCTACAGTATCCATCCCGCCCTCCACAAACCCTATTATATAACTTGGAAAGAACGCCAGAGAGATGGAAGTCCTCTCTTACTCGGGAATACCCGATCTGGCTGTTATTAAGTGCCCTAATGAGCACGGAGAACCTGTCATACGGTAGATTCCGAAAGGTGTGAATCCCGAAGACGGTTCCATTTGAACAATATTAACCGCTCTTGTTAGCGAAAAGTGAAGAATCTTATGCATAAGAGAATGGAATTTCCAGCACCCTGGGTCGACATGCGAAGCAGTCGAGGACAACCAGCTTGCAATGCACTAACGTGCAACAGTGGAGAAGTGAAGTAGTAGAACCCGAGACGAGTGTCTACGGGACTACAAATATTAACTAATACACCAACGGTATACCAACCAATTAAGGAACTACAACACAGTACGAGGAGGATACAAAACTAAGGAAAAGGGGTCTCCCAGAATGGGAAACGCCCAAGTTAATGGTTATCATGTGAAGACAGTGGGGAGTACCCAGAAGATTGTTGTTAAGGCTGTGAGATCAAGCAAGGGCCAGCAAGGCCAATGACGTTAAAGCGGGTGAAAGCAGTACCGCAACCAATGTAAATTGAACCGATAAACAGATTGTATGGCGCACTTGCCATGGCAAGTGCTGCTATAACAAGGCTGTACGGGAAATTTTAAACAATTACCGGTACTTAGAAAAGTACCATGAAGTAAAGTGAGATCATCATAACTGTGGAAAGGCTTAGCAGCCTGACCTCTATAATTGGAAACACACCAGTCAGCAAGAAGCTAGACTTGGTTAAGGCGAGAAAATGTTGTGAAACCACGAGAATTTTCTTTCAAACTTAAATTCATTTTCAAAACCTTTTCAACAAAACCAAATTTTCTTTCAAACCCAATCTATTTTAAATTCTTCTTCTTTTAAAACCAGACCAGAAGACCTACACCGGCCTCAGTGCCACATGGTAGGTAAGTTATACCCAGTTACTTTTAAACAACCGGATGGAAACCGGTAAACCCAGGGGTAACCACCCGAGGGAATGGAGTGAGTTCATAATAATACAACAGTGAATACACTTCCCTCGATTAAGTTCGGGAAGCATGGAATGCATATTATCATAGGATAATATAAGAGGAGTTGACAACAGAATATTTCACCTAGGCGTGTGACGGACACTACGAGTATACCAACTGTAATGTGGGACGACCGCACTCCTATAGGAGCTTGTGGGCCTGACAAACCTTCTTATAGGTTAATCGGGTAAGTAGCAATGTATCAGTAGGGTACCCCACGTATGTATACGAGTGGAGTCTGGAACACGGGAAGTAGTCGACTCCATACTACGGTCCGAAGTAAAAGTCAAGCAAGAGAATCAGTTACCAAGAATGATGGAAGTAAAAGAATCCAGTAAAGTCAACAAGACTGAAGGAATCAGTAGGTTTATTTTAAGGAAATGTTTAAGGGTGAACAAGTGCGAAGTGCACTGGTTAGTAAGTAAAGACATAGCATATGTCTCAAGGATCCGGATGAGTGAACACAATAGCTGGAGTAAGTACCCAGCCTACATATGGTGAGGCAGATGCCTACTATGATACGTTAATGTGCAAGGATCGGGATGACTCCCGAGATAACCACTAGGGATATCAATCCCACTAAAGAGGATATTTAACCCAGCAAAGAACGCGGGGCGAAGTAGTAAGTTAAACATACCGATAAGTGTAAGCCAGATGTAATGGCATAACCTAGTGACACCCAGGAGCTGTCCTTAAAAGGGTGTTTGGATCAACAGTGGTTGAACGAAATTACGTGACAGAAACACAAGGGTTGCAACTAATACCCAATTTGAGCACAAGTCGTCAGAAGGAAGTCTGACATCCTGGAAGGGGCATCCCATGAAAGGAATAAACCATGGAGCCCAATACAACCTATAAACCGGGTATTATGTACGGGAAGTAAATGCGTGTGAACAGCCTACAATGAGCAGAGCTCGAGGCAATAGGGCTTATAAGCCACAAGTGAAATATGTAAAGGAAATGTTATTGACCACAGAGATTTATGTTATATAAGTAAGTAAGTGAGCGAAGGAATCACTGCTTCAAGAGTGGAGATACCTCGTGATATGTGAGACCGCAACAGCGGTAGTTATGCGAACAAAGTTCAGGGAATATGTTAAGGGTTGACCACGTTGTCATTACCCAGGAATGATGTGAGTAGGAATAAATGGAAAAGAAGTATTTGTACCAGTTCTGGAGATCAGATGAGTAAAAAGTCAAATAGTAACCACCATAGGTGTGGGATGCTAAATGTGTAATGAACGACGCTCAAGGAGCATAGAGACTCAAAAACGATAGCGTGTTCAACAGTCAGCCAAATAAGTGGCAAGACACAGTGTAATGGCGGAAGCTAATATAATGACGGATGCAGTGAAGCTAATGTTATACAATGAGTGAAAGCACGGACCGCAGCAAGCGACCGTTGCATGAGTATTGTTAAATAATAATGTGGCAATAAGACCAGTTATGAGTTAAACTTAATGGACATACAAGTAAGTGATGATACGCAGACTGGGCAATAAGCCAACGGTCGGTACTATGTGATAAGGAACACAGTGTGAATTCCTATCGCGATCTCATAAGAGACTTACTGTCAAGAGTTTACGCCTCTGCACTCTGTATGACTGAGTGTTTTGGTATTGCTCTGGTACAGTAATGATCAAGTGAAATAGCTAGGAAATTTGGAAAATGTTAAATGTGATAGAAGAACAAGAATTATGGTGTGATAAAACCGATGCATAGGAGAAGCACGGTCGTACCAATCAAAGGTACTTTGTTGACATGAGGGACTACAGTAACATGATTATTAAACATCGGTATGGAATATACCTCAAGTGTTGGGAATAACCAACAGAGTACTACACAATAGGTAGTAGCTCAAACGTAACCGACGGTAAGTCGGAAGAAATTAAGTAAATCAGTGTGAAATACAGTAAGTATCATGGAAATGGATAGTAAGTTTTGTAACTCACGAATTCGCTCACGGTAAGAAATACCACGCGTCGGTTGAGAAATCATTATTACCAAGATAAAGGTGATAATCGGAAATGTACAATACAGTAAGGATAATGTGTGGGGCAAACTAAGCTCTAAAGTTATCAAGAGTTGCGCAGCAGAAAGTAGTGAGCCAACAATTCAAGTGTTAAATGTGTGTAGTGAACAGGAGTAGATGGCTAATTATTAACGCCTATAGCCTCACAGGCCAGAATCGAAACCAGTTAAGAGTTAAAATAAACTCTAGTGAGAATTCTTGGTTAGGGACTAAACCGCCAATATGGCTAAGACCCTCGAACCAGAACACAGTGCGTAGTAAACCGCGTGATGTTAAAACACTTCACGACGGTAGAATGTTCAAAACCAGTGATTAAGTTATTGATTACGTGGGCGTAATCCCTTTTAAGGGGGGTAGAGCGCAAAACCGTTTAGTATGTTCTACCGTACAAGTGTACGTGAACTATGGCGTGCATAACACAAAATGATTTGTTTTGATGATTGGTGTGTGTGTTACATAAACATACACATTCATTCATGGTTAATTATGGTAATTGCGCACAGAAGATGCGAATACCATTGTGATAAGTGTGTTAAAGGATGTGTGTGAAAGTATAAGTATAAGGGAGTAGAAAAACTCCCGGGGAACTAAAACCCCAACAGTTTATGTTTATATGATACCAAGTGTAATATTGCGTAGTATATTTTGATAAAAATATATATATATGGATATATGTATATATACAGTAGTGTGATTTATGAGGAGGTATGACACCAATGTAGAACCTAGCGGGAATTAAAGTCCCTAGGTAACTCGATTTAAAATGAATCTGGAAGATGATTGATGGACATAGTTCCACCCTTGGAGATGTAATGATTACGACTAGATGGATTAAAAAGATAGAAAATGGTATATGCTTGAATTAGTTGTTGGTTGAAATTGAAGTGGGAGGTGAAACTTGATTATCATGAGATCAAGGGAAGCCGAACACAAATTGGAGTGGAAAGATAGTTCAACACTGATGCTGATCACATTAGTGTTGGATGATTCTAGAAACTCTCTATAAGTGGTCATAAATAATCACATCAGGAATAAGATGCAATTAGCATTAATTGGACTTGGAGTTGTATTGAGTTTTCAAAAGAATTTTAAATTGGGTTTCAAATTTTCAATTGGTATTTTCAATACTTCAATAAATATTTTAAGATGCTTAAGTGGTATTTTCAAAGGAAGGACTACCTTTATGTGACCTCGTAGAGGATTTTCAACTTGTATCCTTCCAATAAGGGATTTCATTATACTTAACCTCATAGAGGGTATTTTCCTACTACTTGCTCACGAGCTGAGGACGTATGAGCCCTTGTCTTAGGACCGGTGACATGAGAAGTATATTTTAAAGATGTATGCAATTGTTTTGATCTCCCAAAGGAACGGGGACCAGAGTGTCCATCGCGACCGGTTCTGCGGGATCACAGTGTATATGTACTCAACATGGGTCTCGAACCCATGAAGAGATGGAAAAGGAATTTCTGGTTGATATACATGCTATGACATGTTGTGTGGTATGTGTAATAATTATTATTTTGGACCTTGAGCCCTAATGTGATTGAATTCCGGAAGTGTTATGTTATCAAGACCTATGTGTCTAAAGGATGTTGTGTTATCAAGACCACGAGTCTAAATGTTGTTATGTTACCCAGACCAAGAGTCAAAGGGTTGTTATACATGTGCAAATGTTGTTAGGGTAGCCGGATCATCAAGTCCGAGATTACTAAGTAAGTATGTTATATATATATGGATGTGGATGTGTTACCCGGACCGTCAAGTCCGAGGTTGTAATGTAAAGTATGTTTGTTATGGAAGTTTATGTTGCAAGTAACCCCTGTGTTCTAATTCAAATGACGCTAGGGAAGTGTGAACTTCGAGGACGAAGTTCTTTTAAGGGGGGTAGATTGAAATACCCCAAACCTTAATGTGTTAAGTAATTATGTAATTATGATTTTCTAAGGCTAATTAAGTCCTTAAGATTATTTGGTGAAGAAATAAAAACCAAAAAGAAAAAGAAAATGCGTAAAAGTCACAAAACGTGAAAACACGTATTTAATTATTTTAGGAGGTACATAACCTTCATTAGAGTTATAAATATATTTGTATACCTTAATTACACACTGAGAACGTGTGGGAGAAATTCCGGAAGAAAACGGATCGAAACAATGCGTTAAAACGCTAACGGAGTCTAAGGCGCGTTTTTTGAGGAAACCCGAAAACGTGACTTTAAACAGTTAAACAACCCCGTAAAAATAATAGTTGATTTTATAACAATAATTAAACATTAATGGGAGTTTAATAGCCATTAAAATTAAAGGAAAGAGGAAATTCCGGTAAACAGTCCCGGTTAGTGAATAGTACTAAGCCGGGCAATTAAACGAGCGTTTTCTGTTAAAAAACGAAAAACGCTCCAGCAAATATACAGTAGTGGGCCGGTTTTATTAATGTAAACAGCTCACTCACACATGACTAGTTAACTAGCTAATTAAGTCAAAAGAGCTAAAATAACAAAAGGGGTACAAATACCCCCTTCCCTCTCTCTCCTTCCTTATTTTTCTTTTTCTCTCTTCTCTTCCTCTCTTCTTCCTCCCACCGTTTTCTTCTCCCTCTCTCTGTGTTGGGCGGCAGTGAGCTCCTCCCATGGCTCCTCCCTCTTTGTCTCCATGTCCAAGCTTCATACAAGCTCCAATCACAAAAATAATCACATATTTGAACTCTCCTCATCCTCCTCTACCTTTCCCTCTTTTCGGAATTCCAAAAGGATGAAGTTGACCTCCATGGGTTTTCCCCATTTGAAGTGAAAATGGCACCAAAGAGAAGCTTGGAGACTCCTCTTTCTTCTAAGGTAAAGATTCCCAAGAAAAATTCATTTTTCCTTCATCTCTTGGTGTAATCAATTTTTCACCATTTTGATACCTTGTTTTCTTCTTGTTCTTGAGCTCCAAATTGACCCTTCAATGGTGGAGTAATTCCCTTCTTGATTCAAGGGAGAAAATCCCTCTTAAAAGCTTCAAGAGGTAAACCCTAATTCTAGCCCTTTGATTTAATTGAGTTTCTAAGGGTTTAGATAATTAATTGTGTATGTTTTTGTGTTCTTGGGTGTTGGGATGGAGTTTGGAAACTCCACACCCTCTAAATCGATTTTGGAGGAGATGAGGAGCAAGAGGTGAATTTAAGAGTGAAATTAAGGTAAGAAAACTACCTTAAACCTTGTTGCAATTGTTTAAGTTGTTTGGGATGGGTAAACAAATTAATGAACCCAAATTATGGATTAAAATCTGTGTTGTAATGTGTTTTGTTTTGGTGTAAATAAATGTTGAGTGAAATGCAGGTGTTGCTAATAATATGAGGAAATTCAGTGTTTAAATTGTTGTTGTTTAAGTGCCAAACCTTAAGGGTTATACACATTGTGATGTTGTTGTCAAATTGAGGGTTTTGTATACAAATTGGTGTTTTTGACTGAGTTGTTGTCAAAGTGTTTTGAGGGCTAAATAATGTGGGGAAAAACATGTAATAACTATGGGGAGATCATGCCAAAATTGTGTTAAGTTTGGGTGAAAATCTGTGTTGAAACGCCTCTGTAAAAATGCATTTCTGGGCGTGTCCGAACTTCCGTCCGGACTTGGAAGTCCGGACATGCCTCGTAAGTTATAATTTTTTTTCGAGTTCTGGTGATGTCCGGACTTCTGTCCGAACTTCGAAGTCCGGACACGTTTAAAAATTTTTCCCAGATTTCTGTTCGACTTGTGTCCGAACTTCGAAGTCCGGACACAAGTCCGGACACGTTTAAAAATTTTTCCCAGATTTCTGTTCGACTTGTGTCCGAACTTCGAAGTCCGGACACAAGTCCGGACGCGTTTAAAAATTTTTCCCAGATTTCTGTTCGACTTGTGTCCGAACTTCGAAGTCCGGACACAAGTCCGGACGCGTTTAAAAATTTTCTCAGATTTATGTTCGACTTGTGTCCGAACTTCGATGTCCGGACACAAGTCCGGACACTGAAAATTTTTTTTCTAAAAATTTGCTTCGACCTGTGTCCGAACTTTGAAGTCCGGACACAAGTTCGGACACAGTGTAATTTTGACCAAAAATTTTATTTAAGGGTAGGAAATGATACCCAATCATTGGGATTAATATGTGATGATGTTATAAAGTTGTTAAGGACAAATTAAGTGAGTTCTAAAGGTAGTTGAGTGGTGAAAGTGGTAGTACAAATGTAACGTTATAAAACTACCGAACGGGGCTAATCAAGGGTGCATTAGTCGTTAAATAATTATGTTGCCCTGATGTTAATTAAAGATAGTTATAATGTTACCAGTTGTTCAAAGAATTTAAAGGAACATGTGATGGCACATTAGAGTGCATCTTCGGTGACAGGTATGGTTTTCTTGCAACCTGTGTCCTAACGGATTACACCGGCTTGTATGCCAAAGTGTTTTTCTGTATGTTTGCCACCTTGCAAGATAAAGCATGAAATGAGTTTATAGTAATTCATTATTGTGGCGTAATTAATTCCGATACCGCTTAACCTTAGTTATGTGTTAAATAATAGTTAACCGACCTTAGGTTCACATAAGAGATCGGTATTCGGAATAAACGTCCCAACCCTTGGGAACGTCTAACTACGGCTATCCGTGCGTTAGTGTATGTTGTGATTATGCGTGATGTATGTGACTTGTTTGGCATGTTGTTGTTGTTATCGGATATAGTTATCCATGTTTGTTAAAAAGGGGATATTACTCCCCTTATGTGTCTAACCGAGTTAGTAACACTATGTGATGTGCGTATTGATAAGTTCCATAAGGGAACCTCTAACTAATAAGTATATGTTATATATGGAGAGGAATCCGGTTGTTCCGGTCGCGCGTATTGTTTGGGAGTTAATATATATATATGTAAATTAACTCCCATCCTGTTATGTTAAGGGTTGTTTTCCTTCATTGGATTTCGACCTCCCATTAGCTTAGCCAAAGCTTACCTACCCGACCTCCATATCGGGCTAGGAGGGAAATTATGTGTAATGTTGTTAGGGTGTTGACGCCTATGTTGCTTCGACTCCCTCTCTGTTATGTTATGGTTGTTTTCTTCCTGGAATTACAACCACCCACAAGCTTAACCAAGGCTTACCTACCTCATCACTATTGGAGTTAGGGGGAAATTATGTATGTTGTGTACGGTCCTATATGAGGCCGCCACTCAAGTAAGACAATGTATGTACGTTGTGCTCGGGCTTATATCACCCCGGCACTCCCTAAATGAAGTTCATGTACTCTAAGAAGAGTGAAATTAAGTTGTGTATGCTATAAAGTGAAGTGTGTGTGTTATGTTGGGTGTGCTAACCTTGTGTATGTATTCATTAATGTATGTTGCTTATAAGCATGATGTGTGTATGAGTTTGTGCATGTTTGAAATAAATCAACCGCATGCTAAGATGACAAATAGTTGTGCGTGGCCCGGTAGCATGCGGGCTGCGGGATTACCATACCAGCAAAGGTGCTGACCCCCTTTGGGGGCCCCCATTACTCTACAGGTACGAAGGAGCTGCAAGCCATTCGAGGGTAGGACGGGTAGTTGTTGCACCTGGGTGGTCATTCAGATTGTGAGTGTATTGTAGGTGTAGTAAGACCGAAGTTGTTATCGGCATTAGTTTGTAAATACTCGGTACAGTTGTAATGTAAGTGTATGATGAATGTTGGACATGGAACGGGATTTATGTTTAGATGCTCGGGAATTTAGTCCATCAGACCGGTACAATGTATGTATGTTAGCCTTGTTAGCCACGTGGGTGGCTAACGGCGTGTAACACCAAGGAGTTAAGTTGTGTTGTGAGTTATGAATTCCGCTGCGATATGATATTAAGTGTGTTGTTAGTAGTTGGGGTGTTACAAATCTCTTCCCCAATATTCCTACATATAATCTAGTATATTTTAGCATTGATTAAGCACTTTAAACTAGCCTAATCCACCGCTATCAAAATCTGTTACAAAACACACTCCACTGTTACATTTTCCTCCACTGTTACAGCTTTCTTTCTTCTACAATTGTTACAGATTTTTCCTTCCCTCATACCATTCAATACTCCCCCTACTAATGCTACTCCTAACATCCTCAATGCATTGCCCCAATCCTAGTTCCATCCCATTACTTAAATCCTCTTCTAAATATGTTACAAAGTACTAAACTAATCACTTAAACTCTCCAAATACACCTCGTTATTACCTAGGTAGTTTTCTTCTCTTACACAACTAAGTCCTCCTATTTCCATACAAATTTGGGCAGAGGTTCCCCTATATTTTTAACATTGCCCACATACATTCTCAGCTCACACATTCATTCCAATTCCCCAAATCAAATCACACATCATTCTACACAATATACCACAATATTTTTCCTACACATACACATACTTTACCCAATGTTTACCCAAGCTTTTAACCATCTTTTAAAGCCTCAAAACTGTTACATTCTTTTCTTCATCATACTACAATATACTTATTACTCATTCCCATATACACTACTCAATTCCAATACTCAAAACTGTTACACTATACCATACAAAACTAGCTCAAGGTAATGTATTTTACCTTGTGATTTTTGTTCCTCTTTCTCCCCTTCTCTTCCTTTCTTCTTTCTTTTCCTTCCTTTCCTTCTTGTTCTCGGTTCCAAATGGAGTCCACACTCCAATGCTACAGCCCATACCAACACACAATTCTAACTTATCATTCATTCACAACTAACCCTAGGATTTAGTTATTTTTAGGGTTTAGAAAGAACATTACCTCACAACCAATGAGTGGGGTCCATGGTTAGCAAGAGAGTGAAGTTTCTAGCCCATGGAATAAGCCAAAGTCGGCTGGAACACAAAGAGCAAGGCAAGGGTTCAACACAAAATTCGTTTTGCCAACAAGGGCTAGAAAAGGTTGAGTTTTCATGATTATTTTTACCTTAAAACATCAAGAAGAAGGAGGAGCTTCCATTGGTGGTCTCAAACCTTCAAATGGACAATACCCATGGAGATGAAAATGGGTGTTTTCGATTTTTGAAAAGATAGAGTTGTAGAGAATGTTGAGGGGATGAAGAATGTGTGCTTACTTTTGCATTTGGAGTTCAAATGAGACTAGAGCATGCACGAGAAGTGGGGTAGCCATTGAAGCTTCCCTTGGAGCTTCAGAAATCGCCCAACAGAGGAGGTAGAAGAGAGAGAAATCGCTGGGAGGAGGGAACTCACGAGAGAGAGGAGAAAATGAGGGGATTGGAGGTGAGAGAAAAGGTATGTCCCCTTTTTACTTTATTTACTTTTTACTTTTTGGCTCATTGTTTATTTAACTAGTTACATGTATGTGTGGGGGTATTATTGGACATATTAAAATTGGTCCCCCTACTGTATTACTGGTTGGAGCGTTTTTCGTCTTTTACAGAAAACGCTTGTTAGTTTACCCGGTTTCGGTACTATTCACTAACCGGGCCCGTTTTCCGGAATCCTCTTGTTTAATTATTTTTATTGGTTATTAAGCTTCCATAAATGCTTAATAATTATTATTTAATGATTTACTATTTTTACGGGTCCGTTTGACTACTTAAAGTCACGTTTTCGGGTTTTCTCGAAATACGTGCTCTAAAGCTCTATTAGCGTTTTAATTCATTATTTGGATCCGTTTTCTTCGGGAGTTGTTCCCATATATTATTTAGGTCTTATTTAACCTTTATAATCCATATAATACTCTAACCGAGGTCTCATACTGCCTATGGTTATTTAACGCTTATTTAGCGTTTTTCGCTTTTTAAGCATTTCTTGATTTCTTTTGGATTTATTTTTCCTTACCAATATTACTTAGGCGTCATTAGACCCTTAAATACGTATTAGATTAATTTTAATCCCTATATTTAAGTTCGGGGTATTTCAATCTACCCCCCTTAGGAACTTTGTCCTCAAAGTTGTTCGAGGTTATGGGATTACTATACTTACTCATTTATACTTGCCTAATACCGAAGCCATACATTCCTCCTCCTTACCATTCCCAAATTCGTTACTCAATGTTTCTCCTTTCCATACCATACCAATGTACAATAATTACTCCAATCCATATTACTATCAACCGTCTAGTTCCTCATTACAACATTTATACATACGTACAGTGCAAAGCTATCCCCAAAGCAATGCAATACACATTACAATTCCGTAGGAACTCAGGTCATCTAGACACAGGACTCCTCTATGTCCCGCTGCCCTTGGAATAACACAATATGATATACTACTATCTTCTCCGGTGTACGCTTCCAACAAATCCTTATTCTCATGTCTAAGGAAATCCTTTCACAACTACTAATTGGAAATCTTTCTAAAGCATACAGCTCTAAATTTCAATTTATATTCATTACATCTATCCTATGCGTGATTCTTGTGACCACTTAAGGGGAGCTTCAAGAATCATTCGACCCTGATGTGATAAGCATCAGTGTTGAACTATCTTTCCACCCCAATTTGTGTTCGGTCTCCCTTGATCTGATCAGGATCAAGTTCGACTTCCCACATCATATTCAATTAAACAAATAATTTAATTGTTTTCATTTTCTATCTTTTAACTCTTTCTAGTCGTAATTACGAATTCATACATCTCCAAAGGATGGAATCAGTCCATCAATCGTCCTCACTCTACTTCCCAAATGCTTTACTCCATGGTTCAATCCTAATGCTCATTTCATCAACCTTCACTACTTCCATCCATTACTCACCATCATCACCAATATTCTAACTAAGGAATACTATACTTATAAGATTTAGTTGACTTCAATTTACTTCAAACAATTTACCTACGATTCCACTACTCATAAACTTCATTCATCTACTACTCTCATTCATTCCGTACTACTTCTTCAAAGGCTACAATACTTGTGGAGCTCCGTCCACTTCTCATTACTTTTCTTTTACTAATACTCTTACATTGGTGTTACAAGATGGGTATATTCCTCCTATGGTATTTGCATGTCTAATGCCTAGTTACCATAATTACAATATGAATGAGTACTTATGTTTATTTAACATAGTATCAATCATCAATTTGATTCTCATTTGTGCTATGCACATTATAGTTTTATGTGTTTTATTTATAAAACTTGCATTAAGCGGTTTTCGCTCTACCCCCCTTAAAAGGGATTACGCCCACGTAATCTACCATATGTTATTATTATTAAACTTTGGTTTAATCAGTCAGGGCAAACTGAAGCGTTTAGCTTCACTACCGTATACTATACAATATGCTCTGGTCAAAGGGATCTTAACCATACCAACGGTTTAGTCTTTGCACCAAGAGTTCCTATATGAGTTTATTTAACTCATATTTAATTCGGTTCTAGCCTAACCGGCTTCAAGGCATTAATAGCCAATCTCGCATACTTACTGGGTGTATTACATTCCTTAGCTAGGGCCCACTAGCTTCTGCTGCGCGACCCTGATAACCTTAGTGTTTAATCCACTCTTTGGTTATTATAGATGTGTTACTCATCGCCTTTCTATCCCTTTATTGTGGGAATAAGGTTTACAAACAAGTGTGGTATTCTTTTACCGCCTTTGAACTCAACGAGTTTAGACTATAACCAGCTTCCTGGTAATCTATTATACATACTATCCGTACTCTCACGATTATTCGCTATGTTTTTCCAACTTATTGTTGGCGAGGCTAAGCCACTATTTAGTTATAGTGCTTCCTCTGTTGTCAATAGCTTCTGGATTACACTAGTTCTTCTGGTTCAGTACAAGTGTTCTTTACTTGTATGACCTTGCATTTCTATGTGTCGGTCCTAGTGACTTTGATATGTCTCCTTTCACCTTTTACTCCAATGGAATTCACATCTTGTGATTGTTAGTGTGTTGTACACTCTTCGTGCTTCTTTGGCCTTTAGGCCGCACGGTTTGTTGCTAAGCTTGCTCAACTGGCTAGTGCCATGTTCGTGGTGAAAGGAAAGATTTACTACGGTTTACATTCTCCATATCCCTAGCCATCCCATTAGATCATTAGCTGCACAAGTGCAATACCAAAACACTCAGTCATACAGAGTGCAGAGGCGTAAACGCTTGACAGTAAATCACTTATGTGATCGCATAGGAATAGATATTTCTGCCTGTCTTCTCATACTTATACTCCGTGTCATTGCTTAAATACTTCCTCATAGCAGTCGCTTGTTGCGCACCACATTCTTACTCATTATACAACATCGTTTTTACTGTCTCTGTTACTGTGGTAGTTTCTCTTTACTCATTGCCGTTTTCATTGGCACCATTCCCTTATGGTATGAATACCCTGGGGTTTCCAATGTTCGTGTGTATGACGGTTGTCGTAGCATACCGCAATATTAATATCCCCCCAATGTGGGGATGTTCTTCCATTTTAGGTTTCGTGTGTAGGTTAGCTTACCTCACGTTCCATCATCATTTATGATATAATTTACCAGGTATCTTGGTTGATAATGGATGAGGTAATTCATCGGGTTATAAGCTCTTTTGAGCATTAGTCATTCGCGGTGTTCAATGTGTATTCTCATTGATTGTTTTGACAATTATTGTCCTTCAGTGTTGAGCATTGGTTATAGGCTCCAGCTATGTAGTTCTACTCGTATGTACATCACCGGGACATCCCAAGAAACTTCAAGGGTTTTCTGGTCTCGTTCTATCATTGATAGATGAAATTCTTGTTGAGAGGCTTGTTTCCACTCATAGGTCTCATGACAAGGTTTACCATGTTTGTGTTTATATAATGGTTCACCACAGGCTTGGGTGCGTATGGAGTATGCTTACTCCTTAAGTCGTAATGGTTTGGAAGTCTCATTCCCTTATTCCATCGCCCCTTGGCAATATCTATATGCGTATGCTTTATTATTATAGTAGATGGAAGCCTTTCTAAGGGTTCACATCTTCACCACATTGGTGGTCTTTGGGTTTCTCATAGTGTCCAAGTGTGGACTAGGCCAATGTTGGCATTATCATGATTCTTATGCCTCTGTGCTACCATTGCTACAGAAGGCATGAAGGTAATTAAAAGCTTGTCAACTGTATACTAGACTGATGCTCTAGTGACAGTGACACTGAGTTGGCCATTACTCTAAGCCACTCAGGATGTTGGGTTTGAATTGATAGTCCAGTTGTTGATTTCTTGTCGTATGAGACAATATCTCTTGCAAGTCTTGTTATCAATTGGTGTGGGTTTTACAACCGTTTAAGTTACATATAACGTATTTGGTTTACGACTTCTGAGCCGTATTGCTGCAAGCTATGCTCTTTGCAAGCTGCTTATACATGTTTCCACTCCATGTATACCGTCATAGGTTGGAGATATTATTGGGCTCCATGGTAAGTCGTGGCATCACGCTTCCGTTCATAGAAGACTCTTAGGCAATCTGGTGCTGATCAGTGCCTTTTTTAGACTAGGGTATTTCCTGTCAAGTGAAATCCCTTCGGTGTCTTAACTGAGTGTTCGTTCCAGCTCCTGTATTCTTATCTTGACGCTTTGTTTGGCTGTTGTTAATCCAGTCACCCTCAAGGATTGCTCCTGGGTGTTGTTAGATTATGCCGTTACCTCCGGCTAATGTTTATAACATGTGTTGTCCTCAATACCGTCTTATGGTATTGTATTAAGCTATTCCCTTTAGGTTTATAACGTCTCCCGTCGTTGGGTAGACCGTTTACACCTTCTCCTAGTGTTCTTGACTAGGTTTACATTCTTTTCCAATGATGGATTTTACTTTATGGTGATCTTGTGATTGCTCTTAGGAGTTCTGTCCCGTTTGTCGAGCATTGTGGTGTTCATGTTAGGCAACTGCCTTACTGTGTTGAGGCTGGGTATGCTTTCCAGCTGTCATATATTTGCTTGATGTCTTTGAGACATACCCAATGTCTATACTTATCAGTCTGTGCTCTTTGCACTTCTTAGTCCTTACTCCTTATCTTCCGATGGATTCTTTGAGTTTCTTACACTTGTTCCTTAACTGAGTTTCCTTCTCCTTGATTGTCTGCGGTGTCCAGTCGTTCTGGTTAAAATTTACTCATGGTCCGTGATAAGTGTCTAAATGAGCATGTTTTATGGGTGTATTTCATATATTATATTAGCACTTTTCTTGCTCATTTCTCCACTTCGGTTAGTTTTCCTCTAGTTTATGTTTTATTGTTTATCTAACAAATTTATTGGTTTAACATGAGGAAAACCAAGCTGGGAGTAAAGTAGACAAAGAGACGAACGCATAGACGCAAACGGCTCAGGAAACGGAGTCCAAACGAAGAATCTAGAGCCGGTCAAAATTGGTAGAAGAAAGTAAGTCAACAACTCGAGACTACACAAGGCAACCACCCTAATATAGGCGGACTCCTGGGCGGTCAAGGCACAACCGCCTGTTTGGAGGCGGACTCCTGGGCGGTCAAGACTCATGGCGCAACACCAAGGCAACCGCCTCTAACCAGGCGGACACTAGGGCGGACTCCAGGCAGACTCCAAGCGGTCACCTTGGGATAAAACTACACTATAATAAATATAGATTTATAGCAAACTAATAGGCAAGTGTACCTATACGTAGTAGTAAAAAAGTGTCGTATCCACAGAGAGATTGTTCAATTATCCTAGTTTTAGGTAGTTATAAAAACTGTAAAAAGGGGTTTAGCCGGAGGCAAGCTTATTTTTGTTGGATTAGTACAGAAATATAAAAACAGTAAAAAACAGTTGTGAATTAAGTTGGAAAATGTGCTAAGGAAGGTGAAGTCGCCCTATTATAACTCAGATGTTAAATATAATCCTAGTTTGCTCTTATTTGTCTGTTAAGAATTTTATCTTGCGGCCTTTCTAAATCTAGACAAGGACAACTCTTAATTAATTCATAGACTTTTTACAATCAGAAAAAGTCTAAAATCATTAATTAGCTTTAAGCGAGAATTCTTTTTATAACAGCGATGGATTTTATCTGCTAATCAAGGAGATAATATCTAACGTCTGTCTCTCTTTGTGGTCTATTCTCTAATTTACAAATCATTTGAAATTAGAGAAACCGAAAATGCGTAAAAATGATCAGTTCTTAAACATTTAGTAATAGAGAGAGACAAAACAAATATTTATAAGCAACTCGGTATTATAAATACGCTGTTATTTAGGGGTTAACACCCATCCTAAGCACAAATATAGAATTACTCAGACATCGACAGAAATAAAAACAGAGTGGAGATTGAAATAGTCATTGTTAGGAACTGCCTGCGAAGAACAGGTCTGCACTCGCCTGCCTCTTTTCTCTCTTTGTAAAATACTGCTTCTGTTTGAGTACGTACGTGAATGTGGTGAAGTGGTGAGAATAAATAAAAGATGGAGAATTGTGGTGTTACGGGATGAATTAAATGGAAGAGAATGGAGTGTGGAGCTGTTTGTGTGATTTCCTCAGCCTCTGGTCGTACGTGGTGTTTATTGTGCAGTTATGGTGCTGGGTTTATATAGAGGATTGGAAGAGGCAGATGAAGAAGACACTGATTGAGCATTGATTCAGACTGATTGCTTCATTTAATGCGGGGGACAAAGCCGAAACGCGTGAGCGATTTAAGGTAGGCGGAGCAGATGCGAGTTGCAGAGTCGGCGCGAAGAAGAAAACTGTTTCGCGACTGATTTTAGTCTTGTCCGCCTAGCAACCGCCCCATTCTAGGCGGTTTTATGCACGTCCGCCTGAACAACCGCCTGGTGACCGCCTGGAGTCTGCCTGGAGTCAGCCCTAGTGTCCGCCTGGTTAGAGGCGGTTGCCTTGGTGTTGCGCCATGAGTCTTGACCGCCAGGAGTCCGCCTCCAAACAGGCGGTTGTGCCTTGACCGCCCAGGAGTCCGCCTCCAAACAGGCGGTTGTGCCTTAACCGCCCAGGAGTCCGCCTATATTAGGGCGGTTGCCTTGTGTAGTCTCGAGTTGTTGACTTACTTTCTTCTACCAATTTTGACCGGCTCTAGATTCTTCGTTTGGACTCCGTTTCCTGAGTCGTTTGCGTCTATGTGTTCGTCTCTTTGTCTACTTTACTCCCAGCTTAGTTTTCCTCATGTTAAACCAATAAATTTGTGAGATAAATAATAAAACATAAACTAGAAGAAAACTAACCGAAGTGGAGAAATGAGCAAGAAAAGTGCTAATATAATATATGAAATACACCCATAAAACATGCTCATTTAGACGTTAAAGAAGGGCAGCTTTCCGGGAGGCAACCCTGACGAACTTATCTTTTATGTGCTTTTATGCTCTTTTAATTATCAGGTTCTCTTTCCATTTTTGTTTTTGCTAACTATTAACCCCATTTGTAGTATGGTTGCTTCTAGTGTCTTATGCAGGTGCAATTTCATGTCTACACCGCAACCAAGCTACGCTACTTGAGGCTGAAGCTCAAGTGTGGGGGAACTCCTATAACGCTAGCAAAAATAATCTCAGGGGAGTACCAGTTTCTTTAATTATGCTTTTATTTAAATAAAATTTGCAGAGGAGAGTTTATGTGCTTAAATGACTAGTCGTGAGCTTTGTGTTCTCTCTATTTTATCTACTTACCGAAACTTTCCCTTGTTTTTCTGGTGAACAATGTGGACATTGTTCAAATTAAGTGTGGGGGAGTGTGCCTTTTCAGTGACATTTTGTGCTAAAATGCTTAATCTCTCTGCTTATCTTGCGTTTGTTCAAATTCAATATCGTGGACCCTTTTTATGTGGGTTGTTCTCTTTAAGAATAAATATTGTTATGAATTGTGGGATAAATGGTACAAATTCAACAAAAATTTTAAAATTTTGATTACTTTTGAGGAGCATTTTTATGCGGTGTGACCAAATGATCTAAAATGGTTGGATTTTTATTACTCAGGGGTTCCTTCTGTCTTCTTTCTTAGGGATTGCTAAGGGGTGCTTCTCTGTCAAAAAGGAAAAAATGTAATAAATAAGGGACTTGCGAGACACCATTGGTAACCAACAAAGAGAGTTGAGTGTTCTTAAAAACAAAGGCTTAATGCCTACATATTATCTTCTCATCTCTTATGCAAAAGTGAAACAAATGCATAATTCTATTTTTCCTTTTGTTTTCTCCTCAATGCCCATTCTTGAGAGAAGTTGGCCATGGTAAAAGTTCTCAAAGTCACCTTAAATCAAGAAGCATTGAAGTACTCCGGATCATACCCCGAAACTCTAATTTTTATTTTTGCCCTGAGTACACCTATGCCACCAGTAGGTGATGGATCACACTCCTCTAAAAAGTTTAAGATCATGTACTATTGACTTCTTTATCCTACCCTTCATAATAGTATTTGTTAATTTTGAGCATTCCCTACTTGTTTGGGTACATGGTTTTGCTTGAGGACAAGCAAAAGGTAAGTGTGGGGGTGTGATAAGTGTCTAAATGAGCATGTTTTATGGGTGTATTTCATATATTATATTAGCACTTTTCTTGCTCATTTCTCCACTTCAGTTAGTTTTCCTCTAGTTTATGTTTTATTGTTTATCTCACAAATTTATTGGTTTAACATGAGGAAAACCAAGCTGGGAGTAAAGTAGACAAAGAGACGAACGCATAGACGCAAACGGCTCAGGAAACGGAGTCCAAACGAAGAATCTAGAGCCGGTCAAAATTGGTAGAAGAAAGTAAGTCAACAACTCGAGACTACACAAGGCAACCGCCCTAATATAGGCGGACTCCTGGGCGGTCAAGGCACAACCGCCTGTTTGGAGGCGGACTCCTGGGCGATCAAGGCACAACCGCCTGTTTGGAGGCGGACTCCTGGCGGTCAAGACTCATGGCGCAACACCAAGGCAACCGCCTCTAACCAGGCGGACACTAGGGCGGACTCCAGGCAGACTCCAGGCGGTCACCAGGCGGTTGTTCAGGCGGACGTGCATAAAACCGCCTAGAATGGGGCGGTTGCTAGGCGGACAAGACTAAAATCAGTCGCGAAACAGTTTTCTTCTTCGCGCTGACTCTGCAACTCGCATCTGCTCCGCCTACCTTAAATCGCTCACACGTTTCGGCTCTGTCCCCCGCATTAAATGAAGCAATCAGTCTGCAATCAATGCTCAATCAGTGCTCTTCTTCATCTGCCTCTTCCAATCCTCTATATAAACCCAGCACCATAACTGCACAATAAACACCACGTACGACCAGAGGCTGAGGAAATCACACAAACAGCTCCACACTCCATTCTCTTCCATTTAATTCATCCCGTAACACCACAATTCTCCATCTTTTATTTATTCTCACCACTTCACCACATTCACGTACGTACTCAAACAGAAGCAGTATTTTACAAAGAGAGAAAAGAGGCAGGCGAGTGCAGACCCGTTCTTCGCAGGCAGTTCCTAACTAATGACTATTTCAATCTCCACTCTGTTTTTATTTCTGTCGATGTCTGAGTAATTCTATATTTGTGCTTAGGATGGGTGTTTAACCCCTAAATAACTCAGCGTATTTATAATACCGAGTTTGCTTATAAATATTTGTTTTGTCTCTCTCTATTATTAAATGTTTAAGAACTGATCATTTTTACGCATTTTCGGTTTCTCTAATTTCAATGATTTTGTAAATTAGAGAATAGACCACAAAGAGAGACAGACGTTAGATATTATCTCCTTGATTAGCAGATAAAATCCATCGCTGTTATAAAAAGAATTCTCGCTTAAAGCTAATTAATGATTTTAGACTTTTTCTGATTGTAAAAAGTCTACTGAATTAATTAAGAGTTGTCCTTGTCTATGATTTAGAAAGACCACAAGATAAAATTCTTAACAGACAAATAAGAGCAAACTAGGATTATATTTAACATCTGAGTTATAATAGGGCGACTTCACCTTCCTTAGCACATTTTTCCATCCACTTAATTCACAACTGTTTTTACTGTTTTTATTATTTCTGTACTAATCCAACAACAAATCAAGCTTGCCTCCGGCTAAACCCCTTTTTACAGTTTTTATTAACTACCTAAACTAGGATAATTGAACAATCTCTCTGTGGATACGACACTTGTTTTACTACTACGTATAGGTACACTTGCCTATTAGTTTGCTATAAATCTATATTTATTATAGTGTAGTTTTATCCCAACAGTCCGTAGAACGGAGTTGACTACTTCCCGTGTTTCGTACACTACATGTATACATACGTGGGGTATCATGTTGATACGTTACCACTTACCCAACTATATGTCAGGCCCGCAAGCTCCTTCGGAGTGCGGTTGTCCCACATCCCGTAATTGGGTACACTCGTAGTGTTCGTCACACGCCTAGGTGAAGTATTCTATTGTCAACTCCTCTTGTACCATTCTTTGATACTCACCGTAATTATGTTGGCTCGATTTTTAAAATCCAAGGTTTAAAAGAAGGTTTGTGGTTTTGAAAGAAAACTTGGTTTGAAACTATGGTTCGGTGTTAAAAAAAGTTCTTCATGGCATAGCCATGTTCGAAATCTTGACCAAGTCCAGCTTCTCGCTGACTGGTATGTTCTAAATACAGTGGTCGGGCTGTTAGGCCTTTCCAAGGTTCCATTCTTTCAGTGTTAGGATTTGTGATCCAGTAATTGTTTCATTATGGTCACAACACATTACTATGTACTTGTGACGTGTTAGGGTTCCTCTGTATGTTCCTGTCCTTGCTGCACTTGCCGTGGCAAGTGCGTGGTATTGGTGGTTTTTGGGTAAACCTACACCGGTCACGGTATGGTTTCCACTGGTACTTGATAGTCTTGTTGACTCTTCCCTCGATCTTATCGATCTATAATTGGTATACTCGATCCCATAGGTAGCTCCTTAGTGGTCTAGACATGGCTGTCGTAGATCTGGGTACTTCTCCAATCCTTGGAGATTCCCACTCCATTTGGTTTAGTGTCGTTCCTTGTGGCTCGTCCCCACACATCTGTGGTGGTTACTGAGCCTTCCTTGTTTAGGCACTACTCTTGTAGTCCTATTGGATTATATCTCATGGTCGTTCTTGTAATTGTCTGAGCTATATTGGCCAGGTATTGCAACCTTAATGGCGTCGTAGTTTCGGAGTTAACCGCTTCTGACTATGTCCTTAGTCAGCTAGCATACCGTTGGTGGTATTATTCAAGTATTACTATCCCGTAGACTTGTGTCGGGTTCCGTTACTGCTCCCTTTTCCAATCCGTTACACGGTTAATGCCTCTTTCCTGTTGTTGGTTGACTAGCTAGGTTTCGCGACTGCTAAGCACGTCGCCCCATGCTGTTGTAAGTTGTAGCCTCCTCGTGGCTGGAGTGCTTATTCCACCACTATTAAGTGCGGGTCTTGTTGCTCAACCGGGATCCCTCACCGGGTCTTCCATTTCTTGGAATCTACGATATGTCCGGTTCTTTCCTCTTGTAGGGATAACTCATTACTGCCAGATCGGGTTTTCCCCGAGTATGAGAAGGCTTTTCTTCTCTCTGGCGTCCTTTCCCAAGTTATACAGTGGGGTTTGCGGCGGACGGGACTGGTATTGTAGGTATCCGGTACTCACCGGTAGTTCCTAACTAGCATATCTCTAATGCTAACACTCAGCCCTTAGCCCTAAGCTTCTAATTCCTAACTCGGTGTTCCTAAACTCGGTATTTCCAGTCATCAGCGATACTTCGCTCTGATACCACTTTTTGTAACACCCCTACCATTAATACAATGCTTACCGTCCATTCTCCTTACACATCAGGTACACGCAGCGGATACATACTTACATACAGTGGGTGATACAATGCCGTTAGTCACCCACGTGACTAACAAGGCTACTACTTCTACATACAGCATCGGTCTGATGGACCGGAATCCCGAGTACTACACATCTCTAATACATACTCCATTCATCGATCAAATACAACAATGCTCCGTTCAATACTTACTCCTCCATAATTCATACAATACAATACACTTAACCGAGTCTACTAGAATCCTTATACAATTACAATATCTCTTCCAAGTTCACACATACTCAATAAGAGTCTACATCTACCCATTCCTCACAATTACTTACTTCCTAAGTACAAAGGCATGCCACCGGTCTCTTACCTTGACCGTATCCGCTTCGGGTACCTGCACACTAAAAACGTTCCCCCTAGGGGGTCAGCTTTCGCTGCATATGATAACCGCATACCCCGCGTACTAGTGAGGGTACGCCGACCACTTGGTCGAATACATGCAGTTCATTTTCATACAAACATACATGCATACATGCTCTTACACACAATACAATAATACTTACGCAAGGCATACATACATACACTTCATTACATACAAGGAATACAATATAACCATCCAATACATACTTACCTTCTTCCGAATGCACATGCCCATTAAATACACAATATACAGTACTTGTTAGCTTCATTGGTCCACCCGGGTTAATCGGGTGGAGATTACTCTTTTACTCGTTACTTCATACATACGCATACATACTCATACTCATACTCATACTCATACGTACTTACTTACCTTACTCTTACTCATGTTAAGTCGTCGGGACCTCCGGCCCTGGGGACTACTCCGTCCCACCTCCGGGATTTACTTGACTCACCAATCCGGGATGCTACCCACTTAAGGGATTTGGGCCGCGGACCAGTTTAAGAGTCAGGAATTGCAGCCAACCTCTTGTGACTCCGCATCCTCACGCGTGGCCGAAGCTATATCGGACTTCTACTCATTCCAATTTACTCACTTAAGTTAGGAGTTAGGTAGTTAGGAATTAGTAGAAGTCAACATCCAACCACATACACAATACATTATTCATATACACATCCATACAAATACAATATAATATACAAGTACACTACCAGATACAATTACACTTCATCATCATTCATATGTTTCATGAATTATACAAACTATTGTTCAAGACAAATATCAAGAACAATGTAAACAAGCACAAGTAAGTGCAATATAGTCCGATTCGTGCATTTATCTTATTAGGTGATCAAATAAGCACACAAACCGGGGTAACCAGATTAGGATACAGGGCATGAAGAAATCATACCTTTCACCGTTGACTTTGGACTCACCGACTCCCTTCGGTGTTCAACTATTTGAATCCTATCACATACATACAGTTGGATGGTTAATTATCCATAATTAACCTTACTTATTACTTTCCTAAAGTTTCCTAGTTTATACTTACTAACTCTTTGTTACTTAAATACATTTACTTAAGTTACTTACTTACAATTATTTTCTAAGCTTGTTTATAGCCTTAATGACCATTAAACATCATTAATTATGTCTTAATCATCTTATACAATCATTACCCATCCTTACCCTACCTTAGATTAGCTTTAGAACACATTCTGGAGGGTTTTTAGTAGGGTCCGGGTTAGTGTCCGGGTTTACAAACCCGGACCGTAATGTTTGGTCACTCTCGGGGGGAATTTAAGTGTGGTCCGGGTTTAGGGCTGGGTTTACGAACCCGGACCATGCAGTGTAGTTTCTCTCGGGTGAAAAATTTGGGTGGTCCGGGTTTAGGGGTTGGTTTGCAAACCCGGACCATTCCTTTGCAAAACTCTCAGGTGCATTTTAGGGGTGGTCCGTGTTTAGGTCTTGGTTTACAAACCCGGACCATCCATTCTGAAATACCTTCTGCCGTGTTTTTTGACATGTCCGGGTTTGTGTACTTGTTTACAAACCCGGACAAGTTACAGTATTGTAAAATATATATGTTTTTGATTATGTTTCAACTCCAAACTTCTACCAATCTCTTCCCCAATATTCCTACATATAATATAGTATATTTTAGCATTGATTAAGCACTTTAAGCTAGCCTAATCCACCGCTATCAAAATCTGTTACAAAACACACTCCACTGTTACATTTTCCTCCACTGTTACAACTTTCTTTCTTCTACAATTGTTACAGATTTTTCCTTCCCTCATACCATTCAATACTCCCCCTACTAATGCTACTCCTTACATCCTCAATGCATTGCCCCTATCCTAGTTCCATCCCATTACTTAAATCCTCTTCTAAATATGTTACAAAGTACTAAACTATTCACTTAAACTCTCCAAATACACCTAGTTATTACCTAGGTAGTTTTCTTCTCTTACACAACTAAGTCCTCCTATTTCCATACAAATTTGGGCAGAGGTTCCCCTATATTTTTAACATTGCCCACATACATTCTCAGCTCACACATTCATTCCAATTCCCCAAATCAAATCACACATCATTCTACACAATATACCACAATATTTTTCCTACACATACACATACTTTACCCAATGTTTACCCAAGCTTTTAACCATCTTTTAAAGCCTCAAAACTGTTACATTCTTTTCTTCATCATACTACAATATACTTATTACTCATTCCCATATACACTACTCAATTCCAATACTCAAAACTGTTACACTATACCATACAAACTAGCTCAAGGTAATGTATTTTACCTTGTGATTTTTGTTCCTCTTTCTCCCCTTCTCTTCCTTTCTTCTTTCTTTTTCCTTCTTTCCTTCTTGTTCTGGTTCCAATGGAGTCCACACTCCAATGCGCCTCATACCAACACACAATTCTAACTTATCATTCATTCACAACTACCCTAGGATTTAGTATTTTTAGGGTTTAGAAAGAACATTACCATCAACCAATGAGTGGGGTCCTTGGTTAGCAAGAGAGTGAAGTTTCTAGCCCATGGAATAAGCCAAAGTCGGCTGGAACACAAAGAGCAAGGCAAGGGTTCAACACCAAAATTCGTTTTGCCAACAAGGGTAGAAAAGGTTGAGTTTTCATGATTATTTTTACTTAAAACATCAAGAAGAAGGAGGAGCTTCCATTGGTGGTCTCAAACCTTTCAAATGGAGAATACCCATGGAGATGAAAATGGGTGTTTTCGATTTTTGAAAAGATAGAGTGTAGAGAATGTTGAGGGGATGAAGAATATGTGCTTACTTTTGCATTTGGAGTTCAAATGAGACTAGAGCATGCAAGAGAAGTGGGGTAGCCATTGAAGCTTCCCTTGGAGCTTCATAAATCGCCCAACAGAGGAGGTAGAAGAGAGATAAATCGCTGGGAGGAGGGAACTCACAAGAGAGAGGAGAAAATGAGGGGATTGGAGGTGGAGAAAAGGTATGTCCCCTTTTTACTTTATTTACTTTTACTTTTTGGCTCATTGTTTATTTAACTAGTTATGTATGTGTGGGGGTATTATTGGACATATTAAAATCGGTCCCCCTACTGTATTACTGGTTGGAGCGTTTTTCGTCTTTTACAGAAAACACTTGTTAGTTTACCCGGTTTTGGTACTATTCACTAACCGGGCCCGTTTTCCGGAATCCTCTTGTTTAATTATTTTTATTGGTTATTAAGCTTCCATAAATGCTTAATAATTATTATTTAATGATTTCTATTTTTACGGGTCCGTTTGACCACTTAAAGTCACGTTTTCGGGTTTTCTCGAAATACGTGCTCTAAAGCTCTATTAGCGTTTTAATTCATTATTTGGATCCGTTTTCTTCGAGAGTTGTTCCCATATATTATTTAGGTCTTATTGAACCTTTATAATCCATATACTACTAACCGAGGTCTCATACCTCCTATGGTTTATTTAACGCTTATTTAGCGTTTTTTTGCTTTTTAAGTCATTTCTTGATTTCTTTTGGATTTATTTTTCCTTACCAATATTACTTAGGCGTCATTAGGCCCTTAAATACGTATTAGATTAATTTTAATCCCTATATTTAAGTTCGGGGTATTTCACAGATACAAACTATGTTGGCGCGCTTCTGGTGGAGTGGGTCACCAAACAAAAAAAAAGCATCCACTAGAAGAAGTGGTCTTATTTATGTCAAAATATGGATGCAGCAGGACTAGGCTTTAGAGATATTTTGAGTTTCAATAGAGCATTATTGTCAAAACAACGACTTTGGTGCATATTGACTGAACTAGACACCCTGTTGTCTCAACTTTTCCATGCTCGCTATTTGTCTGATACCTCATTGTTGTCTGCTCCAGTGAAGGCCACTGGTAGCCATATATGGAAAGCTTTGTTAATTGTTCGAGACTTGATTGAGTTGGGTGACAAAAACATATAATCAGTGGCGCATGAACAAAGATTATAGACAAATGGATTAAAGATAAAGATGAAGGACGTCCTTTTCTTTGGAAGCTCCCTCTGGTTGCGCAACAAACAACTAAGGTAGCAGCACTAATGTGATACCCAGAGTAGGGGTCACCTCCCACATCGATCAGGAGAGAGCACGAACCATGCCTTATAGGTGTGGGGATACTCTTCCCTTGTGTGAGGCCTCTGGAGAGGTGTTAGTATCACCCTCCGGAACAAAACCCCAAAAGTAGGGACAATATCCACCGAGTAGAGGGCTTCCCGCTTCCGCTGGGCCACTCTGGTGTGAGGCCTCTGGAGAGGTGTTAGTATCACCCTCCGGAACAAAACCCCAAAAGTAGGGACAATATCCACCGAGTAGAGGGCTTCCCGCTTCCGCTGGGCCACTCTGGTGTGAGGCCTTTTGGGGATGGTACCCCGAGAACAAAACCGTGCGGGCTGCAGCCCAAAGCGGACAATATCACACATGTGGGTTAAGACTGGGCTGTTACAGATGGTATCAGAGCCAGGCCCAGGTCGGTGTGCCAGCGGGGACGCTAGGCTCCCAAGGGGGGTAGAGTGTGATACCCAGAGTAGGGGTCACCTCCCACATCGATCGGGAGAGAGCACGAACCATGCCTTATAGGTGTGGGGATACTCTTCCCTTGTGTGAGGCCTCTAGAGAGGTGTTAGTATCACCCTCCGGAACAAAACCCCAAAAGTAGGGACAATATCCACCGAGTAGAGGGCTTCCCGCTTCCGCTGGGCCACTCTGGTGTGAGGCCTCTAGAGAGGTGTTAGTATCACCCTCCGGAACAAAACTCCAAAAGTAGGGACAATATCCACCGAGTAGAGGGCTTCCCGCTTCCGCTGGGCCACTCTGGTGTGAGGCCTTTTGGGGATGGTACCCCGAGAACAAAACCGTGCGGGCTGCGGCCCAAAACGGACAATATCACACATGTGGGTTAAGACTGGGCTGTTACAACTAATCACTCCTTCGTTCTCTTGAAATGCACGACTTTTGCATGAATGGTTTCCTGCATCTGATGTATCTCTAATACTTCAAATGCCGCTAGCACAACCAACATCTGCCTCCACATCCGACACTAGGTACTGGGGCCTAACTTCCTCCGGAAACTTCACTGTCAAGTCTGCCTATCATGTAGATTTTTAACACACACAAGTCACGGAAATAGGTGATGCTTCCACATTAGCAAGCCCTATTGGAAAAGCTTGCAGGCGTTTGCGATCTCTTCATTGTCCATCAAGGGTAAAACTCTTTGCATGGAAACTACTTCATGGCGCCCTTCCCTGTGAAGTGGTCATAAACAAAGTATGAAACATACTGAAGATGAAAATATTTTTGTTGTGGAAAACGAGAAACTATGATTCATGCTCTCCTACATTGCCCCCACGGTAAAGTCCTATTGGCAGCTATTTAGTATCCCAATCCCATCCTATCTTCATTATGATCAAGTTTTTGTGGACTGGCTCTGGGACACATGCCGCAATGAATCACCATCAACATTGGTGCATCTAATGCAGCTATTGTGGTGTCTTTGGTTTGCAAGATGCCAATTAGTACATGCCAAGGCCAATACTTTTGCCCAAGGGTGGTGCTAGGCAAATAATTTCTAGCATTTCGCACAGTCAAGCTCAACTTTCACGCCCACAACCTTGAAGCAACATCGTAATCTTCACACATCATGGCTGGAAGTTTATGTTGATGGAAGTCTGGACAAATATGACCTATGGGCTGCGAATATGTTGGCTTGCAGCATGGGCTCCTCAACTTTGTAGGCTATCAGGGCAAACAAGGGAGCTTCACTCCCTCAGAAGTTGAAGCTATGGCCCTAGAGTTAGGTGTACAAGCGGCAATAAATTCAGGAGCAACATCCATTTGTTTTATGACAGATTGTAAACAAATTGTTGACTACCTCAACACGGTCACGACTGATACCCTTCACTATTCTGTCCGCAATATTCTAAATTGTATACTTTACAATTAACACATTTACAGTTTATAGCTTGATTTTACATACCAAGATCTGACAACATGTCAGCACATTGCTTGGTGAACCATGCACGTGGGGCGCAAACAAATGAGTAATGGTCTACGGATGATATTCTAGATTATGTTTTTAGGCTATGTACTACTTAAATATTAATACAATTACCATTTTTTTTTAAAAAGACTAACGGTTATAGATCTTGTAGCCACCCGCCCAAATTTTGGATTTTAAAGTTATCTAATATTACTTTTTTTCCTAACTCTTTTAGTGGCAACATTATACAATATAGAACGAATTAAAAAAGATTATCCTACACCACACATGTATAAAACTATCATAGGAAAGTTAAAAACTTCAAAGCTTATTTTATGGTTTGTGGTGGAGGGGTTTAGTGTAACCATAACAATCTGTCAAGTTAGTGGCAACATTATAAAGTGTAAAATAAGCTAAAAAAAAGATTACCCTAAGAACCACCAGATGAAAGTTAAAAACATTGAAGGTTTATTTTAGGATTTGTAATGGATTCTAAACCATAAACTCTAAAAATTTATCTAGTCAGTGATGAGATTATAAAGTATAGAACGTGTTTAAAAAATATCACCCTCACTACACAACCTAAAATCCACTCTATAAAAGTAAAAAACGTCGAAGGCTTATTTTAGGTTTTGTATTGGAGATCTATCGAGTCAATGATGATATATAAAGTATAAAACGAGTTAAGAAGAGTACTACCCTGCACCAAGAACCTTAAAATCACCCGAGGAAAGTTAAAAACGTCGAAGGTTTATTTTAGAGTTTGTAGTGGAGGGTCTAACGACCATAAACCACAAACTTTTAAAATATATCGAGTCAGTGACGACATAACAAAGTATAGAACGAGTTAAAAATAAAATACCCTACACCGTCGAATAATACATTTCATGGTAGCAGGCTACAACAATTCAAGTCGTCGGGCGATTACAAGGGCTACATCTGTTGGTCAGCTACAGTAGTGGTAGCCATTGAGTGGCTATCCCTGCCCACCCTGGTTGTGACTGCCTCCTCCGTATAAAAAAAGTGATTGCATGAAATAAAATGTTGACTGCAAATAGAGTTTAAGTTGTACTTTTTATAGGTTTATTTTAGTGTTAATGGCAGGAATGCGATATTCTGTTTTTTAAGGAAATTTGAAAGACCGTCTTGACATTTTGTGGCATATTTCATAGCATATTTACCACATAAAGTAGTGATCCTTGCATGGATCTCACATGGGTCCTACATTCTTCTTCAATAATATACTGCCACATATAAAACAGTCAAAACCGAAACAACTAGGAATATGTTGAGACAAACAGATCTTAGTAAATTTATAAGATACTAAAACTTTTAATTTTATTTGAATGATAACAACAAAATATAATTTTCAACATTTCATTGTTTGTGGAAGAAAGTAAAATAGTTGACTGGATATATATAATTCAAGAAAAATGTCATGAAATGTCATTAATATTTATTTAATTATTAAAAATAATTGATATTATTATGAACTAATGAAAAAAAGACAGAGATAATCATGTTAGTTAATAAACTAGTTTGAAAGATTACATATGTTATCAGCGTAAAAATTCAAAAAAACGACTAAAAATTTAGATAATTATATAAAAATAATAATTAGCCAGTATTAACATATAGACAACATAAAATTTATTTAGGGAAATTTCATGAAATGCCACTATATTTTTGGCTAATTCATGAAATGACATTAAAAAAAACAAAGTCACGAAATGCCACTATATTTTTATAAAAGTCCATGAAATGTCACTATGTCATTGACCAAAAGCAAAAAAGACAAAAACACCCCTAATAGTTAACAAAGTAGTTTAAAGTTCACGATATGCCCCTACATGTTTAAAAATTCACTAAAATTTATATAAAAAAATCAAAATATTATAAAAATATAGGTAACTATAAGAATATATTAAAAAATTAAAAATTAAAAAAATTAAAATATCATAAAACATTACAAAAAAGTAAATATTTCTTAGATATTTTTCAAAATTTTTTAGTACCATAAAAAAATGTAAAGTTTTTTACACCAGTAAAAAATATATTAAAATTATTAAAATACCAATTTTTAACCAATTAAGCACCAATTATTAAAAAAATTAAAATTACTAAAAAGTTTTATTTCTTTTTATGGTAGTAGATATTTTTTTAAAAATCTAAGAAATATTTTTTCAATGTTTTCTGATATTTTTATTTATTTTTAAAATATATTCTTATAGTTACCTATATTTTTATTTTTTGTGAATTTTTGAGAATTTTTCACATTTTGGGGCATATTGTGAACTTTGAAACTACTTTGTTAATTAGTAGGTTTTTTTGTCTTTTTTGCTTCTGGACAATGACATAGTGGCATTTCGTGTACTTTTGCAAAAAATATAGTGACATTTTGTGACTTTTTTTAGTGGCATTTTATGAATGAACCAATAATATAGTGTCATTTCATAAAATTTCCCATTTATTTATTCACTAGGAATTTTCACCAAATACCACTCAGTTTTTGCTTAATTCACGATATACCATCGTGTTTTTAAAATTACACAGGATAACACTAAGTTTTTACTTATTTCACCAGATAACACTATATCTCATTTTTTAAAAATGTTCCATTAATATCCCTAGAAAAATACTAAACTACCCATATAAATAGTTAAATAAAAGTGGTATCTTATGAAATTTATCAGTATGGCAAATTGCTTTCAAGTTGTTAATTAATAACATGGGTAGTTTAGTCATTTTCATGGAATATTAGCTAGACATTTAACAAAATATGAGACATAGTGTTATATGATGAAATAAGTAAAAACTTAGTGTTATCCTGTGTAATTTTAAAAACACAGTGGTATATCATGAATTATGTAAAAACTCAGTGGTATTTGGTGAAATTTCCCAAATACCAATTTTTAACCAATTAAGCACCAATTATTAAAAAAATTAAAATTACTAAAAAGTTTTATTTCTTTTTATGGTAGTAGATAGTTTTTTAAAAAATCTAAGAAATATTTTTTCAATGTTTTCTGATATTTTTATTTATTTTTAAAATATATTTTTCACCAAATACCACTCAGTTTTTGCTTAATTCACGATATACCATCGTGTTTTTAAAATTACACAGGATAACACTAAGTTTTTACTTATTTCACCAGATAACACTATATCTCATTTTTTAAAAATGTTCCATTAATATCCCTAGAAAAAATACTAAACTACCCATATAAATAGTTAAATAAAAGTGGTATCTTATGAAATTTATCAGTATGACAAATTGCTTTCAAGTTGTTAATTAATAACATGGGTAGTTTAGTCATTTTCATGGAATATTAGCTAAACATTTAACAAAATATGAGACATAGTGTTATATGATGAAATAAGTAAAAACTTAGTGTTATCCTGTGTAATTTTAAAAACACAGTGGTATATCATGAATTATGTAAAAACTCAGTGGTATTTGGTGAAATTTCCCTTGCTTGGGAATTGTCTTGGAGGATTTTGAAATCAAATGGGTGTTTTAGACACACCAAAGTCATGGTATGAGATGTGTTAACAATTGTGAAAAAGTTGGTGGCAAATGAGGTGTTAAGTCTTGTAAGGACTAAGGGATTGAACTAAGAGGTGGTGATGTTGAGAATTGTTGAGTAAATGAAATAGATGCATAATAATGCTTAGGAGTGGTTATCATGGTTGTGAAGAAACATTTTGGTTAGTGGATATTGTGGGCATAATTTACCACTTAGAAATCCTAAGGAACAATGTTACAAGTGTTAGGAATTTTTGTAAGAAATTGAGTAAGTGTTTAAGGGATTTAGAAGTGAGTTAATTAATGAGTTTGATGGATGATTTAAGAGAGTTCTAAAGTGCCAAAATGGTGGTGACACATGCTAGGATACTTGTGGAAAGAATTGGAGTGAATTAAGCATGTTGGAAAAGGGTCTGTCTTCAACCGACCCAGGGGACCCACCCTGGCTGGGTCGGTCGGACTGGGATTTCCAAAGGGCCGAAGTTTCTGACTTCGACCGACACAGAAGTGTTGGGTCGGTCGAGTGTAAGGTTTCAGTCGGAGAAGTTTCTGACTCCGACCGACCCAGGGGGTCTTGGGTCGGTCGGTGGATCGGTGGGTCGGTCGGATCTTATATAAAAAACAGAAAAGAAAATGTGGCTTAAGTAGTGAACCCTAGTACGTATAATGAGGGTAAACAAGTGTAAGTTTAAATGTAAGTCATGTCATATAATGATGTAAAATACTTAGTTAATCGGAAGTTAAATAAGTTAATTAACCGACATGGCTAATTATGTATAGGAGTTGCATTCGGTGGTCAACGAACGCAGCAGGGACCAAGGTATGGTTTTTTTGCAGTTTGTTTGCTACCAGTTTACACCGGCTTGTATGTTGTTTGTTTTCTGAGTGTTTACGACCTTGTAAGATTAAAGGCATGAAACGAGTTTACAGTTATTGTTTATTGTGGCGTGTGTGTTCCGATACTGTTAACCTCGAATACGTGCTAACCCGTTAGCTAACCAATGTTAGGATCACGTAAGAGAACGGTATTCGGTTTTTAACGTTTCAACTTATGGAACGTTCTAACTACGGCTATCCGTGTGTTAGTTGTGATTTGTGTTGCTCAAATGTATCTCATCTCCCTTGTGTGCCTAACTAGGCTTAAACACTTACAGTGTGAATTAATGTGCTAAGTTCCAATAACGGAACTACTAACAAGAGTATAACCGGGGGGGGTGAGGAATCCGGGTGTCCGGTAGCGCGTGTATGTTTGGGAGTTGATATCTGAATCAAATTCGACTCTTTCCATGTTATGGTTGTTCTCCTTCTTGGATTACAATCACCCACAAGTCTATTAAATGGCTTTCCTATCCTGACTTTAGTTTAGGCTAGGGGGATTACGTGTACGGTGTGTTTGGATCACTATATCCAACGCATCTTTGGGATAAGTTAAATGTTCGACAAACCGAACGGTAACAAGTTATGTAACAAGCTTAACATGAGATTGAAATGATTCTCTAGGCTTACCAAGTTTGGCTAACTGTTGTTTGGTTTGTTTCCTCAAGTGAATCATTCCTATTATGTTGTGTGTGTGTTGTTGCTATGCAATAAGTGTTGCTAAGCTTATGTATGTTTTATGTTAAAATAAATCCCATGTTATCATGACAATTAGTTGTGTGCATCCCGGTAGCCGATGGGCTGCACGTTAATCATACCAGCCAAGGGTTGCTGAGCCCCTCGGGGCACCATATTTTATTTTGCAGGATGAGGATCGAAGAAGCGGAGTTGCTTTAGTTTCTGAGTACAATGGAATACTTTTGTTATTTTGAATGTTGGGCCCGGGATGCGTCTGTGCTCCCGTGGTTGTATATTTTGGTAGCATCAGAATTAGTATGATGACTTGTACATATTTACACTCGGTATAGTTGGTTTGTAAGTATGTGGATGTTAGTAACTAATGCTCGGGAATCTGTGTCCATCAGACCGATACATATTGTGCGTATTAGCCTTGTTAGCCACGTGGGTCGCTAACGGCGTGTAACACCATCCCGTTTTGGTTATTATTTAACCAATCTCGTCCTCTGCAAACCCCGTTGTAGGTTGGGGAGAGAACGCCAGGGAGATGGAAAGACCTCTCGCACTCGGGTAAAATCCGATCTGGCAGTTGCGGAATAAACCTTATAAGAGAAGGAACCTATCATACGGTAGATGCCGAGAATTGGAAATCCCGGAGACGGTTCCCGTTTGAGCGACAATCACCGTACTTAACGATAGAAGATTCAGTAATCCTAAAAGCAGGATAACAAAATTTACGGCACCATGGGGCGACGTGCTTTGCAGTCGCGAGAACCATGTGCAACCGACAAGAGAGAGAGCACACACGCACAATGGAGCAATAGGCGGAGTAACGAAGCCGAGACCAGAGAGTCCGCAGTCTGCAAACGCACAATAATATCGTCAACGGTATACAAACAGACTAGGGAATTAGTCAAGGTTGGATAACTCCAAACCTACAATACCAAAAGGGCAGTGATACCTGAACAACATAGTTCAGGCAACTATGGAAGTATTTATGAATCTACACTAATAGGACTACGATGTAACTCCTAAGGATTAGTCAAACCTCGGTAACCACCGTAAAGGCGTGGGAATGAGCAACGAAGCAAGGTACATGGAGTACTACAAGGATCGGAAAAGCACCTGAATTAACAACAATCTTGTCAAGAACGCTGAGAAGCTACTCTGGAGATTGATCACTAAGATCAAAAGGTCGGTGAAAGAGCTAATAAGACCACCAATACGGATGGAAACAATACCATAAACGGTACACGTTAGCCTGAAAACCGACCTACCCGCGCACTTGCCAAGGCAAGTGCAGCAACAACAAGACAATTGGAAGACTTTCGACGACCGACAAGTACTTACTAAAGCATCATCATGGAGATGGAAGCAATCATAGGATCACCAATCCTAAGAACTTGAAGAACCAAACCTTGGAAAGGCCTAACGGCCCGACCATTATATTAACGAACATACTAGTCAGCAGGAAGCTGGACTTGGTCAAGACCTCAAACATGGCAATGCCATGAAGATTTCTTTCGAACTCAAGATTTTTATTTCAAAACCCAAAAAATTTCTTTCAAAACCTCAAACTTTTCTTTAAACCTCAGATTTTTTTAAAAAAAAAACAAACCAGAAGAATCACGGTGAGTATCATAGAATGATACAAGAGGAGTTGACAATAGAATACTTCACCTAGGCGTGTGACGAGCACTACGAGTGTACCCAAATACGGGATGTGGGACGACTGCACTCCGAAGGAGCTTGCGGGCCTGACAGACCCTTTTATGAGTTAGTCAGGTAAGTGGTAACGTACCAACGAGGTACCCCATGTATGTATACATGTAGTGTACGAAACACAGGAAGTAGTTGACTCCGTTCTACGGACAATAAGGTAATTCAAACTGGAACAGTTGGACACCTCGAATGATTGAAGAACCCAAATAAGCTTACAAAGCTAAAGGAGTCAAGAATTCACTCCAGGAGAACGATTAAGGGTTAGGAAGTGCGAGAAGCACTAGTAATTGAGCAAAGACATCGGATATGTCTCAAGGATATTGAAGTAAAGCATATTAGCTGGGATGAATACCTAGTATAAACAAGGCAATGAACCCAGAGTGATCATATAAGGTACTGGATACCATTCATCACAAAGAGGGTATCAAAACAATGGTAAACATAAGAGGAGTACCCATGGCCTACCCTAACAACGGGAGACGTGATAACCCTTAACGAGACAATTCGAAATCCAGAACCGCTATGCGGAGTAAACTGAACATTCTCATAAATATCAGCCAGATGTAATGGCATAATCAACAACACCCAGGAGCAATCCATAAAGGGTGTCAAGTCAACACAGTTGAACGAAATGTCGTGATAAGAACACCAGAATTGGAACAAACACTCGGTTAGAAAATCGAAGGGATCCCACTTGACAGGGGATACCCTAAATTAATAAATGGTACCGATTAATACCAAGATACTTAAAGGGTCTCCAATAAAAGAAAGCGTGATGCGACAATTTTATCATGGAGCCCAGTATCACCTTCTACCAGTGATGGTATACGGAGAAGTAACCACTTGGGAATAGCCTAAGATGAGCAAAGCTCGAGGCAACGTGGCTAGTGAGCCATGAACCTATTACCATACATAGATCCAACGGTTGCAAAACCTAATGGGAATCATAAGGAGAATTGCCGATAATGGCACAAGTAGATTATTTAATAAATAACGAGCAAAGATACCCCTCGTTATTGTGGTACCGCAAGAGCGGTGAACACATAGAGTCCAAAGAAGAGGATTCCATTAGTGAACGCCTGAAAATGTATCTCTTTCAGAACTACTAACATAGTGAAGCTTGAGCATACCATCATCGCCAAGCAATGGGAAAATAAGCTGGTATAACAATTGTTGAAAACTGAAGAGTAACCGGTTAAGAAGAGACATTGTATATGTATAGTGCGAAGAGTAAAACAAATAACGCTCAAGGAGCTCAGGAACATAAAGAATAACATATCCAGTAATCAGCCAAATAAATGGTGAACCATTGTATAAATGGTGGAAATACATGAGCAGAAGCTAATGCAATAGCGGACGCCATGGAAACCTAGTTGTAAATAAATACGAACATGGTGCACAGCAAGCGACCAATATATGGGAATAAATCATACAATGATATGGAGTTGATGAATAAAGATGATAGACAGATCGGGCAACAAGCTAGGAGTCTGCACCAAGTGATAAAGCAACACACAAGGAAATAATGTTCATTCCTATTGCAATCAAATAAGAGATTTACTGCCAAGAGTTTACGCCTCTACACTCTGTAGGACTGTGTTTTGATATTGCACTTGTGCAGTAATGATCTAGTGGGATAGCTAGGAATATGGGAAAATGTCAATTGTGGTAAAACTAGAAGGAAACTTATGATGTCATAAGGACCAATGCATAGAAAATGCAAGGTCGTACAAGTAAAGAACACTCGTACAAATCAGATAAGTGGGCTGAATCTGACAACAGAGGAAGCACTAGAACTAACTAGTGGCTCAACCTCAGCCGACAATACGTCGGAGGAATCAAGTGAATAACCACGAAAGTACGCAACAATATGTATATAGATTCCCGAAGAGCTGGATAGAAAATCCGAAGCTCATTGAATTCGCGTACGGTAAGAAATACCACACATGATCGATAAACATTATTCCCAAGATAAAAAGGGATAAAAGGGTGATGTATAGCACATTGAGCATAACGGGAAGGGTGAATAAACCCCAAGTTATTAGGGCCGCGCAATAGAAGCTAGTGGGCCCATAATTCTAAGGTCTAATATACCTAATGAAAGAATGGCTGATTATTAAAGCCTTGAAGCCTCTAAGGCTAGAACCGAACCCGGATAAGAGTTAAATTAAACTCCGATGAAAATTCGTGATGCAGGGACTAAACCAGTAAATTGGTTAAGACCCTTTGACCAGAATACATTGTATAGTAGACCGCATGAAAGTTGAACCACTTCATGACGGCTGAATGCCAAGACCAATGTCAAACATTGACACATGGTAGATTACGTGGACGTAATCCCTTTTTATGGGGGGTAGGGCGAAAACTGTGAAGTGTACGTTTTACGTAATAAGTGCGTAAACTACAATGCGTATATGTAACACCCCAACTGCTAAACCTGAACCATCACATAACAAACCTGCAACAATATTACAACACAACGGAAGAAAATACTAAAAGTTGGTGTTACCGCCGTTGGTCACCCACGTGACTAACTAGGCTTATTCCAGTCTCAAGCTACGGTCTAACGGACCCGAGTGTACCGAACGTAAGTGCGTACAAAGTCTTAAAACAAAATACAATACCGAGTTCGAAGTATCTCTCCTATTATTACAACTTAGTACCACAGTTTATGAAACGAGTGTATAGGCACACTTCGTAATGCAAATTACACCCTTAGTGCTCTACCCACTCCTACTCTCAGGTTTGGGGCCTCGTCTGCACCTACCTGCAATTTAAATCAGGCCCCAAGGGGCTCAGCACATGGCTGGTACAGAAAACGTGTAGCCCACAAGCTAACAGGGCTACACACGACTACTTTGTCGTACATATGCAGTTGATTATTCATACAAATTAATAATAAGAAGTACAATAACAAACACCACACCCATGTGAACATTCACAGCTCAAATAACTTGAACGTCGTAATGGACCCCATTATGAGTAAGTTAGACCCTAACTCCTGAGGCCTGAGAATTGTTTAGTTCTCGTGTTTGACCATACCTTATATTTCAACCATTCTTCTATTTAGAATTGGTTGTTCTCTAACTGAATTGTTTATTTTTTTGTCGGTCAAAGTAACCCTAGCCAATGAGTTATTAGCTCCATGGTTTAATAAACATTAATCTTAAGTTATGAGGGGTGTAGGCTTGACCCCCCGCGCCTCCTGAATTTGCCTCCCACCTCCGAACTATTCACTCGAGCTGGTCGGGTCAGTTTGTCGACCCTAGGCGAAAAAGTTGTAGACGACCATATGCGGAAGAAGATCTGATACTGATGCCGACCTCCTATCCTAAACATGCATGACCGGAGTCAGTCCCGGATTCCTCTCCTCACAAGTTCCAGTTAGTGTTGAAGTCTCATTGACCATTGGTTAGTTAAACGTCTCGCGGTCTATACCTACTAACACTTGGAGTATTTGTAAGCCTGTATACATTGTTTACTAAACATAGTTAATGAACAAGCTCTGAATCAGTCGTGTTGGTGCAATGGGCACACAATAACAATACAGTAAATCGGTTTCATGCTTAATCTTGTTTGGTCTCTCACAATAACACATATCACACAAACCGAGGTAGACCTCGTTAAGCAAACAACTACAGAATCCCATACCTTAGCCTATCGACGTTTCGCACTCCCAGATGACGTCTCGACTATTCTGGTCACTACTCCGCTCCTATAGTTCATTAGGACGGCGTGGTTAAATACTTATTTTCGTATTTCACTATCACCGTATTTTACTATTCACGTATACTATTTTACTATTCACTTATACGTCTCATATTTGACTATTCATATATACGTCTTTACTATTCATGTATACGTATTTACTATTCATGTATACGTATTTACTATTCATGTATACATATTCACTATTCATGTATATAGATACTATTCACATATACGGTACTATTCATGTACACCAAAATTTTTCGTATATGTCCGTATGATCTCCGTATCATACGTATTCATTTCTTTTTCCAATATAACTTGTATCTTCATTAAAAATGCTTTAAGTATCGGTTTCTTCTTCATACTTTATTAAATTACGGTATACCCCCGTATACCTTAAGTTTATACGGTTTTCGTTTAACCCCGTCTTAACTCTGTTTCTTTTACAACTTGTTTCTAAATTCTTTATTTAATTTCCTTAACCTTCTAAACACATAAAAATGTGTTTATTTACATTACTCACCCATAGTTTTTTCTCTTTAATCTCTATTTACTCCTATAAGTTTCTAAACTTTGTTATTTATTTATAAATTTCTTCCAAAGTCTTATTTAATTCATTTCTTTTATACTTTTGTCAATTAACCAAATATACCCAATTTGACCAGTCTTTTATTGTCAAACCCCTAACTTCCATTATTACAATAATACCCCTAAATTTAATTTAACTTAACTTTTCATTCCTTTATTCCTTTAATATCTAATCTTTTGCTACAAATTTTATTCTAGCTCCTCTAAACATTTTACAACTGTCATTGACCAGTTTGACCACGTTTGACCAGGAAATTTACCATTTACCCTTGTGGTCTTTTTTTTTATCCCAAGTCATTTATTAACCAATTTCACTCCATTAATTTCTATTTTCATAACTAATTTACACTACAGATTTTTGAACATCAAAAATCATTTTAAACATCTCTAAATCACCAGATTTATTTCTAAAGTTTAGTATCATATACTCTTTTATTACTTAAATATACCAAAAACCTTATAAATTCTAGTATACTTATAAACTCTTTATAAATTGTAACTTAAATTCTACAATTATTTTATCTCATCTAAACTTCATAATTCCATAATAATTCATATATATTTTTCGGCAATGATAATATATAGCTAAACTTCTTAAAATTTACATATTACTTAAATATCTAATTCCTTTAATTTAACTTAGTTATATAATTTCCTAACTCACATATGTTCCCTAATTTTCGCCACCCCTTACATTATAGTATATGAACTTTTCTCATATATATGGATAGCTTATATGAAAGTTTATATCATAAGGTTTAACTCTAATTTTATTTACAAATATAACATTTTAGGTGCCAAAATTAATCTAACACCTAATAAATTTGGCAATTTAAACAGGTATACGATAGGTTTAGATCATAATATAGATCAACATTTAGAACCATGAAATAGTAGTTTGTAGGATTTAACCTTGTATATTAAACTTTTAGCTTAATATCAAAGCTTGAATTCCTTAGAAATTTTGCCAGCAATTTGCTAAAGTAATTGTCCCCAAATTATAAAATAAGATGAGAATAAGATGGGTTTTATCCCATGCCAATCGCTGTAACAAAAACCAAAGAACAAGAAGTTTTCAAGAAGGCAATGTTTTTACCTCAAGAATCAAAGGCACTTCTTCGTGGTTTTTCCTGAGAATCTGGGGGCTCATGAGATATGGTTGTAAATCTTGAAAAGAGGATTCCACTAGCTATCAATCTTGTGATTTGGAGTTAGGACGAGAAAGTTATATTTCTACAAGGAAGGTTGTCTTAAGGCTCAAAACTAAAACATTGGAATTGTTTTTGTGTTGTTTTTTTAAAGAGAGGGGAAAGATCGACCTTGTGACGCTCATATGACAGGTAAAGTCTGATTCTGATTCACGAAGGGACAAGATGATTTGGCAATTAGAAAGTCTTAGTATTTGAAATAGTGAATTTAAAAGCATTTGGAACCTTGGTGAGTCATCCCCATGTCGGCAGCCCTATGCCTTATTTGATCTGATTTTTTTTTGTTTTTCCTTGTATTTTGTACATTTTATTGTATTAACTCGTTCATAATGACTTATACCATGTGTTAGGTATGTTCATAGCAAAATGCCTTAAACACATTTTATGTGCTTCCGGGTTCACATTGATTATGCAATTTGTTTGGCTAGTTTAATGGTTTTCTTATTACATTTACAACCTTTAGATACTTTGTTCGTGAAATATCATTTGCTTCATTCCAATTTAAACCAAGTCGTTTAGTGGTTTCTCCTTAACTTTCGTCAGTTTAGTACCGGTTTTTTGTGTGGACTTGTATACATAATTTGTGTGTACACGTAATGGTTCCTATGACCATTTTATTGTTTTCCCCTTATTCCTTATTGGTATTTAGGCTCATTAGCCTTTTAGTTCCATGTATACATGCTTAAAGCACATTTTTCCTTAAAGCACATTTTCGTGCTCTAAGGTGTGTTTTCGGTTTAAACGCTTAAGGTATGTTTTTGTGTACATTGTTGTTTAACTCTTTTCTAATGTTTCTAAGGCATGTTTTAGCCTTAGTATATTATAATTAGATAGTTCATCAATATATTAAGGTTTGGGGTATTTCAGTATAGCGCAAAGGAAATTGTTTTGGATGGTTGGTACTTATGTTACATAAACATTTGTATCCATTCATTGTGTAAATTTGATTATTTATGAGATTTGAAGTGGAAAGGAGTAGAGAACTCCAGGGGAATGAGACCCCTATTGGTAATAGTATAGAAATGAGTATGTTTGGGAGACATGATGAGTATAAATTGGTATGAAACCGATGTTGAACCTAGTGGGAATTGAGTCCCTTAGGTGACTTGATTGATTTCACTTTTGAACGATTTGAGGATAGAAAAACTAATTGGAAATTATCCTTTGAATTTCTTAGGTATAGTAGTCGAAATAAATTGGGTAATAATTGATGAGATGACTAGTAAGTGAGTAAATGGATCCTAGAAATTGTAAATGTATTGATGGGTGATTATGATAGAAAGATAAAAATAATCGAAATGGAATATGCTTGACTATTTGATGTGTGAATTGAGGTGGGATGTGGAACTTGATTTGCTAGCGATCAAGGGAAACCGAACACAAATTGGGGTGGATGGGTAGTTCAACACCAATGCTGATCACATTGGGGTTGAATGACTCTTGAAGCTCCCTATAAGTGGTCACAAGAAATAACGCTAGTAATCGATGTAACTAACATAAACTGGAATTGGAGTTTTGGAGTTTCCAAAAAGAATTTCCAAACTGTTTTGGCAAATGGTTTTTCTTCAAACTTAGAATGAGGATCGGTTTGAAACGCTTCCGGGTGCTACTTGGACCTTCTCAGTTAGGCACCGTATCGGTTGAACCCGGGGAGTAAGGATAGTTGTGAGCCGGTGGGAGTGATGATTAGTTTTGAAACCATTACAAACGACTCAGCAACAGTACTAAGTGACCGGTAGGCGTTTGTGTGTTTGTTTTGTTATTTTCCAGGCCGCCGATATGGTAGTCCGGTCAGGAAGAGTACCCCTTTGGAGCCTGAGGATCTCTAGATATGCAAATGAATTTGATCAGAACCAAAGGACCGTAGGGCCAGAGAGTGTAAGTGCCCAAAGTAATGACGGCCGTGAACCAGAAAGTGTAAGTGTTCAAACGTGACCAGTACCTGAGGGATCACACGATATGGGGGAGGACTGTTGTGCCTTCTTTATCTGCGGATGGACCCCGTGGAGAGTTTAGAAATGGATATTTTTGATTGCTATGCATGCTATGACATGTTGTTTGGATGTGTGGTATACATCGAGTTAGGCTTTTGGGAGTCTGATAGGTTATAGAGAGATTATAACCTTAGCATTGAATACTTGGGTGACTAACCATATTAGATTCACCAACTTTGAGGGCAAAGTTCTTTAAGGGGGTAGATTGAAATACCCCGAACTTAATTAGGGTGATTAAATTACTCTAATATGATATTTGAGGGTCTATTAGTGCCTAAATAATTTTGGTGAAGAGAATAAAACCAAAAGAAAAGAGAAAACACATAAAAAGCGAAAAACGCTAAATTGAGCGTTAGATGACCATAGGAGGAATACAACCTTGGAAAGTGTATTAGATGGATTCCCAAGGCTTAATAACGCCTAATTAATATACGGGAACAATTTCCAAAGAAAACGGATCCAAATAATGTGTTAAAACGCTAATAAAGCTTTAGCGCACTTTTTCGAGAAAACCTGAAAACGTGACTTGAGTGGTCAACGAACCCGTAAAATATAGTTCATCACAATAACTATAATTAATCATTATGGAAGCTTAATCCCAGTAAAATTAAGAAATGAGATAAATCCGGAAAACGGGCCCGGTTTAGTGAATAGTGCTAAAACTGGTAAATTAACGAGCGTTTTCTGGAAAGATGAAAAACGCTCCCAGGTCTAACATGGGGCTGGTTTTTTATTGCTGACTCACCCCTCTCTTCTCTCAATAAGTCAAGAAAAGAAGAAAAAGAAAAGAAGAAAGGAAAGTAACAAAAGAAAAACACACTCTCTCTCCTCCCTCATTTCGCTCTTTCCTCCTCTCTTTCCTTTCTTCTTTTTCCCTGTCATTCTATCTTTCTTCCTCCATGGCTGACGATTTTCCTCCTTCTCCTCCCATGGCTACTTCATCTTCTAGCGCATGCCCAAGCTTTATTAAAGCTCAAAACGTAAAAATAAGTACATATTCTTCATCCCCTCATCAAGCTCTATCATTATCTCTTTTTAAAATTCCAAAGGATAATTCAATCCCATGGGTTTTGCCCATTTGAAGAGAAATGACTCAAATTGCAGCTTGGAGTCTCCTCTCTCTTCCTAAGTAAAAAGGTTCCAAGAAAAACTCATTTTTTCTTCCTCCTTCCTTCTTGGCCTATTTGCCCATATATGCATGCCTCGTTTTGTTTCTTCTTCTTTGTTTGAGCATTGTATCACCCTTCCAATGGTGGTGGAACCCTCTTTTTGATTCAAGGGTTAAAACCCCTCCAAACCCTCCAAAGGTAAAATCCTAACTTTGTGCTTTAAGCCCCTTTCATTGAATTAGAATTTCCTAAGGGTTTAGAAAATTAATTGAATCCATTTTTGTGCTCCTTGAATGTTGGGATGGAGTTTGGCAACTTCATTCCCACTTGACCGAATTTGAGAAGAGGAAGAGAAAGAGGAGAATTAAAAGGGAAACTTGATGAACTTAAGGTAAGGAATCTACCTTAATGAACATTCTTGTTGTTTATAGAATTTGGGATGGGATAATAAATTGAATGAACCAAAATCTTGCTAGTAATGCATTTGGTTGATATTTGAGAGAATTTGTTAACTAGTGTTGATTTAAGGGTTTAAGTGCCATTGCATTTGAGTTTGTGAGCTATATTGTTGTTTAATGAAATTTTGGTGAAACATTGAGTGCTGGTAGGATCCTTTATGGGTGTGGCTAGTTTAGGATTGCTTTTGGTGATAATGGATGAGAATTGGTGAAATTGGATATGTTAGGTTTATGGGGAGGTTATGGTAAAATTTGTGGGGAAATTGGGTGTTTTTAGTTGGCTTAGTGAATGGGAGAACCTAGGTGTTTATAGTGTTGAGTAGAGTGGAGTGGTAGCCTTGAAATGGTAGATGTAGAATGGATATGAGAAAGTGTAAAATCTGTAGCATAATGATGTTTGGTAACTTGGAATTTCTTGGAAAAGAGTTAGTGTTTGTAGTCATGGAAATAGAGGATGAACTTGGGTATAGATGAGGCATTTGTCTAGGAATGAATTGGAATGGTCAAATGGTGCTAAAACAAAGTGCAAAGTGACAAGAGAAGTTTAGGAAATGCACAAGTGTGCAAGATGCATAAATGAGAATGGAAATTGTAGAATTTGAGCTAGAAGTTGAGTATGGATTGGACCAAAGATTTGAAGAGGTTTAGAGCATGTTTTAAGGTGTTTAAATAGGTAGGAAACTTGTGGAAAGATTAGGGAAAGATTGATTGTGGATTAAGGGTTGATTTGGGGTTGAAAAATTACCTTTGTAACAGGTTTTAGTAGGGTCCAGGACTTGGTCCTTGGACAAAGTCCAGGACCACCCTTAAATTTAGGCCGAGAGTTCACCCCTATACATGGTCCGGGACTTTAGCCATGTACAAGGTCCTGGACCACCATAAAAATTCAGCCGAGAGTTAAGTCTTTGATTGGTCCGGGACTTAGGGTACGAACCATGTCCCGGACCACCCCCAGAGTTCTCCCGAAAGTGTTTTAAAGGGGCTAAATGATGGGGGATTGATTGGTATTGGTTTTAGATGTTGTTTAGGAGTTGTTTGGTGACATATAAATGTCCTAAGAAGCTTAAGCAAGATTGAGAAGTGAATGAGTAAGTTGTGAGTTTAAGAACACATGAACAAAACTAAGGAATAACGGGATAACAGAGTTAACTACGGGAGTATTAGTTTTGCATACCATAAAGCCTTAATGTTAATAAAACATTTGAATGTTATCAGTGGACCAAGAGTGAACCAAGGAACGTGGGAACACACGGTAAAGTTAACCCCGGTGTAAGGTATGATTTTCTCATGTCCCGTATGCTAACGAAGTTACTCTGATTTGTGTGCTTGTTTGATTGTGTGATCACCTTAACAAGATAAATCCATGAATCAGATTGTTTGTACTGTCTTGTGCTTGTTTGTATTGCCCTTGTGGAATTATTTAGTAAATTGAAGTTTGTATAATTCATGAAATGTGTGTTGTGGATGAAGTGCTTGATGTTGATTGTGCACTGTAGATTGACTCATAGTTGAGTCTTGTTTGAGTAGAGACTCGTAGAAAGAGTCTTGTTGCGAATTAATGAAAACATGGGAACACACTAAACCTATCGAACCAAGAAACGATAACACAAACCTTTGAACTCACTAGAACGTGAGAGAATTGTACGGGAATTAGTAAACTCCCGATAACGGTGAGAGAACTGAATTGATTTAATCCACAAACAATTAATAGTGGAAGTGTATAAGTAACCTCTATTTAGAGGATTGATGATTGTTCTAACATGAACCTTAAGATAAGTAAAGAATGGCAAGGGATCACCAAACCCCTTAGCAAGATAGTCGAACCCCAATGAGAGGGACCGACTAATATAAACAATGTCCCGAACATGAGAGTATTCGATAAGTTGGGTAAAACCTTAAACCTGAGAATACTAGACATTGAGAAATTCCCTAAGCTAATAGATGTTATAGAGAGAGAGATACCTCTAGGCTAATCCATGAGATTGTGAAATGACTCCGAGAGAGGAGTTTCGGGAATTTGAGTAGTCCGGTAGAGAACTGGACATTTGAGAATTTGAGGAGCTAATTGTATAGCTCCATTTGTATTTGTAAGCCCGAAGGTGAGTCTTGTGTATGACTCTGCCCGGAGGTCATGGGCAAAGACTTAAAAGATGCCTTTAAGTATTGAGTATTGGTTTGAGAATTGATTAGGAATTTGAGAATTGAGTATTGAGCTGAAACTTGAGAGACTTGAGAAATTGAGTTTGAGTGGAGAATTGAGTTGAGTATTGTAGAACTTGCTTGAGGTTGAGAGTAAGAGAATTTGAGTAAGAGTACCCAAAAGAGTGGGTAAAGCAATGAGTAATTGAGTAAGGCATAGAGAGGTAGAAACCCTCAAGGCCTAAGATTAAGTAATACTGACTAACGAACTTGTTGTGTTAGAGTGATTGTATTCCTTGGTTGAATGTGGAGTATTTGTGTGAATGTACAAATATAATGTATATTGTATGCACGATGAATGTATTAAAATGAATCGCATGCTCTCAACCAAAATAGTCGGCATACCCCCGTTAGCACGCGGGGTATGCGAATTTTATATGCAGCAATTTGCTGAGCCCCTAGGGGCACCGTTTTTATTTTACAAGAACATTGGAGCCGCATACTGTTCGAGAGTAGGACGGGTTTGGCGGTTGAACATGGGTAGTTGATTAGGAATATTTGTATGTTGTAAAGGTTGCACCGTAAGACCGGAATGATACCGGCAGGCTTGTGAATTGTAGAAACTCGGTATAGAATTGATTGAGGTTTGTATTTGTATTGTATTTGAATTGGTTAAGGAATGGAAAGGTATTTGTAATTGTTGAGTACTCGGTATGTTAACCCATCAGACCGATATTGTATTTGTATTGATTATTTGGATTGGATTTGGCCTTGTTATTCACGTTGGTGGCTAACGGCATTGTATCACCCACCGGTCGTAGTCGAATTTGCTGCTTTGTTGTTGGTAATTGAGACGGGTTAGGAGATATATGGAGTTCGAATTCAATTTGGCTTTCTCCTTGTGGTTATTTAATTTCAAGAGTTCAATTTCCGTTTGACTACTTAAAATAATATTTATTATCTCTCCTTATTTTTTCTCAGCAAATATATTATTAGCATTTTGATTCCTTCTTTTAACGTGATTGTCTTTCTTCCTGTTGAACTTTGAAACCATTACAATATATACATCTATTTGTTTTAAACTACTTCCTTCCAAGCAGATGTTTATTAATTAACTTCCTAATTATTTTATTTCCCATTCTCATCTTGTTACAACGGTTACCCACGTTCTTCTATTTTCAAGTGGGGATTCATTAAATTAATTATAAGTTCTACACCTTTTGAATATTGGCAAAACTGATTTCTCTTCTAATATTTAATATCTTCTCTCCTTAAAACCTAGACTTTTAATTACTAAATTTATGTTTTCTTTATTGTTTTACAATTAGTTCTCTATTTAAAACACCGATTCTCTCATCCATCTTCATCCTCAATACGCCGTTCTTGCACTCATACTCTTTTCAAACTCTTCACACTCTCCTTCTTCAATTCTTGGTGATTCCACGCCGGTTCCGTCGAGGTCTAAGCAAATTCTCTGGTGCCAGTTAGTAAATTGTGGGGTAATGTATTCTAACTAGGGTTGTATAATTGTTGTACGCGTTGTTGGTTTCTTCTGATTGTTGTTTTGGTTACCTAGACGCCGATTACATCGACGAACGCTATCGATAGACTGGAGCAGTTGGGCTCTTGAGGGATTTTGGATTGTTCCAGGTAAATTCTATGCTCAATGATTGTTTGACCGATGTTTTGTAAAACAATTGGAAAAGGTTTCGTTGTGCTTTTATGAGTTCTCGGTTGTGTTTTGGAATTGGGGATTTTCCCACGTTTTGGAATTGAGGAATTGGATGGTGCTGTGGATTTTGGTTCTGGATTTTGGGAGTCTTTCGCAGGTTGTATTCTATTGTTTGGGAGCCCATAGGTGCTCCCCATGTTTATTATTATTTGCGCTGCACACATTGTTGCAGTTAAGCCCTCTGATCTACTCTATGTTACTGCTGTCTCATAGGGGGTGTGCACACTTAAGGACTTAGGGTGAGGTGGTTGTTTGACGGTCCCATAGGTGACTGTCCTGGAATTGTTGTTTGGGGTCCCCTAGGTGACCCCGTGTTTGGAATTGTGGTTACCTCCTGTTGAAAGCTCCCTACTGTGGTTTTGGAATCGTTATGTTTTCTGGAAATTCATCAACTGTTCAGTAAAAACTTCGCATCTGTTTATTAAAGGCAAATAAGTTCTGAAATGTATTTTACAGGTTGAGGTGGAATTTACTCAGTTTTTCTGATTTGTGCGATCCTTTCTGTGTTTTTCTATGTTTTATGATCGCAGGTATGGATGACTGATTATGGGGATCGGGGCGACGAATCATATAGTTTAGGGACTACGAATAATTAAGGCGATGTTTCAAATTTCAGTGATTGAGAGATGTTGTTATGTTCTCAAAGCTTTATACATTAAATGTTTGTTTTGCTTCCGCGTAACTTGAAAGTTAACTTTGTTTTTAAGTGTTAATTGGTTCATTAGCCTGAGCACCCACGGGAATTGGGTGTGGCGGTAATGCCCTGGACGTTTGAGATCCGCTGCTGAGTTAAGGTTATGTTCATCTGAGTTTTGGTTAAATGAATGTATTGGGCATTTATGAATTGTTTTATTTGAGTTTGAGCTTGTACTGAGTATTTAATAATGATCTTATCTGTTCAAAGTTCTCCTGTTGTTATTGAGTTTTACATGAGAGTTTCTAGTGGTTTTTGGTTTCTGTTTACATTTTAAAAGCTGCACTTAAGGACCTGTCCGAACGTCCGTCCGGACATCAATGTTCGGACAGGCCCCGAAAGTTTCAAGGTCTTTGATTGTTTGGCTGTGTCCGAACATCTGTCCGAACTTCTATGTTCGGACAGCATGCGAGGACGGGTTCAGCTTGCAAGTCTCGACCTATGTCCGAACTTGCAAGTTCGGACCAATGTTCGGACCACGTAAGGATTTTTCCGAAGATTTGAAACTCGACTTGTGTCCGAACTTCGAAGTCCGGACACAAGTTCGGACGTTTGGTTTTCTTTAGTCTATTTCGCTTCGGCTTGTGTCCGAACTTTCCATGTCCGAACACAAGTTTGGACCTACTCTGTTTTGCCCTTTTAGAACTCTTTGAGTCCGTTTTTAATGCCGTTTGCGCCGTTAGATTTGTATTTTCATAAGCTATGTTTTGAGGTAAAAATCCAGGGTGTTACAAGGTGGTATCAGAGCCGTGTTTTCGAAATAAGATAAGATTTGAGTAAACCGGATTAAAAATGTGGGGATAAGCCGCTTGGGAAAGTTATGTTGAATTATATGCTATATTGTGTTCTGCTGAGTTATATTGGACACCTCTATGTGGTGCTTGAAGATCATACAGGGAATAATTGCTTACTGGTTACACATATGTATATTACATGATGGTATAACATGTTTGTATTATGCATTCTAACTGTCTACCCGAGGATTGGGTAGTATGAGCATAGTAGGACTTAAGGGGATATTTGTAGGAAATTAAATTCCTTGAATGCGTGACTCATAATCAGGGGTCCATCTTGATAGAGTAGACTGGCAGGCCGACTGAATTCCTCCTACAACACCAGAAGTCGAAGCAGGAGCACTACCATGGCAGCCAACGACCCAATGAGACAACTTCAGGAGCTTGCCTTGAACCTGGGCCAGATTGTGCAACGCCAAGCCCAGCGAGACAACGTGCCAGAAGACTACACGAAGAGAATTGCCCACCTGAAGCCGACTGCATTCAAGGGGGAGGAGGACCCAGTACTACTGGAGGATTGGCTGCGTGAATTCGACAAGATCTTTGAGGTAGTCAACTGCCCTGCTGACAGGAGAGTCAATGCCGCCGTGTTACTTCAAGAGCGAGGCAGACATCTGGTGGTCTGCCAACAAGGACGCTCTCCTGGCGGGACCTGATTTTGGATGGGAGGCATTGAAGGAGGCCATGCGAAGGCGATTCTATCCTGAGCATGTCCGGATGCAGAAATACCTGGAGTTCTCTGAGCTCAAGCAGCAGGCCCGGAGTGTGAAGGAGTACCACTCCAAATTTCTAGAGCTGGCGAGGTTCGCGCCGACGATGGTCCCTGACGAGGCGTCGAAGGTACAGCGTTTTGTAGGGGGACTCAACTGGAGTCTCCAGGAGGCCTTGAGCGTACTGACGATACCTACCCTCCAGGACGCGTATGGTAAGGCTGCTAACCTGTTTAGGGTGCAGCAGAAGAGGAGGGAGGTCCAGTCGGGCCAAAAGAGGAAGACAGAGGATGTGGAGGAGTCCCGGAGTCGAGATGATCGACATCAGAGGCCCAACCAGGACAAGAGGTGGAGGCCTAACTCAGATGATAGGAGGAGGTTCGATGGGAACCAGAGGAATGACCAGAGGAGGAGTGATAGACCCCAGGGGCAGTTTCAGAGGGGAGAGATCGGGAGAGACAGGCACTTCCACTGCAGGAGATGCCACAAGGACCACCCGGGGAAAGACTGTGAAGGAAACCTGGTGGCGTGCTTCCGGTGTGGCAGGAAAGGCCACAGAGCTTTTGAGTGCTTCCAGAACCCTCAGGGAGGCACTCAGCAGAGGGGTAATGGCGGGGATCGAACCTACAGACTCCCAGCCTCGAGGCAGAGATCAGCACCAGGGCCAGAACCAGCGCGGGGATGCTCCCCAGCATGGGAATGGCGGGGTGGAAATGGAGGCAACAGAGGTCAAGGGGAGAACCGAGACAACAGTCGAGCTCCTGGAAGAATCAATGTTATGAGTCGGGCTGAAGCTGAGGCCGAAGAAGAGGTGTTAGCAGGTACCTTTTCTGTTCATGGCACTCCTGCTCGTGTTTTGTTTGATATTGGGGCTTCGTATTTGTTCATTTCTGAGAATTTTGTTAAGAGACTGGGTCTAGAAACTTGTAAATCCCCTACCATAGCAGTATCCATACCCTCAGGGCGGGTTATTTCTTGTAATTATGTATTGAAAGATGTGGGGGTAGACATAAAGGGGGAAACTTTTGTAACTGACCTGATCCAGTTCGTCCTCCCCGACTTCGACATCATCTTGGGGATGGACTGGCTAAGCAAGTACAAAGGGAAGATCGATTGTGGTGAGCAGAAGATCACCTTGAGAGGACCATCGGGCCAAAGAGTCTGCTATAGTAGCATGAAGAAGAAACCAGGCGTAAAGATAGTCTCAGCTATGTCGATTCTCTCCCAAGTGAGGAAGGGACAACAGGCATACCTTTGCCATGTCTAGGACCTGAGCCGAGAGCCAAACCCATTAGAAGAGATCCGAGTGGTGAATGAGTTCCCTGACGTCTTTCCAGATGAGATTCCTGGCATGCCGCCAGACAGGGAGGTGGAGTTCAGTGTCGACCTTGTGCCAGGAGCAGCGCCTATTTCTAAGGCCCCATACCGTATGGCGCCCTCAGAGTTGAAGGAACTGAAGGTTCAGTTGGAGGACCTCTTGGATAAGGGATACATTCGTCCGAGTGTATCGCCTTGGGGAGCTCCTGTGTTGTTCGTAAAGAAGAAGGATGGGAGCATGAGGCTGTGCATAGACTACCGGGAGTTGAACCAGATCACGGTGAAGAACCGATACCCCTTGCCCAGAATCGACGACCTTTTTGATCAGCTACAGGGTGCAGGAGTCTTTTCCAAAATAGACCCGAGGTCGGGATACCACCGGCTTCGTGTTGCGGAGAAGGACATCCCGAAGACTGCCTTCTGGACCAGGTATGGGCACTTTGAGTTCCTGGTGATGCCCTTTGGATTGACGAATGCGCCGGCAGTCTTCATGGACCTCATGAACCGGATCTTTAACCCCTACTTAGACCGGTTTGTGGTGGTATTTATTGACGATATCCTCATCTACTCCAAAGATGAGGAAGAGCATGAGGAGCACCTGAGATCAGTCTTACAGATCCTGAGGGAGCAGCAGCTTTACGCCAAGCTGTCCAAGTGTGACTTTTGGTTGGACCGAGTGGCCTTCCTGGGCCACATCGTTACTAAGAAGGGAATCTCAGTGGACCCGGCCAAGATCCAAGCAGTAAAAGAGTGGCCAAGACCGAACAACCTGACAGAGGTTCGTAGCTTCCTGGGTCTAGCGGGTTACTACAGAAGATTTGTGAAGGATTTCTCAAAGATTGCTAGACCCCTCACAAACCTTATAAAGAAGGTAACCAAGTTTTAGTGGGACGATGATTGCGAGAAGGCGTTCCAGATGTTGAAGGATAGGTTGACCACAGCCCTAGTGCTAACCTTACCCTCAGGGACAGACGGATTCGAGGTTTTCAGTGACGCTTCTAAGTATGGCTTGGGGTGTGTCTTGATGCAGCACGGGAAAGTCATAGCCTATGCATCGAGACAGCTGAAGGAATATGAGACCCGATACCCGACGCATGACTTAGAGCTTGCAGCAGTAGTCTTCGCCCTTAAGATCTGGAGGCACTACCTCTACGGTGTCACCTGCAAGATCTACACCGACCACAAGAGCCTCAAATACATCTTCACCCAGAAGGAACTTAATATGAGGCAGAGGCGGTGGTTGGAATTGATCAAGGACTACGACTTGGAGATTTTGTATCATGAAGGGAAGTCTAATCTAGTGGCCGATGCTCTGAGCAGAAAGAAGAGTCATTCTGTGAATTCAATGTGGGTTCTTCCAGACGAACTAGTTCGTGACTTTCAGAGACTGAATCTGGAGGTGATGGAGGAGTAGAGCGCGAGGTGAAGTTGTACCACATGAGTATTTCTTCCGACATCTATGGGGAGATACTCAAAGGGCAGTCTGGTGACGCGAAGTTAGGGCGGATCCGAGAAAAGATGAAGGAAGGTAAAGTAGAGGGTTTCGAGGTCCACAGCGATGGCAGCTTGAGATTCAGAGGTCGATGGTGTGTGCCTCAGGGGTGTGCCGAGGTAAAGGAGAGACTGATGAGGGAGGCCCACAATACTCCCTATTCGGTCCATCCTGGTGGTGACAAATTGTATAAAGACTTGAAGAGGATGTTTTGGTGGCCTAAGATGAAGAGGGAGGTGGCGGAGTTCGTATCAAAGTGTCTTACCTGTCAGAAGGTCAAATTCGAGCATAAGAGGATGAGAGGTTTATTACAGCCGCTGGAGGTCCCAAAGTGGAAGTGGGACTCCATTTCCATGGACTTCGTGATGGGTTTACCACCGGAGAGAGGAGGAGTCGATCAGATTTGGGTAATAGTGGACCGCCTCACTAAGTCTGCACGATTCATACCTATGAAGAAGACGTGGTCCATGAGTCAGTTGGTGGATGCCTACATCAGGAATGTGGTGAGATATCATGGAGTACCTGAGACCATTATATCAGACAGAGACTCGAGATTCCTAGCCCATTTCTGGCAGCAATTTCAGAAAGCAATGGGCACCAAGCTAAAGTTGAGCACTGCTTTTCATCCAGCCACTGATGGCCAGACCGAGAGAACCATCTAGACCTTGGAGGACATGCTTCGAGCATGTGTGATGGACTTCCAGGGTTCATGGGCTGATATGCTGCACTTGGTGGAATTTTCGTACAACAACAGTTACCATACCAGCATCAAGATGGCCCCTTATGAAGCTTTGTATGGGAGAAAGTGCAGAACACCGTTGTGTTGGAGTGACATTAGTGAAACTGTTGTTTTGGGGCCACAGCTGATTGAGGAGACTATGAAGTAGGTTCGAGTGATCCAGAGTCGGATGAAGGCAGCTCAGGACAGGCAGAAGTCCTATGCCGACCTCAAGCGCAGACCAGTTGAGTTCAAGGTGGGAGACAGAGTCTTTCTGAAGGTATCTCCTGTGAGAGGGGTAACCAGATTCGGGAAGAAAGGGAAGCTCAGTCCCAAATTCGTTGGGCCCTACGAGATCTTAGAGAGGATTGGAGAGGTGGCATACCGCCTGACACTTCCTTATGAGCTGGAGAAGGTTCACAACGTCTTCCATGTATCCCAGCTGAAGCAGTACGTCCCCGACCCTTCGCACGTGTTGCAACCAGAGGTCTTGGAGTTAGAACAGGATCTCCCTTACGAGGAGTATCCCATCAGAGTCATGGATACTAAGACAAGAGAGACCAGATCGAAGTCCACCCACATGATCAAGGTCTTATGGTCAAATCATGGGACGGAGGAGGCCACGTGGGAAGTGGAGGAGGAGATGAGGAAGAAGTACCCACAACTCTTCGATCAGGTAATCGTTTCAGTCAGTACTTAGTTAGCAGTTTTCGCTGTAAGGATGAGTTTTAGCTTCGAGGGCGAAGCTTCCTTTTAAGGGGGATGAGATGAAATACCCGGGAAATGCAGGTTAGGAATGATATAGTATATAGTTTGATTTATGAGGCTGATGTTAGTATTAGGTTGGCCCAGAGAATTAAATGACAACTACTCCCAAATTAATCCTTCTCCTTAAAAGTGTTTACAACTATTCGTAACGTTTTGGCCTTATTCGATTTTAGATATATATTGCGGATGTCATACTACTTGGATACTACGTTATCCTCTTAACCTCGTTTTATTTATTTAAGCTATAAAATACTATTCTAGAATCTTCTTCCAAATTTATTAACTTTAGATATATGGAGTTCGAATTCAATTTGGCTTTCTCCTTGTGGTTATTTAATTTCAAGAGTTCAAGTCCCGTTTGACTACTTAAAATAATAATTATTACCTCTCCTTATTTATTTATTTCCCCTCAGCAAATATATTATTAGCATTGTGATTCTTTCTTTTAACGTGATTGTCTCTCTTCCTGTTGAACTTTGAAACCTTTTACAATATATACATCTATTTGTTTCTAAACTACTTCCTTCCAAGTAGATGTTTATTAATTAACTTCCTAAATTTTTTATTTCTCATTCTCATCTTGTTACAACGGTTACCCACGTTCTTCTATTTTCAAGTGGGGATTCAATAATTTAATTATAAGTTCTACACCTTTTGAATATTGGCAAATCTGATTTCTCTTCTAATATTTAATATCTTCTCTCCTTAAACCCTAGACTTTTAATTACTAAATTTATGTTTCCTTTATTGTTTTACAATTATTTCTCTATTTAAAACACCGATTCTCTCATCCATCTTTATCCTCAATACGCCGTTCTTGCACTCATACTCTTTTCAAACTCTTCACACTCTCCTTCTTCAATTCTTGGTGATTCCACGCCGGTTCCGTTGAGGTCTAATCAAATTCTCTGGTTCCAGTTAGTAAATTGTGGGGTAATGTATTCTAACTAGGGTCGTATAATTGTTGTACGCGTTGTTGGTTTCTTCTGATTGTTGTTTTGGTTACCTAGACGCCGATTACATTGACGAACGCTATCGATAGACTGGAGCAGTTGGAATTGGGGATTTTTTTTTCGTTGTGCTTTTATGATTTCTCAGTTGTGTTTTAGAATTGGGGATTTTTTTCCCACGTTTTGGAATTGAGGAATTGGATGGTGCTGTGGATTTTGGTTCTGGATTTTGGGAGTCTTTCGCAGGTTGTATTCTATAGTTTGGGAGCCCATAGGTGCTCCCCATGTTTATTGTTATTTGCGCTGCACACATTGTTGCAGTTAAGCCCTCTGATCTACTCTATGTTACTGCTGTCTCATAGGGGGTGTGCTCACTTAAGGACTTAGGGTGAGGTGGTTGTTTGACGGTCCCATAGGTGACTATCCCGGAATTGTTGTTTGGGGTCCCCTAGGTGACCCCGTGTTTGGAATTGTGGTTACCTCCTGTTGAAAGCTCCCTACTGTGGTTTTGGAATTGTTATGTTTTCTGGAAATTCATCAACTGTTCAGTAAAAACTTCTCATCTGTTTATTAAAGGCAAATGAGTTTTGAAATGTATTTTACAGGTTGAGGTGGAATTTACTCAGTTTTTCTGATTTGTGCGATCCTTTCTGTGTTTTATCTATGTTTTATGATTGCAGGTATGGATGACTGATTATGGGGATCGGGGCGACGAATCATATAGATTAGGGACTACGAATAATTAAGGCGATGTTTCAAATTTCAGTGATTGAGGGATGTTGTTATGTTCTCAAAGCTTTATATATTGAATGTTTGTTTTGCTTCCGCGTAACTTGAAAGTTAACTTTGTTTTTAAGTGTTAATTGGTTCATTAGCCTGAGCACCCATGGGAATTGGGAATGGCGGTAATGCCCTGGACGTTTGAGATCCGCTGCTGAGTTAAAGGTTATGTTCATCTGAGTTTTGGTTAAATGAATTTATTGGCATTTATGAATTGGTTTTATTTGAGTTTGAGCTTGTACTGAGTATTTAATAATGATCTTATCTGTTCAAGAGTTCTTCCTATTGTTATTGAGTTTTACATGAGAGTTTCTAATGGTTTTTGGTTTCTGTTTACATTTTAAAAGTTGCACTTAAGGACCTGTCCGAACGTCCGTCCGGACATCAATGTTCGGACAGGCCCGAAAGTTTCAAGGTCTTTGATTGTTTGGCTGTGTCCGAACATCTGTCCGAACTTCTATGTTCGGACAGCATGCGAGGACGGGTTCAGCTTGCAAGTCTCGACCTATGTCCGAACTTGCAAGTTCGGACCAATGTTCGGACCACGTAAGGATTTTTCCGAAGATTTGAAACTCGACTTGTGTCCGAACTTCGAAGTCCGGACACAAGTTCGGACGTTTGGTTTTCCTTAGTCTATTTTGCTTCGGCTTGTGTCTGAACTTTCCATTTCCGGACACAAGTTCGGACCTACTCTGTTTTGCCCTTTTAAAACTCGTTTGAAGTCCGTTTTTAATGCCGTTTGCGCCGTTAGATTTGTATTTTCATAAGCTATGTTTTGAGGTAAAAATCCAGGGTGTTACAACGACACAGACTGCCCGTACCAATATGGGTGTGGCTCACATTATGTGGCAGTCCACTAGACTGCCTTTTTGTTATATTAATTTTAAATTGTTGTTATTTTTAAAATATTAATCCAAAATAAAGAACAATTTACACCATTTTTCACCTAAATTCAAGCTCTTCAAAACAAGACCAGTCATGGATATGTTTTGACAAGTTTAAAAATTTATGTTAGTTACTTGTACATATCAACATATATCAACGACACTTATGATTCACCACCTACAGTTTAAAATACACCATATAATATTAATAATACACCATAAAACAATAATGATTCAATATTTGTTCTGAAATTGGTTATCTAATTCACCACTTATTATTTAATGAATCATAATATCAATTTCAATGAATAATAATATCAAATATAATGAATCATAACAACATTTTAGTGTATCATTAGTAACATTTAGAAGAAAAAAATTTAAACAATAATACAACACAAAACAATATTTGGTACGTAAGAAAAATACATGATTCACCATATAAGGTTTAAAATATATTACAATACTATAATAATACACTACAAAACAATAATGATTTTTTATCGGTTCAGAATTCACTACTTATTAGTTAATGAATGATAATATCAATTTTAATGAATCATAATATCAAAATTAATAAATTATATTATCATTTTAGTGTATCATCATACACAATGTAAAAATAATTTTTTTCAAAGTTGTCAAAACATATCCATAACTGGTCTTGTTTTAAAGAGCTTGAATTTAGGTGAACAATGATATAATCTTTTTTTTATTTTGGACTTATATATTAAAGTTGCAACCATTTAAAGTTAATATAGTAAAAAGGCAGCCCAGTCAGCAAAACAGTCCAGTCAGTAGCTGACTGTGGCTGCCAAATCATTGTCTCACACCTAACTAGGTGCGGACAGCCATGGCATCTGTTAGGATTTCGGGCCCATGTCCCCAGGATCATGGTGAGATCGACATGGTTACTGAAGAAGAAAAAAACCCACAAGATAATGTAATGATAAAAAAGTGACACAAGGATATACGTGGTTCGGTCCAAACATGACCTACGTCCACGGGAGGAGATAGAACAACTTTCATTAAGAATATGAGGATTACAAGTTTACATGAGGATTACCCAACCAACCCATCAACCCGTGTTTCCCGTGTTTCCCTTGGTGTTTTTACCCGAGTCCCTTTGAGCTCCCATAGAACCACCCTTGACTCCCTTGGATGTGATCCCCACTATTTGGGATGATCCAAAGCTACGAGTTACTAGTTCTATTTATAGTGCTAGATCTAAACCTTTCACTTATCCCAACATTAACCTTGTAACAACCGCTATATAATGGCTCACAAGTTACAATGGTTACAACTTAATTAACATCATCCATTAACACCTAGAAACAACTAACACTTGGGAATCTAGAAAGCCAGAAGTCATAACTTCTTCTTTCAAATATTTTAACTTCCTCATAACTCTCCTCGTAATGTTAGAAACTCACATGCTTCAGATGCCATTAATTTTCACCGCATAAATGCTCCCACTAAAGCATCTTCAACTTCCGTGAAACTCTTCGTGAATTATGACATTAATTGGAAGACGAATCCAATTAACTTCACAAGAGCAACTCAACGGATTTAGCATTAATTCTAACAATTCTTCCTCTTAATGCTCAATCCGGTCAATCACATACCACCATCAATGTCAAACTTCCTCTTGAAGAATAATCCCCAAAACATCCCACACAAGGACTAAACTGGATAACTTCAACTGGACTGTTTGCATTCCAACTTTGGTAAATTGACCACTCCTCCTCGAGCCTTCAAAGACCCATCTGGTCCAAATCTTCATGGACCCGCCACAAACACGAAGTTAGTAGCAACTCAGGAAACAACTACGAAACCAAAGACATGAGTGATCTCTTCCGTCTTTATCCGGTTCTCGCAAAGTCTCCAAACATAACCTAACAGCAGCTTCTCAATTGATCACCTCGCGAAGCTCCGTTTGTGGTTATATGTGCGCTACCACAACCCTAGGTCCTCCCACTTGCTAAATGATCTCCAGTGCTTTATGGAAGTCCACGATCCGTCACGTGACCCGAGAAAATATTTTTTCCATTTTCTGCACTAGTCCACCACCATTGAAGCTTCACCATTCTTTATTATCCTTACTCCCCCACAAAGAGTTTGTAAAATAAAGAACTAGATTTTACTTCAAATATGAACGATGCACCGGATTTTCCAAGATCCAAGATCTTCAACTTGATCTCCTTCCAACAACACATCATCATCTCCAAGTACATCCCCCACACCAAAAAACACACGTAGTTGACGATTTTTTTACGAGCTCTTCCTCTCTACCGAACTTGTTTTCAATCCAAACATCTTCTTAATAACACATCACCTCTCCAACTCCTTCCTTCGTTTTTCACTTTTATGAAAACCCACATCATCTTGAATCACCATTCTCTCTTCCCAATGACATCTCCACCAACACGAACATCCCGAAAACCATGAGCTCTGATGCCACTTGTTACAATTTCGGGCCCATTTCCCCAGGATCGTGGTGAGATCGACATGGTTACTGAAGAAGAAAAAAACCCACAAGATAATGTAATGATAAAAAAGTGACACAAGGATATACATGGTTCGGTCCAAACATGACCTACGTCCACGGGAGGAGATAGAACAACTTTCATTAAGAATATGAGGATTACAAGTTTACATGAGGATTACCCAACCAACCCATCAACCCGTGTTTCCCATGTTTCCCTTGGTGTTTTTACCCGAGTCCCTTTGAGTTCCCATAGAACCACCCTTGACTCCCTTGGATGTGATCCCCACAAGTTGGGATGATCCAAAGCTACGAGTTACTAGATCTATTTATAGTGCTAGATCTAAACCCTCCACTTATCCCAACGTTAACCTTGTAACAACCGCTACATAATGGCTCACAAGTTACAACGGTTACAACTTAATTAACATCATCCATTAACACTTAGAAACAACTAACACTTGGGAATCTAGAAAGCCAGAAGTCATAACTTCTTCTTTCAAATATTTTAACTTCCTCATAACTCTCCTCGTAATGTTAGAAACTCACATGCTTCAGATGCCATTAATTTTCACCGCATAAATGCTCCCACTAATGCATCTTCAACTTCCGTGAAACTCTTCGTGAATTATGACATTAATTGGAAGACGAATCCAATTAACTTCACAAGAGCAACTCAACGGATTTAGCATTAATTCTAACAGCGTTGATTTTGCTATCAATCATATAGTCTTAGGCCCCGTGTTTTTTTCACGATTTGTTAAAGTAGTAGATTAAGGTGATAGGTGTCATCATTTTATTGGAGTATTTTAGTCTTTGGGCCTACAAAAATACACTTGGCTTTAACTAATTGGTTAACCAAAGGGAGATTAAACAAAAAGCTCGCAAACCAAACTTTATCCGTATAATTTTGAACTCGCGCTTAGATTCTGTTCTTTCCGTGCTAGTGGAAGCTTAATCCACTTTTGCTCAAAAGTGATTGACATATGTTAATATATTATTGGGAAAATTCACGATATACCCCTGTTTTCTTTCGTAATTCACAATATACCCCTATGATTTTCGTAATTCAACTTTAAACATGCTTACATGTTGTCCAAAATTGATGAAACTTTACATGGACGATGCTAAAGTGTTATATTTTGGTCCAATATCAAATTTGAAACTTTTTAAGCTCACATGTGACCTGTGGGACCCCATGAATATGTGACTGTTCATTGGGTTCCACAGGTCACATGTGAGCTTAAAAAACTTCAAATTTGATATTGGACCAAAATATAACACTTTAGCATCGTCCATGTAAAGTTTCATCAATTTTGGACAACATTTAAGCATGTTTAAAGTTAAATTATTAAAATCACAGGGGTATATTGTGAATTACGAAAGAAAACAGGGGTATCTCGTGAATTTTCCCTATATTATTTGTTGCACATCCAACTATGATACACTTGTCAAGTTGATATTTTTAAACTATTGTAAGCTTTATAATAAAACCTGTAAACCAAACTTTTTCAGAAAAGTCGGAACAGGACCTTATATTACCCAGGGTAGAGCTGCTTAAGCTATCAACCAAAATTACAACCTGGTTATCAAAAGTGTTAAAGATGGTCGATATCTAAAGTCAGTAGATAGCTATGTGCACTTTTGCCCAACCTCAAGGAAAAGAAGTGTAATTTTCTTTTTCTTAAACATAAATAAACTAAACCTGGTATGGATAAGAAAAAATCTAGAGGGGGACCGGGACAATTTTTATCTGCCCAGAGGTATCGGGTTGAAACTTGAAAGGAGATACATTACATCGATATCAGGTTCGAAATTAGAAAAAAAGTTTATATCTGTTTTTTTTTTTAAAAAAAGTTATATCGATACCTACATAAAATGAATAAACTATTACCAATTGGGACGTCACCGTACAAACAGAATCCGAATAAAGGAGCAAATCGCTTCACAAAATTGCTACTTGAAGCACGTTCAAGACCCTATTTCCACGGTAATAATGCCCACACCACCATTTCAGCTGAAATTCTCAGACATTCGCCATCGAGCGACGAGGCAGAGCGGAGAGACCGAGAGAGAGAGAAGGAGAAAAGACTGATCAAAACCGCCGCTGTTTCGCTGTGGGCTATCGTCCCCTTCCCCAACCAGCATTGTCTCCACGGTCAATCTTCTTTCAATCTTGTAATTGATCTGTCCCAGTGTCATCCCTTTTCTCCCCTTTCTCTTGATATCGCTGCAGCCTAATTTTGGGATTCTTGTGTTCTTACGAATTGCGCACAAAGTATCACCACCTTCTGTTTTCTTCGGCATTATCGGAGAGTTGAATGATTGATTGATGGTCTATGGTTTCGAAAGCGCATCTCTCTGCTAACCCCCTTCAATAGTCTGTTGCTGGAGAATAATAAGACTAATGCAATTGCTGCTATCGGCGTCTCTTTCTTCCGAGAACCTGTTTTTGGATGCTTTTGGGGGATGCTTTCTTCGTTGAATCAGAGCAGTGATCTTTAGTAAATAAATCTATATTACTGACGATTTGCGCCTAGTCTTTTGGTCCACTGCTTGCTACTGTGGCTTGATTCTCTCCTGGGTTCTACCTTAGGCTTAGAAATGGCGTCGCTGCGACAAAAGAGAACACTGTTGAACACTTCATGAAAATTGTAACTCAATGGGGGACAGGAATTCTTCCACTTCCGCGGCAATCTGTCGACGGTCTTTATTTTGTTTCATCTGTATAGCCTCCCTTTTATCATTTCTGTCTTGGTTCTTTTTGCTCCGGTCGACTGGTAATCGTCCCCAATTCATCGACCATGCATTTTTACCCAGGGATGAGATCTTTTCCAAAATTGATACTACTGTGAATCCAGAAAACCCAAATTGGTATGAAACAACGAATCTGTCCTCCGAATGCAAAATCAAAGGCGAGGTTCTCAAAGTTTTCATGTATGATTTGCCACCTGAGTTTCACTTCGGGATGCTAGATTGGCAACCAGAAACCCAAGGTGAGGTGTGGCCCGATGTTCGTACCGCCAAGATACCTCTCTATCCTGGTGGATTAAACTCACAACACAGTGTAGAGTACTGGCTCACGCTAGATCTTCTTTTCTCAGAGTTTTTGTCCGGTTTGGGAAACCTGGGCTCCCGTGCTGCTGTAAGAGTACGCAACTCTAGCGAAGCTGATGTTATGTTCGTTCCCTTCTTCTCATCTTTGACATACAATCGTCACTCAAAAGTGACAGAGAACGAAGAGGTGAACATGGATAAACTGTTGCAGGAAAAATTGGTCAAGTATCTGGTGGCTCAAGAGGAATGGAAAATTTCAGGAGGTATAGATCATGTCATATTGGCTCATCATCCAAATACCCTGGCTGACGCAAGGAATCAGTTGTGGCCTGCTATGTTTATCCTCTCAGATTTTGGAAGGTATCCTCCAAATATTGCCAATGTCAGGAAAGATGTGATTGCTCCTTATAAACATGTGGTCTCATCATATGTTAATGATACATCAACATACGAGAGCCGGACAACTCTGCTATACTTTCAAGGTGCCATTTACAGAAAGGATGTAAGTTTACTCCCCTTTTACAGTTTTAATATAATTTGTTGGTTTTGTCTTCCTTTTTGGTGCATGAAGGCTCCCACTGCTGTCTTTTTATTTGCTTTTCATTAAAAGAGGTTGGTCTATCTTGTTGTGGTAGGCATGTAGGAGTATCAATTTTTATATTTGTTGTTCTCATCAGATGGGAAGATTATGCATGTGGTGTGGGTTACTTTCTTTGTTTTTGTATCAAGCTCTGGTCATTTGTTAAGTGGAACTTAACTTAGACTTGGGTACAGCTGTCTGCCAGTCGGTAGATATTGAATGCTCGGTTCAGAGAAGTAAAAAGATACAAAATTAATGGCAATTTTCAAGAGACTCTTACTTGTCTCTGAATCCTCGTCTTTCATGCTTTGATAAGGTCGTATTTTGTCAGACTATGGAGAATTGTAGGTACTTATTTAGTGTTGAAAGTGATACGGAATGATAATGTGATCCACACATGAGTTTAATATGTTGATATGGAAGAGATATGGAGGAAACAACTTAAAGTCATCGAACATGATGGCAATGATTTTAAGAGTATTTTATTGCAGCTTGTCCAAGATGTCGGATAAGAACGTGTTTGAATTGGCGTTTAATGAGGTAGATTTCACCTAGGTTATGCTAAAATAGATCAATCTAAGAGAAAGTTTGAAACTGTTGTTTTGCTAGTTTTATGGGTGAATCGAAGTGAATGTCTTGAGATTTTAATTTATGCCCTCACAAAAATAGAATAATGTATAATAAAAGAGCATATAATAAGGTTGGGTGTAAAATAGTGAAGAGTTTCGCTTAATCTTGATAGCAGAACTGCTTGGGCTATCACGGACGCCGCTTCATTGCACCAAATTTTTAATTTTTAAACGCATCGCTCTGTCTTTCTTCATCTTACCAGGATAGTTTTAGCTTATGTATTCTTGGTGTCCTCTGGTTCTTCATTGTATCACCGATTTTGATAGTCAAACATACAAATTATCTTGTTATACGGCTTTATTGGATATTGAAACTAGTAATCTTGAGACGAGATATGTGAAAATGTTAATGATGTGCAGGGTGGATACGTAAGGCAAGAGCTATACTACCTATTGAGGGATGAGAAAGATGTCCATTTTGCCTTTGGTAGCGTCCAGGGAGATGGGATAGAGAATGCTACCCAGGGAATGCGGTCCTCTAAGTTCTGCCTCAACTTAGCAGGTGACACGCCATCATCCAACCGCCTATTCGATTCCATTGCCAGTCACTGCGTCCCTGTCATAGTGAGTGATGACATAGAGCTACCTTATGAGGACGTGCTGGACTACTCGGAGTTCTGCATCTTTGTGCGCACATCAGATGCGGTGAAGAAAGACTTCTTGATCAATCTGTTGAGAGGGATCGGGCGGGATGAGTGGACCTGCATGTGGAGGAGGCTGAAGCAGGTGGAGAGGCATTTTGAGTTACAGTACCCATCGACCATGGAAGATGATGCCGTCCAGATGATCTGGAGGGCAATTGCACGGAAGGTGCCAGGTATTCGGTTGAAGGTCCACCGGTTGAGGAGGTACGAGTTAGGCGGGTCAGTAAAGGAGGAAGATCAGGACAAGGGGAGAACGTTCTTGGTGCCAGGTAATTTTTGGTAGGAGAAATGTGTGTTTTAGTTTTTGAGCGGGGACTGGATCTCAGAGAGTTGGTATCTCTGGCTGCTGTGTTTTTGATAGATAACATGGGCGGGGAGATACATATATACATGGGATGAGAAGATTTATTATTACATCCTAATATAATAGGAGGTATAGCCGTATAGAGACGTGGATTACTATAATTTTGCATGTATACATCCACAGTTGAGGTCAATCTGTATTTTGGATCGGTTTTGTTGGCCGGTTCTTCAAATAGGCTGCTTTCATCTATGTAGCGTAGAGGTCCTGTTTAGTGTGTCTAGTAGTCATATGGATTCAAACTTGTTTAATGATAGCCATGAAAGAAAGAAAGCCTTTTGTTTTATGCAAAACTACAAAGTCAAATATATGGAACTTTACACAAACTAAATCTTATTTATCTGACATCTCTTCATAAGAGGTATCAAATGTCAAATTTGTATGAAAATTATATTGATGAGGACATAGGCCACTGGTAAAAAAAGGGTCTATTTTAGCAGTTCCAAGTATCCTATTTCGGTGATTGTCAATCGTCGAAATGAGACCGCTGAAATAGGTGTCGGATTCTAATTCGGCGGTTGTACAACCGTCAAAATAGTTTTGTCTATTTCGGCGGTTCTAAAGATAACTGCCGAAATAGATCCCTGGTGGAAGCAAGATTATGGCGGGCCTATTTCGACAGTTGTTTGCTAACAACCGTCGAAATGACCTTTGGATCGGTCCACTCCAGAAGGTTGACTAGACCCATACGACCTATTTCGGCGGTTCCTTGATAAAAAAAATCGTCGAAATAGGTTGTCTAGACCAGTCTATTTCAGCGGTTGTTATGAAGGAATCGTCCAAATAGACCACTTTTTTTCACCATGGTATCTATATATATAATATATATATATATATACCCTATACACACCTCAATGTTCAAGCAGACCTGTGTATCACATATATAACAATGCCAGCACAAAGGGGCAATCAATTCCATATTCCGCCACCATCAACGGGGTCACAGTCCAACAATTACATAACAAATTAACAAAATCATAAACGTAGAAGAAAGTTACATTGTTATACCATAATATTACAATTCAAATATCCTCACACATCAACTACTAATGTGATGAGTTACAACTATTCAACTAGAAATACAAAATCAATTAATGAAATTTGTGATGATGTATTATGTCAATCCTCAAGAATCTCGACAATTTGCGCATCTTCATAAGTCGACACTACCGATTCAAAAGCCTTGAGTAAAAAAAAAACATTAATTATAAACTACAAGTGTAACAACATATAAAGGTATATAACCAAAACTTTAAACAAATCTGACCTTGTGTAATGAGTGCTCTGGAAAACATGTCATTGCGTCTAGTGCGTCATGCATAAATCTCATCATGACGTAGTATCCACATTCGGAGTCTGTAGGCTGCACTGGACACTGTACATATACACATACATATTTACCATCATTCTTTCAAGTATGTACAAGTATTACGACACTACACCAACTAATACACAATACCCTTACATTGTTCCACGGGATCTTGTTATTCTTCACTAGTTGTTGCAATGTCATCAATGCAGCTTTAAAGACGCTAAATTAAACCAAACATATAGTTTAATAGACACACTAAGTTACAAGTTTTCAACCAAAAGATTGAGTAATAAAAATTATTGTACAGCATAAGCAACTCACTTTACGAGCACAGCTGCTATCATTGGTTTCTTGGCATTCCTACCAAGTGAGTGAAACTGAAAAATCCTAGGGTGCTTCATTGACAAAACTAGTAAAGACCAGTGTCGGTTGTTCACGTATTAGAATACCATTAATTGAATTCAATTAAATGATAGCAAAATTTATAGATATTACATATGTAGAAACGGAGGATGAAGTTACTCTTGATGAACTGGTAGCATAACGTAAGACTTATTCCCACAGTTATAGATCGCGGATGTCAAGTATTGCATAAGGCCCTGGATGTCACTTGACATTGTCACCTCGGAGCACATAGCAGGACACAAGTAACAAAAACTGTTGTTGCCATGTTTTGTGACCACCTTATATTGCACATGTATGCACTACATTTCATCAACACTAATTCAAAATTCAATTCAAATATGTACAGGGTAGTAATCACTCCCAACATGGCTAACTTGGTGATTGATACATTCAGTTAATCCCTCTTGAATACATCCAAAAAATCGGTCATATAAATGTCAATTTGAAAACCTTGATCATAATGAAATATCATCTGATCGACCGCTAATGTAATCGCATCATGATCAGGTGGTGTCAACAGTAGTGCCGAGTGCAGCATTCCTAGATTAGAAGACAAGGAAACGAGTATGTCTTGTTGCACTAAATTATCTCTAACCTTGAAATTGAATATTGACGCCTTTGAAGGAACTGATGGAGCAGGAACTGATTGAGCAGTACTCTTTCCTTTCCTCTTATCAGATATGGGTCCAATGTTTTTCTAATATATTAATTAAGTATATAACGTTATACAACTAGACTATACTTAAAAGAAAAGAATTTCAGAGTAATTATTCAGTTCACTTACCTGCCCCGCGAGTTTGACCAACTGAACTGGCCACTGAACTGTACAAGTTTGAGCAGCACGCATTGTACACATACCAGGTGTAGGCACCAGCAATCCATCATCACCATGTTCAAACACAAAATCATCCACAAGCACCCGAACATGGTAATGCATAAGCTGTTGACCGTTCACCACATCGGTAGGAGCAAAAGGAAACCGCTTACCCCACGCCACCATAACATTCTCATCATCTTCAATATTTAAGAACAGTGTGGACTTAGAAGAGTTCTGAATGTTACATGGAAAAATTTTAGACACATTTCTAAATTGCTAACAGCAATTGAAATTTAAATTCTTATACATTGTAATTAACATGTTAGTCTAACCTTGAGAGATGCATATGGAAACGGACAAACTGAGTGGACGCTACTCGGTTGCACAGGTGTAGTCTCTGATTGAATGGGTGAGGGAACCGGTGATCTAGAAACTTCTTGACTGCTATCTCGGCTCGCATTCTAGCCACAGCCTCAGCGATCCATTGTTCCTTCATATAAGCACTTCTTGCCAAATGCTCTTCATATGTCATCATTTTTCCTTGGCCGCCTTGCCTGGACCCGGGATTTCCAAAAGCTTGACGGATTCCAACTTGGCCACCAAAACCGATAGCACGAACTGGAGTCCAAGTACCCTAGGACACTTGAGAGCTTAACTCATCCTATAATGAATTATACAAATGTCATTATGAATTAGTGGAAAATTACACAAACCAAATTTTTAATTTTTGAATTAACAATCATTGTAAAGTTTTATAATTTTAATATTTACCATTTGGCTGATAACAGCTCTCGTAGCGTCATCGTACTGAGGATTTTCAAGATTAGATTTTCGGGGAATGCGACTGAGTTTCCAGATTTTCATCCTCTTGTCACCGGCACTCAGAGGTACATCCGATGGTATTAAACCTTGTTTCTCCCAATCTATGGTACGCTCGGCGATACCTTTGCCGCCCAAGTGATGAGGGTACAAATTTTTTTTCGCGTTCTATTGCTGTTTTGCACGAAGAGCCTACACAAAATTTTAATTATGTACATATTATGTAAGGTGAATTATACAAATTGAAAACATATGAATAGGAGAACAAGAAAATCAAATCCACCTGAAACGGCTTGGTATTATGAGCCTCAACAAACTGTAGCCATTGCTTTTTGGTGATACCCTCATACTTCTCCAATGGTGGCCTTTCATCACTTGTTGCTTCTGGATCATCCGGATCCTCTATATCACTCGCACCGTAGATAAACGTTTTGGCAAGCAGATGCATATGGTCCCGAAACTGCCGACCCATTGTCTGTAGTACACGATCCTTATGAGCGGGATCTACGTAGAAACAAGCCTACATACATGAACATCAGATTAGTAACACATTATAAGAATCTCTTGCATATATTTTAAAACAAACATGATATTAAAGATGTGTGATCGGTTACCTGAAGGTGCTCAAACATGTTGTCCTTCAACGCATTGGGCACTTGCCTCCAATCGTGGTTGATATTGCAATACGTCTTAACCAGATGGCCCGAGTAAGCAATGAAATCCTTCTTCCATTCTCAGTTTGGCTACTAGTACTCATTGAACCGCACCGCGTGTGGGGGGGGGGGGGGGTTTGTTTGCCTTTAGCCCTCATGTGGGGTCTTGCCTTTTTGGTTTGGTTTGAGATGATGGAATAGTTGTTGGGTCTTCGGCTTGTTGTGATGGGCCAACCCCAGCCTCCTGTTCGGGTGCAAACTTTCTCGAAGCCTTCTTACCACCATGTATGACCCGCTTAGCTGGTCTCTCCTGTTGTGGTAGTTCAGCTTCTCCAGTCGTGAGGAACTGTCCAATGGATCGTCCATCGGGTCATTTATCGGGTGATCAACCACTGAGGAAAAAGACAAACATTAGATAAGGAGATATAGATATAACCATTAAACATACCAATAAAAATAGTTGAGATAACATTACAAAAAAAAAAGATGACATATCAAACTTAGAACATACATACCCGATTTTTAGTATTACCTGACACGAAAACTAAGATTATTTTCATTTTCAATCCAAACACCCTCATCATGGTCTGACCTTATGTAAAGCAATTCATTTTTCAAATCAACATTTGAATCCCGGAATCGTGTAGGAATCAAATTTGTTTCTTGTATCACCTCATGGTCATCTTCATCATTGTTTTCATTTTCAACCAAAACTAATCTTCTCCCAGGAAGAACAACAGACCACCTGCAGTCTTGCGGGTCCTCAACGTACCACACTTGATCATAATCCTTTCCTGGGACAAATTGATCATCCGTATAGCCGACACGCAAGAGGTCAACCAAAGTGAGTCCTCCTTCATTTTGGTATCCACGTCGGTTGTCTACCCATTTACAACGAAACACTAGAAAAGAATCGACGTGATAGACTAGTTCCCAAATGTCCTTGATAACACCATAATACTAACTAAAGCTACTTAATGGTTGAGATTGGTTATCGATTTGGTATTCAGTGACTGCAGCTTCTATTTTTACCCCATTGTTCTGGTTTATTGACTTAGCATCTAGGCGTGCAGTGTAGTACGTATATCCATTAATGTCATACCCTTCAAACGATATAACATTAGTTTCATGTCCAACTTCTAAACATCTAATCTCTTCACCGACATCTTCTGGATTTGATGAAGATAGTTCAAACACACGAACTTTGAACCGTGGTACAAACACTCGGTTTTGTTCTTTCGTCAGTCAAAGATGTCCTTTAGTGGGATTTTATTGCCTCAACTCAGCCATATGAGTGTCAAACAAAGGTTCAACAACCTCAATGCGTTGTAATACAAAAATATGTGCATGGTGAATAAGATGATGTGGAACCTGCACAATCCTTGTACCAATGGCACCTTTACCCTTATACCTTTTGTAGTGTCATGGTTTTAGAATACCAATTGCCTCGGCTTCTTTCAAATAATCAGTCACAAATTCTGTGACTTCCTCAGTCACCGTCGCTCTACTATGCTCCCTTCCAGGTGATATCTATTCTTCATTCTACTCTTCAGAATATCCATGTATCGTTCAAAAGGGTACATGTATCGTATGTAGACCGAACCATAAAATTGGATCTCTCGAATGATGTGGACAATTATGTGCACCATTATGTCAAAAAAAAAGATGGTGGAAAGTACATCTCAAGTTGACATAATGTGACTACAATTTCATGTTGTAGATCATTGAGGGAGTTCATGTCAATTACCTTGCAGCAGACGACATTGAGGAAGAAAAATAATCGGGTTAAAGCATTTCTAAAATTATCTGGTAATATCACTCGGATAGCTACCGGAAGAAGATGTAACATTAATACATGATAATCATGAGACTCCATGCCTAGAAACTTCAAATACTTCATTGATACTATGTTCTTCCAATTTGAAGAGTACCCTTAGGGTACTTCTATTGAATGAAAACATTTACAGAAGCTGATTTTTTTCATTTTTTGAAAGAGTGTAGCATGTAGGTGGTAGATAAATTCGTTTCCAGTTCTCCTGTGGGTGTAACCCTGGTCGTATACCCATGGATTGCATGTCTTTCCTTACTTTTAAACTGTATTTTGATTTGCCCGGTATGTTGAGCAAAGTTCCGCTCACTGCCTCACCGACATTTTTCACGATATGCATTATATTCAAACAGTGTTTGACAAGCAAATGACGCCAATACGACAATTCCCAAAAGATAGAAAACTTTTTCCAAATATTTTTTGGCGGTTTCGATGTGTTTCCAAAAAACATTTACGATGTCCTTAACCTTTGAATAAACTTCCTTAGAGGTCAATGGTAGACGGGCTGCACGAGTCTCAACCTTACCATTGAACAGTTTTTTTTTTCTTTCGAAAAGGATGATCTTTAGGTGGAAGCCTTCGATGACACATATAAACATCTTTTTCATAGTTTTTTAAACGGTCTGAACATGTTTCATCTTCACATACCGGACATGCAAAGGTTCCTTTCACCGTGTACCCAGACAAGTTATCATACACAGGGAAGTCGTTGACAGTATAGAATAACAATGCCTTAAGTGTGAAATTTTCTCTTGCATAGGCATCATACACCACGGTACCCTCATTCCACAATAAATTCAAATCATCAATCAGTGGGGCGATATATACATCAATGTTATGATCTGGCTGCTTGGGACCAGATTTCAGGAATGATAACATTATGTACTTTCATTTCATACATAGCCATGAGGGCAAATTGTATATCACCGGCAAAACATGCCAAGTGTTGTGTTGACTGCTCAACGTACCATATGGGTTCATCCCATCAGTACATAATCCAAGCCTCGGATTCTTGTCTTCATCACCGAAATGTTCTTTGAACCGTCTGTTGATGTTTCTTAACTGAGGTCCATCTACTGGATGTCTTGACTTCTCATCACTTTCTATACCCTCTATGTGCCATCTTAAGTTTTTGTGCATCTATCGGATTGGAAAACAACCGCTTGAATCTAGGTATGATTGGTAAATACCACAATAGTTTAACTAGATGACTTTTTTTATAAACAGAGGAGTCACCATCCTTGTGCTTGTATTGGGACAATGAACATTTTGGACACTTGTCTAGTTGTTCGTAATCTCCCCTATACAACACACAGTTGTTTGGGCATGCATGAATCTTTGTGTACTCAATTCCCATTGATCACATCAATTTCTTTGCTTCGTAGGTGGTGGTAGCGAGACCGTTCCCATCAGGAAGCATATCATGAAGCAACTCAAGAAGTGTCGTGAAGCTCTTGTCAATCCATCCATATCTCCCCCGTCAATTTACTGTACTTAATGCACATCGGGTACAAGACTGTTTTGGATGCGTCCAACAACCTTTGATACTCATCTGGCCTATCAACAAAATTATCCTCAACATTGTCAAACATCTCGTCTATTTGCTAATCATGGTAAGTCATCTCACTTTCATTGACTCCTAAATTACTTGGGAGTTCCGACTCATTGATAGTATCAAAGATGTGATTGGTTCTCATCCTCTTCCGATAATGACTGCACGAGGAGACGTCGTTATTATCAACAAACTAACCATGGAAAATCCATCTTCTATAATGTGCCATGAATCCACAGGTCTTCAGATAAAATTATATTTCCTTGATGCTTGAATATTGTTTTATCACACCACAGTCAACACAAGGACATGAATTTTTACCGCCTTTTTCCTACCCTTATGTTACACTGCCGATTTGTAGAACTCTTTCAAAATCTTGTCAAAGTGATCCCCTCGATCACCATACATCCAGTCACGCTCCATACTTTATGTGAAACGCACAACGAGTATGAGAATTACACTACCCAAATAAAAAAATATTCTATAGTATGGACTGCATTTGTTGGCACGTGTTTATATCTTAATGGAGCGAGACTGGTTCAAACCCAAATAAACTAGCACTTTTGTTTCAAAAATATAGCCTAACTCTAAGGTTCAAACCCAAATAAACTAGCATTTTAATTTCAAAAATCTAAAGTTTCAAACCCAAAAAACTAGCATTTTAGTTTCAACAAATTATTTCATTTTTAAAAACAGAATCATAAGTCAAATTACTTAATTGCTTTTACAATGTATAGGGGAGAAGGAGGCTGGTTGGTAGACGAGCAGCGACAATAGTGGTTTGAATTTGCTGGAAGTCGTAGACTAATATAGAGTGAGACTTGGTAAAAAAATTGTTATACCAAGACAAAATACAACATTACTAAGATATTTTTAAAAAATATCGGCATGACCTTTGCATAATTTTATCCATCCATGCTTATTATTAAGCATTCACCAAAGTCATATACAACGGAAAAATATTTCAACAATTGGCATCAATCAAACAAGATAAGAATTCTACCAATCATTGGCAACATGTATGTTCCTTGTTCGCAGCTAGGTTACAAAATTATAGTGAGTAAAGAGAATGTAAAGATAAGTTAAAGTATATTATCGGCTCCTAAACGAATTGCTTTGAGCCCCTCTTTTCAATTTGGCGTGCGAGAGATGTATCAGTACCAATCTCTAAAGAGGCAAATGCAGACGCAATATAAATATGAATTGAGGGCACTAAACTATATTGCTTTATAATGTTTATAGTTTGTTTATAATTATAAGCACAAATAATGATCAAACATTGTTCCAACCCATATAAAAGCATATTAATTCCAGCCCAAATAAGCAACCCTAACTATACTTAAAAGAAGAGCAAAAAACAACATAAATTTTCACTCTGACATTTCATCAAACACCTTGTGTTCATACATAATTTTATTAATTCAACAACCAAATCTTGCAAACATTTGACACACACAATAAATATCAACATCCACAATCACAATGTGACATAAATCTGTCAATTTTTACAACACGTTTGGTATTTTTTTAGTCAAAATAGAAACTAACCAATTTAGGGTTTTTTTACCTTGTTTGTTGTTGTTGCAGCAGCAGCTTCCAGTGAGGGCGGCAGCGGTGTTTGACGGCGCCGAGGGCGGTAGCGGCTTTCGGCGGCGACGAAGACCGGGACGGCGACGGCGCGGCAATATGAAGGGAGGAATTTCATCGGGAGGGTTGAGAGAGATGAAGAGCAGCGGTGAACTATGCTCGATGCGGTGAAAGGGGCTGATATGTGGGACTCTATTTCAGCGGTTGTTACTAATAACCACTGAAATAGAAGGTAAAATAGATCTATTTCGGCGGTTTCGGCGGTTCTTAGTAACAACCGCCGAAATAGAGTTTTCTATTTTAAAAATAAAAATAAAAAACACTATTTCAGCAGTTCTTAGTAACAAACGCCGAAATATGTTAGTAACAGTTTTAAAAACGCTATGCTTCAGCGGTTTTTTTTACAACCGCTGGCATAGGGACGCTGAAATAAGCCTTTTTTTACTAGTGGGTGCATTCAAAGGTATTTTTGAAAGTTAAAAAGTATTATTCGGTTGTCACTTTTATAAGTATATTTAAGTTAAATTAGGGTAAAAATATAAGACATAATAAGAAGAAAAAAACAATCAAAGTGTAAAAAACAAGACGACTCTCGCACAAAAATGGGTAGAGGTGTCCACATGTAGGGGTGCATGCGGCGGTGAAGGGCACATAGAGGTGCAGGCAGGACGCTGACCCAGGGTTATGGGTTAGGGGTGCCCAAAAAAACCATTACCATAGTATCGTACCAAAATCTGTTTATACCGTACCGTCTAACCGGTTAACCATATCGTCTTCGGCGGTACGGTTAACCGAACCGTTATAATTAGACAATTACGATTTAGGTAACGGTGCGTAACTTTTACACCTCGATTAACCGCGTTAACCAGTTATATATATAAAAATATATATATTTATATATACATATAGGTCTAGTCCGGTAGATTGAAGATAAATGTTGGTTTTCAACATTTACTATAAATCTACCCCTGGTTAACCCTAGTTAACAAGTAGAGACATGACACATATGTTAGATTTCAAATTAAAGTAAACTCAATAAAATACTAACACATGGCAACAAATTTTTAATAAAGCTTCATAAAGCTTGTTAACGAAGAGGGATAGCCTTCTATTTAGGATTTTTTTGATATTTTATATTATTTGCTAGGTGCTAGTCTTTTGTATATCATTTAACTTATATGTTGATAACTTGAACAAAGATAATCTAGAATCCAAAAAGTGACACTGCTTACCTATGACGAGATATATTATGTGCAGCGAAGAACAAGGTAAGCACTATAGAAAGTGTATATTGTAATTATGTTTTGGTAAATCTTTATAGATGTATTTCGCTATCACTCGGTTGGTAAAGCAGGTTGTAAATTATGTTGTTCAAATTTACGTGAATTGATTTTGCCATATATTCTTAGAATGTTTCATTTCATTGTGATTATAAATGTGTAGGTTATATATATTATATAATGCATTTATTAGATGATTGAGCATTATATAATGGTGGACTCAATATTTGTGTTATACATTACGTATATAAAATAATGCTTGCACATGATATTGAAGTGCTTGGTGCTTTCTAGTTGTTTAATTGTTTTTGTTTGTTCATTTTTATCTAGTTTGTTATCATTATGCAAGGTTGTATACATAAAAAAATATACTCCCGGTTTTCGGTTAACCTGAATTATCGTACCGCTCTAAATGGTTAACCTGAATGTGGTTAACCAATGTAAACGGAATGGTAATAGTATCAAACTTTTTAAACCTGTATTACCCGGTTAACCTTACCGTGAACACCCCTACCTAGGGTGATGGGCGCTGCCATGGGCAGTGGCGGATCCAGAAATCTTTTTTAGGGGGGGCTAAAATTTTTTTTTAACACCAAGAAATTGTTTGGGGGGGCTAAAAAAATTTTTGACACTAATTTTCTTTAAAACTTTATATTATGTTGTATTTTTTAAAAATTTATATGAGTAATTTGACAAATTTTCAAAATTTTCGGGGGGGGGGGGGGGGGGGGTAGAGCCCCCCTCTCCGTCCGCCCCTGGCCATGGGAGGCACGTCGTGCGGCACTGACACTGAATGGCGCGTGATGCTGGTAATGGGTGTTGCACGGCGTGCGCGCGAGGGCGTCGGATGCGAGGGCATGGGCGGGGTTGACCAGATGTCTGACGTCGGGTGAACCGGCCACTCTAGTTGGTTTTGCGCGTTTTGACAGTTTTTTGTCTGGTTAGGTCATTTTTTACTTCGTTTTAACTGTTAGATCATAATTTTGACATTTGTTTGAACTAATGACAAAACTGTTATTTTTCTATTGCACGAATTAGACCTTCCTGCAAAAACATGTGTGTTGTGCACCGTAATATCCATAAACATGCTGAACATAGGAGTCCTGATTGATAGAGGGAACAGTTTGGAAGTAGTCTTTTTTCAACTGAGCTCGTACGCTCAGTCGTGTTTTCACTTCACGCAGTCAGAATCTAAAAAAACTTTACGATTTTACCTTTCCCTCAAATTCTTCTATATATACACAGTGGCGGATCCAGGATTTCAATCCCGGGGGGCAAAACCAACAAATATGGTTTCAGTATATGAAAGACAAAGTTCAATATATATATTAATGAATTTAAGTACAATAACTGAATATACAAAAACTATAATTGTCCTCTTCGAGTTTTCATGTTTTGAAAATGATGAATGATGACATCATCTAAAACTTGTAGAAATACATCTTTTTCAATGAACGTGACTAAACAATCATTCAAAAACTGATCTTCAATGTTGTTACGTAACTTACTCTTCACAAAAGTCATTGCAGAAAATCCTCTTTCAACACTCTTCGTCGCTACAAGAAGAACCAACAACAATTTTAATAGCTTATACTTCTGAATATATAATGTTCTTAGAAGTCTCCACCAACTTCATTGAAAGCTCACCGAGATCTTTTAGGTTTGAAAACCTAATATCCTCTCGCATATCAAAAATGAAGTTATCAAGCTGATATTCAAAGTTGAGCAATTCAAGGCTGGTAAAGTCATTTTGATATAATTTTGACAATTGTAGCACCTTTTGCTTGTCAAAGGAGGAGAATGAATTGACTGGATTCAAGCATGCCATGCAAGTAAGAAGCTCCGTGTTTGTCTCATCAAATCAATTGTTAAATTCTTGAAGCTGACGATCAATAACTGCAAGAAACACCTCAATCTGATAATGATGAAGATATGTGCACTGTTGAGTAAATCACTTTGATCTTCCTTGGAGAATATATGTAGCATTCATATCTGGAACTTCAATCTTATATTCAAAGCAAAAATCAAGAACCTTGGGGAAAAAAATTCCCACCCGTCATCCCTCATATTCTGTAACTGAAGCTTGGTCATTTTCACAAGTGACATTGCATTTACTATATCTAGATCTCTTCTTTGTAAAGCAAGAAACAGTTCACGTGTGCACCCAAATATGGCTAGCATCAAGTGAGCCATGAAGACAAAGTCAAAAGATTCAATCTTAAACAAGCAACCTTGAGCTTTTGCTTGATCTTCGGATGGAATACTTCCCATTTTGTAAAGAACATCAATTATATTTGGATATAGTGAAACAACACTTAAAATTGATTTGTGATGAGATCCTCAACGAGTATCCCCAGGTTTACTCAAGCTAGTTTCTTGATTCAAACCTTTCCCAGTTTCAAGAGTTCCCTCTTCTATAGCCTTGGAAACTCTGAGTATATCTTTCTTTGAGCATTTTTTTTATTTTACAAGATGCTCCAACCACATTCAGCAAAAGAGCCATTGAATAAAAGAAAGTCAAACATTCAATATTCTTTTTGGCAACAGCAACAAGTGTTAACTGAAGTTGATGAGCAAAACAATGAATGTAATAAGCACTTGGTCTTTCTCTCAAAATTAGAGCCTTAAGTCCATTGAATTCACCACTCATATTTCTAGCTCCATCATAACCTTGACCACGAACTTTAGATAGACTCAAAAAATGCTCCATAAGCAAAGAACACACTGCAGTTTTAAGTGATAAGGTGGTGGTGTCACTAACATGCACAATTCCAAGAAAACGCTCCACTACCTTACCCTTACTATCCACATAGCACAGACAAAGAGCCATTTGTTCCTTCTGAGATACATCATTGGATTCATCAACCAATATCCCAAAATATTCATCACCAAGATCTTCCATGATAACCTTAATTGTTTCCTTAGCACATGCATTGATAATATCTTTATGAATTGATGGTGAAACCAATTGATGGTTTTTTGGAGCATTTTTCAAGAATACTTCCCCAACACTATCATCTATATCTGAAAGCCATTTTAGAATTTCAAGAAAGTTACCTCTGTTATTTGAATGTTCACTTTCATCATGACCACGGAATGCTAGTCCTTGTCACAAAAGGTATTGCAAACATTTCAACGAAGCTGTCAATCGAGCTTTATATTCTATCTTAGTCTGATCAGATTGCTTCTCAAGTGCTTGTATGATTGATTTGTTGGGGTTCTTAAGAGACTCATACTTCTCAAAAGTAAGATTGTGGGGACTTCTGATGCCACCCGCATGCTTCATCAGCTTCTCAACTTTTTTCCAGTTTATGAATCCTTCTCCACCAAACAAATCCTCTTTACTACCAACACTAGCCGCAACATCATTCTTGAACAGAAAACAAACAAAGCAAAATGCAGCATCCTTTTCAACACTATACTCAAGCCAAAAATATTTATCATACCACATAGCATTGAACTTGCGCAATTGAGCATTACACTTTGTTGTTGGGAAGTTGATTAATCTTGGTTGGCATGGACCTCTAAGTATGTATGCTCATCTTACAGCATTTTGCTCATTCACATTGTATGTCGTGATTGCTCTTCTTAGTCCAGGATCATGTGGAAGCAAACTAACATCATAGATGATTTCATCACCTTGTAATGATAGCATGTGCAACTGAATCATCATTCAACTTCATTTTATCTTCACTTGCTCGTCTTTCAGGAAGAGGCTCATTATGCATTTCTTGAATTTCATTTGTTTCCTCTTGATTTGAAACTATAGTAGCAGATGATGAAGCTTCTTGAGTTTCTTTTCTTTTCAAACAAAGATTGAAGTGTCCCAAGCTTCCTTGATGGTGTCTTCATTATTAATCTGAAAGCAAGTTTAACATATATATAAAACACATAATTTATGAGATCACAATAAAATCATTTAGAAATACTTAAATTTACAATTAATACCAACAACCCATTAAAATTTTGAAACAGATAACTAACAATCTACTATTAAAATTTTGAAATCAATGTTCAAATTAACAATCTTATAATCAAATATTGTCCACAAACTATCCACCCAATCAAATAAATTATAAGATTTTAGCACAAAGTCTAATTTCTTTTAAATATCCTTAATAAATTTGCTAATTATTTACAAATAAAAAATCAAATTAACTTAATTGGCATATAATGTTTTGTTATCTGGAAGGAATGATGATGCGGCTGCTTGAGGTATTGAAAAATAAGCTCTACATGGTAGTAAATTGTTGTGATGCCGAACTATATAAGGCTCCTCGAGGCTTGGAAAATCAAATTAACTAAATTAGTTTATAGTATTCTAATACAAAGTCAAACTCTCTCAAATATCTTTATTTTTTACTAATTTATTATAATATCTATTAACATTATAAAAAGAGAATAATTTTAGAAAAGAAAAGTTAGGGTTATAAGTTACCGTGGGAAGCAGGCACCAACAGCATACTTCTGTTTGAAAAGTGAAAAAGATGCTAATCTGTTGTTTCCTTTGTTGTCGTCTAGTGCTACTGTGCTGGAGTGGAAAACTGGTTGGTTGGTGGTGATGGATTGGAGAAATTGTAATTGGTCTTGGAAGCTAGTGCAGAGAGTAGAGAAAAAACATTAAGAGAATGGGAAAGGAATAGAAAGTGGTGGGGCAAATAATAAAAAAATGGAATGAGAGAGAGTAATAAGTGGGGGGTGTCGGGTGTCTTCCCGTAGAAGCATCCAGCTTTGTTTTTTTTCTTTTTTATATTGTAATATTAGGGAAAGGGCTTTGTAAAGAAGAAAAAATTGTAGCTGGTGGGATTTGATCCCTTGTCGATGGGTACAAAACTTTAACCCTCAGGTGCCTCACCACTACACTACATACATATCGTGTTTATCTATATACAAACATATAGAAAATTTTCAAAAATCTGAGGAGCCCCCCTTGCCCCCCTTCCATCCGCCTCTGTATATACACCCTTACCCTTTACTATCTCTCCACAATATTTCAAATTCTCAAAACTCTTCATCTCTCTAAAAATATCTCTGACATCTCTCTAGAAGCTGTAACCGGAGCGGAAGCGGGAGGATAGCCGGTGCGCCAGTCAAAGATTTATGTCAAGATTTGCTAAATCAAGTTCCTTTATGTCATAATTTATAATTTTGTAGCACAATATAGGAGCAAAATTAGCGAAATCTGTCAAAAAAAACCGGCCCAGGGTGTCATTTTTGCAGGCGCTGGCGCTGCCCACTTCAACCCTGCGCGGGAGCGGACCATGTTCAGAGGGCACGAGCGTGGGCGTCTTCAAGCGGGCGTGGGCTATTTCTACTGGGTGCCAGCGTGGGGCACTTCAACTAAGTGCAGCCCCCTTGTAGCGGGCGCTGGCGCGGATGACTTGCAGGCGGCATGAGCGTAGGCTCCAGCTGGCGGGATGCGCTTTTTTACTATTTTTCCGACTTAATTACCCGTTTAGACGTTCTGTAGGTCTATTGGCATGTTTTTTTACCTATTCTGTATGGTTTAATCAGTTCCTCTATATTTATGAATGTTTAAATGTTATTGAAATTGAGCTACAGTAATAAGTATTCGTATAACCGATATTGACAAACCTCAACCGGTCTTGACTAACTTTAAATGTAGTTTAACTAACTTTTACGGCAAATAGTAGATGGCAGGAAAGGGAAAGGATAAGTTTATGGGTATGTTTGGTGGGGGTAGGCATACGGGCTCATCTGAGCATGCGGAGAACTCATCGCAGGGCCGTATGGCCCCTCCTGACCCAGAGGCTACAGAGAGGAGGCGTACGTAGTACGGTAATGCTTCGGCCAAGAGGTGTAGGGCCGATGAGCGTGTGCGCCAACTGGAGAAGAGGAGGTGCGCAATGGTGAAGGGGGAGGAGAGGAGGGACCGGTGCAGCGGTTGGTGGATGCCGACTCATTGGTCGGCGATGGGACGCTGGTCGTGTAGGCCGATAGTCCTGCTTGGCCTGCACCCGCATAGAGCGGGATGGCTGGCACACATGACTGAGATGAGGATTAGGGTATGCCCTCTCGACCCTTTTGACGCAGGTCCCCTAGAGAGGATGTGGCAGAGGATATGGCGTAGATACTAGCGCCAGAGGTTTGGTTGCTAGGACGGACTTCTGTTCCCGGAGGCCCCCAGTTTATGGATTTGATCCTCAGCTTCGGTGGTCACGTCGCGCTCGACATGCGACGGGGAGTGGTATGTTTCCCATTTTATAATTGATTTTTTTTAGTTCGTTTAGGAAATGTCATATAGTTGTGACAATTTTAAATATTCAACAGGAGAAGGGATGCCTTAGCTTCAAGCCTAAGGTTAAATTGTTGGATCTGTGGACTCCGTCTACGCTGAGGCACGAGGACTCTCGAGAGGCGGTTGAGGCTAGCGGACTTGGGCATCTGTCTGATATAGCGCATGGTTGCTTTGACCTCACGCTCCTTTCAGCGTTCGTGGAGAGATAGCAGCCTGACACAAACTCCTTCCACATGTCATTCGGAGAGATGACTATTACTCTCCATGATGTCTACCACATTTTGGAGATCCCCATCATTGGCACGGTGGTTTTCTACATTCCAGAGGAGGCAGACGCTCGGGTAGGTGATGCTGCCCCACCGATCCTTATTCTTGTTCCCTACCTTCTAAAGCTCTTTGACGTGGCAAACAAGCAGGAGTTACTGGATTGTAGGTTCCTAGAGAAGAACCAGGTACCTTACAGAGCCCTCCACAACACTTGTGGGGGTTCATATTGTGACGATTTGTAGGAGAAGAAGGCCTACTTGTGGTACTTGGTGGGCAACACGCTGATGATCGACAAGGGCGGGGATCATGTCTTGCCCAGCTCCTTCTGGCCCCTCAGTGACCCGAGTAGGGTGCACATGTATGGATGGGGAGCTGTGATGTTGACGTACCTATATCGATAGCTTGGCATCGCTCCACGGGCGGATACACGTCAGCTGGCTGGTTGCCTGACGTTGTTTCAGGTAAGAACTTTATAACGAGTGTACGAGTTCAGTATTTTAAAGTTATTGTCTGGGGTTGTTGTTTAATGGTTACATATGATTACTGCAGTGCTGGATATACGAATACTTCCCCATGTTTAGGCCGTAGAAGCTTGAAGATTGGGATGACAGCTCCCCCGCGGTGGCGAAGTGGCCCCGTCACTAGAGGAATGTGACGGTTGACGAGAGGCTGCATTACGTGAGGGGGCGGCTAGACACGATGTCCTCCACTGAGGTACGAGTTAGTTAGCAGTTGTAGTTGTAAGAAGTTGTTTTGTGTCGTATCGTCAAACATTGCTTACAATTTAGATTTCTTGATTGTTTTTTTCTTTAAACAAAATGTAGGTTGATTGGTTGCCTTTCGACTCTCATGGTACTACCGTATTTGAGGGGCGCTCTCGGTGGTACCGCACCTTGTAGTTCTTCCATGTTGTCGAGCCGTATATGCCCGAGCGGTGTCTACAACAATTTGGATTTATGCAGACCATCCCTCCTGAGCCTATCAGACCGGCCACCCACTATCGACCCCGACATGGCAAGAACTACTGGGCCACATACGACTACGGGACATTCATGGGGAACAATACGACCAGGCCCACCAGGTGGTGGTTTCCTCTGATGCCTACACGCATGCCATGGGACATGAAGCGGGACTACATTCACTAGTTCCAACATCGTTCCCACCCTCTAGTGTTTCCCCTTGGTGTAGATGGTGGCCCTAGTACGTTGCGGGAGGATCAGCTTCAGGTATTTACTTTCTTTTTAATTGAATGGTGTTGTTGTTTCAAATTGTTTTTAATTACTAATGTGAAATTGCTACTTCAGTGCAGTATTGGGATGAGTGCGCTCCGATTATCTTTTACCTTGCACCGGAGAACAACCAGAGTTGGCTTGACGGTGTGGCCCCCTGGATTGCTGATAGGTTGGAGATGGCCTTCGACCTCACCCGGGTTAATATCAGTACCATCCCAGCATCGCCTACTCGTTATAGAAATGAGAACCAGGCTCTTACTGGCATGGAGTGGTATCTCACGGGCCATCACACTAGAGGGCTTAGGCTTAGAGGGGAGGGTATGCACTGTAGGCACATGGATGTTGCGCATCACCGTGGGGATGATGGGGGACAAGGTGATGGAGGGGACGTGAGGATGGTGGGGGTGGGTATGGGTGTTAAACTTTTTTTTCTGATTTTTGTTTGAACATTATTTTTTTTTAATGGATGATTAAACTTTGCAGTGATTGTATGTATAATATTTGTTTATTTGCTTTTCAAATACTTCATTTTTGTTTATGTCATTAGGATGTCAATTCCTGTTTCAATTCATGTGAACCATTACACCAAAGTTACGCAATACGGGGGACGGTTCCACCGAGCTCCGGGTTGGGCAGTGATCAATGCAGACATTCAATATCCAAGAAGCGTTAACCATCTTACATCATCATTAAACCGCATTGTATGATCATATTTTGATAACCTTGAGTTGCACGTCTATTCGATCGTCTACCTTATGATGGACCAAGATGTATACAACTACTCGGTTGCCAACATAGAAAGCGATGCAGATGTACACCTAATGATCCAGAACTATTTGGACCTTGAAGAAATAATGGAAAGGATTAAGATTCTTGTCAAATACGTGGATAATTCAGACTTCGAAGACCCGGCTGTGATACGAGGCAGGGCTGAGGCTGAGCGTAGAGCAAACATTTCACGCTACAGGACAGAGGCGAGGAGAGGACGTCCCTAAGTTTGTTTTTTTGCAGGTACTTAATTATACTATAAATAAAAAAACAACAGAGATAGCCTTTTTAGTTACTGTATGATTGTTGAACAAGAAGTCGATAGCTGCAGTCTATTGTATTATCCAAAATCTCTAACCTTTTATACATTTCCGATTTCACACTCAACTTCGGTTCTTTGGAACTTCAATTGTCCTTCAATTTCCTCAATTTCAACCAGTATCTTCTCTAAGCAACCAAGGGAGGTTTCTTGTACAATCTGAAGATCTAAATGTGGAGTAAAAAATCATTTGAAGAAACACAAAACATGAAATTATAAGCCCTATTTTTATCTGTACGTTTAATAAAAAAGACTAAGAAATTCACCTTTAAGACATTGTTGCGCAGCCAGTTCTTGTCCAGTCATATGCTAGCTCAATTTGTATAGGATGGGAATTTGTTGATGTTAAAAACTAAAAAGAGACTTGATATTGGTGGAAATGATAGACAATCTGAATAGGATGGGAATTTGTTGATGTTCAAAACTAAAAAGAGACGTGAAACTGGTGGAAATGTCTAGAATGGGAATTTGTTGATGTTCAAAACTGAAAAGAGATGTGAAATTGGTGGAAATGATAGACAATCTGTACAAGATAGGAATTTGTTAATGTTCAAAACTGAAAAGAGACGTGAAATTGGTGGAAATTATGGACAATGTGTACAGAATGGGAATTTGTTGATGTTCAAAACTGAAAAGAGACGTGAAATTGGTGGAAATGATAGATAATCTGTATAGGATGGAATTTGTTGATTTCAAAACTGAAAAGAGACGTGAAATTGATGGAAATGATAGACAATTTGTATAAGATGGGAATTTGTTGATGTTCAAAATTGTAAAGAGACGTAATTGGTGGAAATGATAGACAATCTGTATAGGATGGGAATTAGTTATAGAAAACATTCCATCACCTGTACATTGTCATGCTACGGAAAACAGTTATTTCCCCAAACATTCGTCTCTATTTTGAGTAAGTTGATTTTGCAGAATGTTCCATCACCTGTACATTGTCATGCTATAGAAAACAGTGAATTTTTCCAAACATTCGTCTCTATTTCGGGTAAGTTAATTTTGCATAACACTCCATCTCCTGTACATTCTCATGCTATAGAAAATAGTGAACTTTTCAAACATTCGCCTCTATTTCGAGTAAGTTGATTTTGCAAAACACTCCATCACCTGTACATTGTCATGCCATAGAAAACAGTGAAATTTTCTAAACATTTGTCTTTATTTCGAGTAAGTTGATTTTGCAGAACACTCCATCATCTATACATTGTCACGCTATAGAAAACAGTGAACTTATCCAAACATTCATCTCTATTTCGAGTAAGTTGATTTTGTTGAACACTCCATCACCTGTACATTGTCATGCCATAGAAAACAGTGAACTTATCCAAACATTCATCTCTATTTCGAGTAAGTTCATTTTGCAGAACACTCCATCATCTGTACATTGTCATGCCATAGAAAAGAGTGAACTTATCCAAACATTCATCTCTATTTTGAGTAAGTTGATTTTGCAGAACAGTCCATCACCTGTACATTGTCATGCCATAGAAAACAATGAACTTATCCAAACATTCATCTCTATTTTGAGTAAGTTGATTTTTCAGAACACTCCATCACCTGTACATTGTCATGCCATAGAAAACAATGAACTTTTTCAAACATTCATCTCTATTTCTAGTAAGTTAATTTTGCAGAACACTCTATCACCTGTTGTTGTGCAAAATAATGTTGAAACTATCTTGCTAACTATGGGCAGTGAACCCAATCATTGTAGTACAACAAGGTCGTATCCACAAGGACTTCGTAACTATCTAGCTAATTATAAGCTTAGTAAATGTGCAAGAGGATATATACAAAAGTGCATAAATGTAAATTATTGGTTTTGGGTTTTTGGGTTGTAATTGGAGAAATAAAGAAAAGCAATAAACACTAAACTAACTATCTAGGATAGGTGTAGCCCGGGATGGATATTTGCACCCGTCCTCCCCTTACTACCGATTGTTGAACCTCGAACTCATAGCTAAACCACGAGAACGCTTAATTAATTAGCAACCTAATCTAGGCCTACTAATCCTAACCAATTTAATCGAGACTTCTCATTCAGCTAAGCCCCGGGTCAATCGATAGCACTAAGCTCAAGTTCCATTAAAGTTGCAATGTAGTCCAATCTCAAAATCATCGAAATCAGAGTACACCGTTTTAGTCTCTAACAGTTTAGGTTTCTATCTCTGAATAACATTTTGATAGAATCCCACAATAATGCTAAACTAATAGGTAGGCCAAACCAACCAATTTAACACATAATTGATAATTTGGGTAAAACCCTAAACTAATCCTCAAATCATGAGCAACAAGTTTAAGAATCATAAATACCCAATAATCATCTTCATTAAGCTCAAAGACTAAAATAAAGCATAAAAATAAGTTTAAGATTCAACAATGGAGGTTTTAGGGATTTTGAGGCAAAATCCCCATCCCAAGCTACAAGGAAACTACACAACCATTAAAGCACAAAAGAGAGAGAAGGGAGAAGACTTGCCATGGGAGATTGAGGAAGAGCTTCAATGGAGGTGAGCCTTCTCCTCCTTCTTCTCTTCTTCTTCTTCCTTCCCTTTCTTCTTCTTCTTCCCTTTTTTCTCTTGTTTTTCCGTCGTTTCTCTATTCTGTGTGGAATCCCCTCTCTCTCCTCTCTTTTCTCCTTTTAAAATCTGATTTCTGGGCAAATTTTGGACTGACCAAACTTGCAAGTTCGGTCCTAGGGTCGGTCGATTCCAGTAGCTTGCAAAAACGCGAATCTGGGCAAAATTTCGACCCGACCGACCTTGCAAGGTCGGTCCTAAGGTCGGTCGGAGTCAGGCTAACTTCAAAACACTGTATCTTCTTCGTTTTAACTCCGATTTTGGATCCGTTTGCCCCCACACGTTCCTCTCTTCGTCTACTTTACTCCTAGCTATGTTACTCATCCTGTTTAAACAATAAATGTGTAAAACACCAATGAAACACAAAACTAGAGGAAAACAAGCTAGAGTGGAGAAATGAGCATGAAAAGTGTTGATTAAACATATGAAATACACCCCTAAAACATGCTCATTTGGACACTCATCACCTGTACATTGTCAAGCTATAGAAAACAGTGAACTTTTCCAAACATTCGTCTCTATTTTGAGTAAGTTGATTTTGCAGAACACCCCATCACATGTACATTGTCATGCCATAGAAAACAGTGAACTTATTCACACATTCATCTCTATTTTGAGTAAGTTGACGTGTTGGTTAAAATTTGCAAAATAAATACAAACTATATATATATAATTTATAAATGTTCAAAGTTTTGTAAATAATATATATATATGTTTATTTTTAATTTTATACAATTTTAAGCCAACATATACTTTAATTTTTATTATTTTGACCATACAAAATTAATGTTGTAATATTATGTAAATTAAAATATCAATGTCGCTTAATTAGACCTACATCTATTTTTATTATTTTTGACATATCCAATGTTTAATCATATCTCGGCAAAAAATTTCATTTATATTTAGAGTATCAAACATTCAATATATACATATAGTATGTATATATGTCGTGAATAACTATCATGGCCCAATGGTTAAGGTAATATATATCCAGCCCACACGTCACAAGTTCGATTCCTGATGTGTGCACATTTAGCACACTAGTCTGAATTTACTATACCATTGGTAAGAGGTCTGTTTATATCCATACATCATGGGTTCGATCCTTGATGTGTGCCCCACATCATCAGGATTGACATCTCCTTTCCACAACCCCACATATGCTGGTCATTTCTTGGAGGCACGTCCAAACCTGGTCGAGTTGTATAAGCAGAAAAAATTATCCTGATCTCCCCACTCTACCCCGTTCTGCATCTGCATTTCAAATCCCTCATTACTCCCTACTACTGTTGTTTGATTGGTAACCACTGCCTTCAATTTTAATAAATACACTAACTTCTTCATTTACTGTTGTTATCTCGTTTGTAGAGTTATATACCCATTGTTGTTATCAGATTTCCATAACAATTCGATTTGCATTTGTAGGTATGCTCATACTATTTGTGCACATTTTATTTGTGCCCATTTCTCCCTGTTTTGAACCTAATTCATTTTGTAATACATTTTCAGATCCTTTGCTATATTGTGCACTGATGCCTTTGCATTCTATGAAGAGTATAATCCAGGGCTTCACTCAAAGGTAAGTTCACAACATCTTCAACTGTTGCTAAATATCTGATAAGTGAACTGAGTGTAACATAATTTAGATACAGAGCTTGTTTGATACAAGAGGATAGGATGTGTGACATTGTACAATGTCTAGAGGATGATGAAATTGTGGAGTTTGTTGAAACGAGAATGGTAGATGATGCAAAATGATATTTTATGATATGTAGATGTAGCAGTCTTGATTGCATTACTTGATGAATAGCTGTTCTATGTGTCTATAACACTTCAATTATTTGATACTTTGTAACATAACTTTGAGAAATGTAATACATTCATCACTTGTACTATGATTGCTTGCAGCAAATGGATTCAACCTATGATGTAGACCACAACAACAGTTTGTATCAGTTACTACAAGATCCTGAAAAACTTAGAGAATTGTGTAACACACTAGCCTGAGATATAGCAGACATACACACCTTAGTTCAAAGGATACTTACTCTGTTAACCAATCATGTTCAAGTCACAATTCAAATACCAATGCACACATCTGCATTAAGAGGGTCATCATGGGTGACTGAATTACTAGATGGTCACCAAGTGTGTTGTTTTAATGCGTTAAGAACCAGGACACTTTTCTTTCACTATGCCATGTGATGGAGTATAAGTACTACATCACAGAGTGGTCTAGGCTCTCAGTTATGGAACGAGTTGCATTCTTTTTAAGGACTCTTAGCCACCATTGTGCAAATAAAGATCCATGGAAAGGTTTCAACACTCAGGTTCCACAATTTCGTAACACTTCGAAGACATTCTCGATGCTGTAGGTCTGATGGGCAAAGACATTGTCTAACCTCATGACCCACAATTCCAAAGTGTGCCCGAACATATCCGCAACAACAACAAATACTACCCAACCTTTAAGGTTTGTGTACTTATGAAACCTCGTGTGCACTCACTGCATTGATGTTATGTCATTACTTACTTGCTGCTAATGATTGTAGGACTACATTGGCACACTGGACGGTTGTCACGTTGAGTTAACAGTTCTAAATAGTGAACAGATCAGATTTATATACAGAAAGGGTGTTACCTCAACAAATGTACTAGTAGTGTGTGACTTTGACATGTTTTTCGTATTTGTATGTGCTGGATGGGATGGGTCTACACACGACACAAGGGTGTACTTAAGCTCATTACCTAACCGGTCACTGTCATATCTAACGCCACCTCAAGGTAAGATAATCCTTTCTAATGTTTTTGAAAAAAGGTTTGTTACAAGAAAAATGACCACAACAACATTTGTTATAGGGTAATGCTACCTAGGTGACAAGGGTTACCCTGATCGAGAAGGGCTGATGACTTCACAGACAAAAGTCTGTTATCACCATTTTGAATTTAGAGCAGAAAACCCCACGGGGGCCAAAGAAATGTTTAACAAGATTCATTCATCACAGAGGTCAACTATAGAGAGATGCTTTGGAGTAGTAAAAGCACGATGGCAAATACTTTGAAAGGTACCAAGCTACCCATTACACAAGCATATCAAGATTGTGAATGCGTGTTTTACATTACATAACTTCATCAGACTAAGTCAACATGGGGATGCTTGCTTCACTCTCATAGAGGCAGCACTAAGTTTCATAGTATTTGAAGATGAAGTTGTTGATGTTGACGTAACTTGCAATGGTGCAATTCGAACACCAACGGATAATGGTTCACAAGATATTATCCAACTGAAGCAGAGGCTAACTAGGGAATCGGTAGAAGCTACAAGCAGTGGTACTAAGGAAGACCATTTTCAGCTTGGAGTAGTGTAACACCTTGAAAAATATGGATACTTGAAGTGTCATCTTTGTGTTGTTAGTAATCAGATTTAAGTCATTTCAAATTTTATTTTATGGTCAACAACATGAGGGTTTGAACAAGTAATCGGTTATGAAAGAATCACTTTTTTTGTTTAGTTGGTCTACTGAGAAATGTACAAGGAATCACTACTAATTAAACTGCCGACAGAGTTTTTGATTTCATTGAAAAGTTACATTACAATATCATATACAACCGCCCACATTCTGCACCTTCCAAAAGACTGACAATCAACAAACCATACCCTGTTAACCACTAGAACAACTACACCAACAACTGCAAAACATCACCTACCACCTCCATGATCTATCCCAACAAACCACTTCATCCACCAGCTCACTCACATCACTTGTCATCCACCGTAGAACCCAACCTAGGTGACAGCAAAAAAACTAACAGACCTACTAATGCAGACGGCTAAACTTAAAGAATTTACAAAATACTAGTCTCCAAGCCCTTATCACATGCAGACTACCACTCATTGTCATCTCCCCATGGTGTACTCTGTAAGGACTCCACATCTTAGGGGCTAGTCCTAACCTCTGTATCAAATCCTTTGCCTCCCTTTGGCTTGGAAGTGCTTGCTTTCTCTGCCCCACCCCCTGCTGGTTACTTATATTTGGAAGACTTCTTCTTGTTGTTTGACCAGGGGTCGAACAGGTACCAATCTTCAAACTCCCTCTCCCCAAGCGGTGTGAATCCTGACCGGTAATACGCATATGGTAACGAGTGAACAGGGCATCTTCGAATGTAAGCTGATTAGAGGAAAAACTGCCATTAGAACCGTTGATAGAGTCACATTTTTTAGGTGACTGAGGCGAGGAATCATCAAGTATCACTACTGGTGTATGACCAATGTAGTGTTTTCAGTTACTGGCTTGGCTTCTAAATCTATTACCCTTTTCACTTGGGTTGGTGTGCGGGAGGGATCCATATTTTCAAAGAAGTTGGTGCCGCTATGGAATATGAAAAAGATGTTTGGGTTTAGAATTCAGAAAGGAAACATAAAGAATGTGGGTCTGTATGACTTTGAGGGTCCCTTTTTAAAAAAATTCCCCACCAAATCAATAGGATGGAAACCCAATTGGTTCACATAAGCAATGATGACCTTACACCCTTTCCATCCACCAAACTGACTAGTAATTACTTGATTTAACATGTTTGGTTGGAACAATGGATAAATTGAATGCTACATGTTGGGATAAAACTACACTATAATAAATATAGATTTATAGCAAACTAATAGGCAAGTGCACCTATTCGGAATAGTATAACAAGTGTCGTATCCACAGAGAGATTGTTCAATTATCCTAGTCTTGGTAGTTAATTAAAAACTGTAAAAAGGGGTTTAGCCGGAGGCAAGCTTGATTTGTTGTTGGATTAGTACAGAAATAATAAAAACAGGTGAATTAAGTGATGTGGATGGAAAAAGGTATCCTAGGATAGCGGGGGAATTTCCTAAATTACTTAAACAGATTTATAACCATGTCTCAAATATTTATTGTCTATTAGAGTTAATAATTGTCAGTTATGAACTCTTAATAATAGCCTTAATATTTTCCTGCTCAATCCGGAGTGTAAATATCAAGATTAATTCCTTTGTGGTACTTAGACTATCTCAAAATCATATGTTGATAGTTACCATAAAAATGCAGTATTTTGTCAGAATAAGCATTTAACAATATTAGTTGAAAGGAATTAAAACAAGTTAACAAGTGAGACAGGTAATAAATATTGATTACGTAATATTAGGAACAAACCCCCATCCTAGGATACAAAAGAAAATTACTCAGACATTAACGGGGATAAGAAGATAGCACAGACAGATTTTGACATTATTTCAGAGGAAGAACTGGTCTGCTCTCGCTCTCACTGCTGCTGCCTCTTTTCTCTCTTTGTAAAATACTGCTTCTGTTTGAGTACGTACGTGAGTAAATGTGGTGAAGTGGTGAAATAAATAAAAGATGGAGAATTATGGTGTTACAGGATGAATTGAGTGGAAGAGAATGGAGTGTGGTGAGCGTGGTTTGATTTTCTGGTTTTCTCCGTACGCTGGTTTAAGGTTGCAGTAGCTGAGTTTATATAGAGGAAGGGAAGAGGCAGATCCGTACGAATTTGATTGCAGGTTGATTGCTCTCTGATTGCTTCATTAATTGCAGGGGACAGAGAGCTGAAACGCGTGAGAGAATTAAGGTAGGCGGAGTAGATGGATATGGCAAGTTGCAGACAGTCGGCGCGAAGAAGAAAACTGTTCGCGACTGATTTTTAGTCTCGTCCGCATTGGCGTCCGCCTAGCTAGACGCGGACAAAGTCCTGACCGCCTAGCCGTCCGCCCAGGGAGAGGCGGTTGCCTTATGTTTGGTCCGCCCTAGCATCCGCCCAAGGAGAGGCGGTAGCCTCCCTGTCCGCCTTACGTCCGCGTGAATGCATGCGGTTGCATGTATATGGTGTCCGCCTTACGTCCGCGTGAATGCATGCGGTTGCATGCGTCGACCTATTTCCTTCTACGAACTTCGACTCGCTCTAGATTCTTCGTTTGGACTCCGTTTCCTGAGCGGTTTGCGTCTATACGTTCGTCTCTTTGTCTACTTTACTCCCAGCTTGGTTTTCCTCATGTTAAACCAATAAATTTGTGAGATAAACAATAAAACATAAACTAGAGGAAAACTAACCGAAGTGGAGAAATGAGCAAGAAAAGTGTTAATATAATATATGAAATACACCTATAAAACATGCTCATTTGGACACTTATCACACCCCCACACTTATCTTTTGCTTGTCCTCAAGCAAAACCATGTACCCAAACAAGTAGGGAATGCTCAATATTAACAAATACTATTACGAAGGGTAGGATAAAGAAGTCAATAGTACATGATCTTAAACTTTTTAGAGGAGTGTGATCCATCACCTACTGGTGGCATAGGTGTACTCAGGGCAAAAATAAAAATTAGAGTTTCGGGGTATGATCCGGAGTACTTCAATGTTTCTTTTGTTTTAGGTGACTCTAAGAACTTTTACCATGGCCAACTTCTCTCAAGAATGGGCATTGAGGAGAAAACAAAAGGAAAAATAGATTTATGCATTTGTTTCACTTTTGCATAAGAGATGAGAAGATAATATGTAAGCATCAAGCTTTTGTATTTAAGGACACTCAACTCTCTTTGTTGGTTACCAATGGTGTCTCGCAAGTCCCCTATTTATTTTATTTTATCCTTTTTGACAGAGAAGCACCCCTTAGCAATCCCTAAGAAAGAAGACAGAAGGAACCCCTGAGTAATAAAAATCCATCCATTTCAGATCATTTGGTCACACCGCATAAAAATGCTCCTCAAAAGTAATCAAAATTTTAAAATTTTTGAATTTGTACCATTTATCCCACAATTCATAACAGTATTTATTCTTAAAGAGAACAACCCACACATAAAGGGTCCATGATATTGAATTTGAACAAACGCAAGATAAGCAGAGAGATTAAGCATTTTAGCATAAAATATCACCGAAAAGGTCACACTCCCCCACACTTAATTTGAACAATGTCCTCATTGTTCACCCGAAAAACAAGGGAAAGTTTCAGAAGGCCTTTTCGGTAAGTAGATAAAATAGAGAGAACACGAAGCTCACGAATATTCATTTAAGCACATAAACTCTCCTCTGCAGATTTTATTTAAAATAAAAGCATAATTAAAGAAACTGGTACTCCCCTGAGATTATTTTTGCTAGCGTTATAGGAGTTCTCCCACACTTGAGCTTCAGCCTTAAGTAGCGTAGCTTGGTTGCGGTGTAGACATGAAATTGCACCTGCATAAGACACTAGAAGCACCATACTACAAACGGGGTTAATAGTTAGCAAAAACAAAATTGAAAGAGAACCTGAAAATTAAAATAGCATAAAAGCATATAAAAGATAAGTTCGTCCGGGTTGCCTCCCGGAAAGCTGCCCTTCTTTAACGTCTTTGGCTAGACGCTTTGTCGTTAGATCGATCCTGGGGGTGGTTATGAGGAGGAGATCCAAAGCATGACTCGATGGTATTTTTGAGTGTCCACCGGGATGCATGTTTTCTTTTCTTATCCCGCTCTTCGTCTGGGATTGGTGGTGGTATCTCAGTAATAGACATTCCATTTAGAAGGGTAATAAACAGAAGTGGGGATGATGGTGATTGAGTGTCCCTTACAAACTTGAGTTCCTTGGATTTGTTATCTGGAGACCTTCCTGATGCAAACTCCAGTTTTTCTTTATAAGCGTGAAGGGTGATTGTCCCTTGGGCTACCTAAATGTGCACATCGGCTGTGGCAAGGAATGGTCGTCCAAGAATGAGAGGGGTAGTGGAGTTCTCTTCGATGTCTAGAATGACGAAATCGCATGGGAAGTATAAGTGCTCCACTTTAATGATAACATCCTCCACCACTCCGCTTGGGTAAGTTACCGAACCATCTGCTAGTTGAAGGGTCATCTTGGTCTTTTTCATCTCTCCAATTCCCAGCTTTTTGAAAGTGGAGAGGGGCATCAAATTAATTGAGGCACCCAGATCGCATAGGGAGTATGGAAATGAGGTGCTACCAATTGTGACTGGAATGGTGAAGCTGCCTGGATCATTGCATTTTGAAGGCAGTGGTTGTTGCAGAATAGCTGAGCAAGCTACATTGAGTGGTACAGTACCGACTTCGGCCAATTTAGTTTTGTTGGATATAAGGTGTTTGAGGAATTTGGCGTAGTTTTGGCATTTTGGCAATGAGGTCTACAAACTGTAAGTTGACGTTTAGTTGCTTTAGCATTGCTAGAAACTTACCATATTCATTATCCAATTTCTGCTTCTGGAGTCGGTGGGGAAATGGTATAGGCGGTTCTTGTGAGAAGATTTTGAAGTTGATGGAATAGTGAGGATGCTGGGAGATGTTTTTTCTACTGGGGCCTCTGCTTTTTCTTCACTATCCTCTTTGGATTCTTCTGACCTTTGCGGGATGTGAATCTCGTCGGTATTCTTACCGCTTCTCAAGGTTATCGCCTTAACCTCCTCTTCCTCTTCTTCAAAATCAAGCTTTTCATTTTCGTAGCCGGCCACCAAGTCTTTGAGGTAGGTATTCTCAGACTGAATACGATTTTTATAGACTGTGGCGGTGCTCTCCAATTCAGCTACGTTCCTTTTGGAAGTTTCGATTGCTACTACCCACTCGTGAAGGGAAGGGTGTAGTTCTGGAACCTTAGCTGTTTTGGCCACCTCCATCTTTTCTTCACTGTGCTCCTTCACATAGATGCATTTGGCTTGCTCTCTTGGATTTGGCTCCGTTTGGCTTGGGAGAGCCCCTGGCGGTCTTCGAGCAAGATGTTCTGCAAGTTGATTGAATTTACCTTCGATTTTCTGGGTTGAAGGCTTCTTGTGCAGAAAGCTGGTTCTGGATCATAGTCATGTAACCCTTCATCATCTCTTTGAGTTCCGCGTTTGGATCAACAGATGAAAATGGTTGTTGTGTTGTTGGAAACCTGGAGGGGCACCTAGTGCTCTATAACCCATATTAGAGTTTTGTTGGGGTCTGTTTCCCTGTTAGGTATTGGAATTGTTGTTCTGCCCCTCCTTGGTTCTGATCATTGTTTTTCCATGAGAAATTCGGGTGATTTCTCCATGGGTAGTTGTTGTTGATGTTATTGTTGTAGGAATTACCGGGGCGGTTTCCTATGAAATTCACATCTTCATACTGGTTTTTACCTTCGCACTGATGAGTTTCATGAGGACCGGCGCATATGACACATCCTTCTGTGGGTGGAACTGGTGGTGAACTTGTAGGTGGGGAAGCTATTGTTTTTACGATTTCGTTTTGAGATGTTGTTAGCTTTTCCACCATCTTTGCAAGGGACAAGATCTGGGCAGATAAATGATTTGTAGGCTCAACGTGGAGTAGGCCTGCTGCTCGTGGCGTTCTTCCCTTGGATCTCGTCCACTGTCTTGTATCGCTCGTCATGGTTTCGAGAAGGTCCATTCCTTCTTTAGGAGATTTCATCATGAAACTTCCTCCTGCAGAGGAATTTACGAGTAGTCGGTTTCCATCATCTAGACCATTGAAAAATGACAGGCAGAGGGATTGATCGTCAAGACCATGGTGGGAACACTTCATTAGCATATCCTTGAATCTGTCCCATGCGTCGTACAACGTTTCTCCCGGCTCCTGACAGAATGTGTTGATTTCACCGATCAATTGCCTTGTTCTACTGGTTGGGTAGTATTTTGCAAGGAATTTCTGGGCCATTTGCAGCCATGTGGTGATTGATCGGGAGGGAAGACTTCGGTACCACCTGTTTGATAAATCCGACAATGAGTGAGGAAATAGTTGTAGACGGATTCTTTCTTTAACGTTGCCGGTTTGACCAAAGGAATTGCAGAAGTCTAGGAAGAGACTCAGATGATTTGGGGCTTCATCTGGGTTCGCTCCACTAAACTTGCCTAAATCCCGGACGGCGGTGATGTAGTGGGTTTTGAAAGCCCATCGTCCGGCTTCTTGTGGTGTTAGTTCAGGGAGAACTATGGCTGATGCTCTTCCTTCGGTATCCGGTTGGTGGTAGTCAGAGAGAGCACGGTGTTCTGGTTGATTTGCATGTCCATTTCATTTATAACTTCGTTATCGGCCATGGCTTGATTTCTCAAGTTTCTTTGTGCTTGTAATAAAGTGCGCTCGGGTTCGGGTCTCGGACTGATAGGTGGAGAACCTCGGGTTCGAGTATTTGGCATGCACAGAAGATAACTTGTGGTTTGTCAGAAACTGTGAAATTAATTAGTAAATAGAATAAGAAAGGCAGAGATATTGGTTAGGCTGATAAACGTTAATTAAACAACACTGATATATATTCTTTTTATATTTTTTTTAGAGTAAAATGACAGAAAATAAGTGACAAGGGAAATTAAATGACAGAAATTATAAGTTAGTATACTAGAATTTAAATGTTAGGGACAATGGAAATTAAATGTTAAGGACAATGGAAATAAATGTTAAGTACAATGGAAATTAAATGACTGAAAAATAAATGACAATAAAATAAAGAGCTGAAATTAAATGTCAGAAGTTAGATGTCCGAAGTCAGATGTCCAAAGTCAGATGTCCAAAGTTAGATGTCCGAAATTAGATGTCCGAAATTAGATGAACAACAAAATAATATAAACAAAATATTACAGTATAGCAAGTGAACTACCGGAAACTAGGGAAATTGATGGAATCACTAGTAGAAAAAGGGCCTATTTCGGCGGTTCCAATGGGCCTATTTCGGCGGTTGTGAACCGCCGAAATGAGCACCGCCGAAATAGATGTGAGCACCTATTTCGGCGGTTGTAAACCGCCGAACTAGATGCACCTATCTCGGCGGTTCTTAGAGAACAACCACCGAGATAGGCCCCTGGGATTGACCGATGGTGAGATTGACCATGGGTCTATCTCGGCGGTCGTTCTCTAAGAACCGCCGAGATAGACTCATGGTCAATCCCACCATCGGTCAATCACAGGGGCCTATCTCGGCGGTTGTTCTCTAAGAACTGCCGAGATAGGGGTATTTTTTTTTGTTTTTTTTCCATTCCAGCTATATATATATATATATATATATATATATATTCACCGCATTTGCTTCAATGAGACCTGTAATAAAGCTTCATCCACACAGGGAGCTCCAGCACACATTTAAAAAGTTATAAAAGCTCCCAATTAATACCAACGACGCACCACAATTTGAGAGTTAACAAAACCAATGCAATTCACACTTTCATACAAATAAAAAAACACCATTACAATTCAAATCTACCATTACACTATCCACAAGTGTACAGAGTTACATTTACATACTCAAAAAAGTTCACAAAACATCTTCATGATCATCAATTCATTAAACTTGTGCAGACGAACTCCGACCATTCCTCAAGCATCTCAACAATTTGAGCATCATCATACTGACCACCTTTGAACACTTCTTCGTAAGCCTTGAAAAAAAATGAACATTAATCTAAAATGTACAAGTCTAACAACATGTAAAGAGCATAACTAAAACTTTCAAAGAATGTTACCTTGTCTAACGAGTGCTCTGGTAAAAGGTTTGCCGCTCCTAATATGTCACTCATGAATCTCATGACAAAGTATCCACATTCTGAACCCCCAGGCTGCACCGGACACTATACAAACACACATATTGACAGTTATAAACAAGTTTAAACATTATCACACAAATTTATCAATTAATAGAGTACCTTGACAGTGTTCCAAGGGATGGTACTCTTCATTGTTATACCCTGGAGAGATAATGCAGCTCTCATGAACTATATACATCAGCAATATATATAGTTTTAGCATCAGTAGCAAGTTATGAAACAGTTAATGTTAAGTAATAATAATTGTTGTTTACGATAACAAACTAATTACCCCAGTATTGGGGTGGAGATCTTCGGTCTCTTGGCACCCCTACCAAGTGAGTCAAATTGCAAGATTAGTGGGTGCTTCGACATCACCAACACAAGCAAAGACCAATGTCGACTGTCCACAAATTACACAATGTGTTGAAATCATTAAGCAACTAACACAAACTATATGTTTTAGATAATTGCAAACGATTTATTTGGTATATTAAATACTAAGAAATTATCCTAGAATTCAATAGTTTAATATATCGTCAGGTTGCAAAAATCCCGGTCGAAATAGTATAGTAATTAAAGAAGCGACCGGGGTGTCAATCCACGGGACTCGATGAGTAAGTCTAGCCTTAGGTATTGGTTAACTCGAAAGGGGGTTTTTGTTTTGGTTTTTGGGTTGCAAATAAATAACAGGAAATAAATAGCAGATAAAGTAAAGTGATAGTTTTGGGAGTGTGAGCGGTACTCTAGGTTCAGGGAGTTGTTTCACTAGCTAGGTTCTGCATATTCTACTGCTTAAGTGGAGACTTGGATCGGCTTGTAATTCTCAATTATCTATTCTGTATTAAGTCATAATTCCAGATAGTTCATCTAGACAGGGCATGTAGTTCTAGTCTAGACCTAGCAAGTATATCTAGATGGCTTTAATGCACAAAATTACTAGTCTGGTTGGTTCAATCCGGACTAAAGCTCCTAGTGACTAAAGTAATCTATCCGATTGCAATTATCACAGGTAACAGGTTAATAGGACCGTCAATGCTAATCACCTTATCTGATCATAACATGATTCGAGGGCTTATAATAACTTAGCAACGTTTATTAAAAGCACTTAAAAGCATTAACCTGAACAATCCAAATTGTCTCAACAAGCAGCAAAATAATGCAGAGTTTAACTAATTACAACATCCCTTCCCCTAGAGTAAATCCTTTTAGCTAGACATAGCAGTTATAATCATAAATAAGAGAGAGTTAGAAGAAATCATCTGTTACGAAGATCTTCTTGCTCGCTCCGTCCTTTGTCCTTGCTCCGTGCTAGCTTGAAGGTTGATCTCGGTGATAATGGAGTGGATTGGGTGAAATGGGGCGAAAGTGGAAGTTTTGGTGATTTTTGTGAGGGTGCTCCGGACTAGGGTCGGACAGGGGTCGGACGTGAGATGTCCGGATTGTCTGGGTCGGACGTGATCCGGACGTGGGTGGAAGGAGCTTGTCCGGGTCCGGACAAGGCTCGGACACGGCTAAATCTGGTGAATGGATGCGGGGTGTTGGCGTGGTGAAAGCGAATGGTTACGGGGGATTTTGAGCGAGGTTGATGATAAAACTGGGCTGAGATATGGAGGAGATAGAGGAATGAATGGAGATGGAGCGTAAGGTGAGTGAGGAAGTTAGAGAGGGGAAGGAACTGGAAGTCAGGTGCGATTTGGAATGATGTAGAAGGTGGTTATCATAGGGTTAGAGGAGGAAACATGTTTGGTGGAGTTTGTAAGGGTAGCTTGATTGATGGCATTATTGAGGATGGAGCGTAGTCAATAATCGTTGCAGTGCGCCGCTCCCGTGTTTCCATGCGACTGTCTGTTCGCTGCTCGATAATTAGCCCGTGCATTTTTATTTTTCAATTTCTGTGTGACGTCCGGATCGTGTCCGGATCGTGTCCGGATCCGGACGTGACACAGAGTTTTAGATCTGAAACGCGAACTCTCGGATCTGGAATTTTATTCATGTCGGATTGCGTCCGGCCCAAATAAGATCCGGACAAGAGATGTCCGGCTTTGTGTCCGGCCAAACTGATCCGGACAAGACATATTTTTGTCTCTTCTCCTGATTTGTTCCCCCCGTTTGTTGTGTTGTAATCCTTATTATGTAATCTTTATTTCCTAGGTTTTTCCGCATTAAACATATATAACACATCAGTTCTTATCAAAGCATCAATCTTTAGGAAAAACACATAATAAGTGGGAAACATTGCCTGAATTGTTACAAATTATAAGGTATTTAAACCCTAAAAAGCCTATATGTTTCACACTTATCAACTTCCTCACACTTAAGCTTTTGCTTGTCCTCAAGCAAAATAGGAATAAGAATATCTCTAAAACCTTCAAGTAATCTCAAATTTGAAACAAGTGCAGGGTGAAATCAAACCAAGTGATAAATGAAAGAATAATCTCGCTCTCTGAGGTAGGTTTTCACAAACAGTGAACAGGAACAATTTTTGTAAAAGCATAGAGAAACTAGATTGTAGAAAACAAGTTAACTTAGTTTGGGACTTTCCACCATTTTCATTCTCTAACCTTTGGATGACAAGAGGTGTGAAGTAATGCCTTATTCCGCAATACCTTTCAACACCACGTACTCATGATCAAAAACAAAAAATAAACTGCAATGAATTCTTTTCTTTCACATGCAAAAATATTCTTCTTCCAAGAATATATACAACAAACGAAATATTGTGAATTGCAGAGTTTTTTTTCGTAACCCAGACTTTTCTCTCTATCCATGTAACGGTGTTGGGCCAACTATCCCAGATCACGAGACCTTAGGTAGATAGGTAAGGCACCCTTAAGACTTAATAACCGGATAGACGAGGCCTGTTATTGTTAGGAAAAATTTTGATCAGTGGAGTACCTTGCCTTACCCTTTTTCATTCCAAACATTCACTTCATTTCCAAAATCCCAAGCTAAAATAATCTGGTTTCCACAATTAGCCAATCTACCAGATTTTTAGTGAAAGAGAGTATTTTTAAATAAAACTATTTTTATACAAACCTCATCAAACAAAAAGATTCCTACGGTTTTCACTTTGGTTTAACAACACTCGTTGTGCACAGGTATATAGAGAGCAAAAAGCAAGTGTGGCATTAAAGAACAAGTAGCATGTTTTCAGGGAAAGGTCTCTCCTTCCTCACACTTAAGATGAGCAATGTCCTCATTGGTCAAAGAAGAAAAACAGAGAAAAGAGCTTTCAAAACATGCTGTACTCATAAAAGATGCATATGCCATAATTAACCCTCAACGCAACAAATGTGGAACATCAAATAAGTGAAATTATGAACAGAGACTCCCCTGGTGTTATGGGTTGAGGAAGATGTTCTTCCTCACACTTGAAGTTTGGCAGGGGTCAAGAGATTCCTTATGAGTCACAGACAGTATATGTTGTGTGCAGATTAAGAGTTGCTATATTTTCACTGGCAAGTACAACCACAGAATAAAGTGCATTAACTCGAACTACAGAGAATATTTGAATCGAATGAATCATATTTAGAGAAAGAATACTCCCCATAGTTTAAGCTTAGCAGACATTGCAAGTAGTGTGGTTCCATGTCCTGTACTTATAGCCCTTTGTTTCGCAGTAGAGATGACATGTAAAGTAATCATTTTAGAACGCTGCACTGCTCAGAGAAACAATAAATTTAGCAATTTAGAATTTAAAACACTGCATAACATAACAATTACCACTTCTCCTGCATTCCCATGTTTCCGTTAGTTTGAACAAGTAAAAGGAAAAAAATGTCAAAGAAAAAGAAAAGAAAAATACAAAAAAAACCAACAAAAGAAAGAAAGCAGTAAAAATAGAATGGCTATCACTGAGGCGGTGGCGGTGATGGCGGTGGCTGTCTCGCTCCCAACTGGGCAATGAGCATCTGCATGAGCTGGCTGTTCTGGGCCTGCTGAGTGGATGCATCTGCCATGTACCGAGCAGCCTCTCTGTGTAAAGCATCACTGCGCTCTAAACGCTCAGCGATGGAGATCTGCTCTGCCTGGAGGGTGCCCTGTGTCTGGCGGATCTCATCTATATGTCCCTCCATGCGCACCTGGTGCTGCTGGACCTCCCCAACCTGCTGCTGTACAGAGCCGAACTGCTGCTCCATACCCCCGAATCTCTGCTCCATCCTCTGCTGCTGCTGGAGGATAGAGTCCATCATGGCCTGTATCTCTGGGGGACGCTCATCACAGGGGCTGTGGGGGGCGCCATGGTAGCAGTGGCCGGTGTGGAGCTGGAGCTCGCTGATGTACCCGTAGATCCTAATAAGCCCGAGCTGCCCCTCACCCAGCTCCCGTCGTCAAGGCGCATGAAACCCCATCTCCTGAAGGTCGTAAGGCCGATGGGTGTCTCACCCTCCCTCCCGCCATCAGTGAAGATCTCCTCAGGGAGGGCAGAGGCGAGAAGGTGCTGGATGAAGATAGGGAAGACAGGTGTGATCTTCTTCTTCTTCGTCCACAGGTATGTCACCACCTTATGCAGCTGTCTGAACATGACGTAGGGTAGCGAGAGCTGCTGGGCTGCCGGATGTGGTGAGGCTATGAGGTAGTCCAGGAGGACACAATCCTCGTCAGAAGCATCATTCCCAGCCTGAGGCCGGATCTGATGACTGAGGATCTCAGCTAGGGTCCTCTGCTGAAGGGATGGGAGAATGGCATATGGTAATACAGTCTTGTTCTCCTCACCTCGTCGGCGAGTAGTACTCCCGACCTCTAGTAACCACCTAGACTTACTCTGCCTAAGTGCATCCTCCGAAAAATCTACATGCCTATCATGGTCGTCTGGGAGGAATAATAGAGCAGAAAAGGTCTCAGGGGTTACCTCTACCTCGTACCCGCGTACGTATGAAGTGATGCTGTGTGTCGTGTCTGACGCCACAGCATTGGCGTAAAACTCACGTACCAGGTCGGGTGAGAAGACTCCGACGCCCATGCGTAAATGCTGGCGGCTCCTATACCCTCGAATAAGGCTGGTAGTCCGGCTGCAGCTGATGCCTCATCAGTGATGCGCCTCTCGATGACGAAGGCGCTACCCCGATCGTACCAAGCCCGAGTGGCCTCTGATCGGAATCCATCCTCTCGTAGTAGTGGCCGGGCCGGCTCTGACTCGTCATCAGGGCGTGGGTTCCGCGAAGAGGAACCTCTGCGTGGACCACCTCTAGTGCGAGCCATCTATCAGATAAAACACAAGTAATAAGTAAACAGAACTACAGGCAAATCAAAACTCGAAACCAATCGAGCAGCATGTTTGATTTGAACATATCATTACACACAGTTTATTTGCAGAACAAGACTTTTAGAATAGCCAATCATTCCACATTAAATCATTAAACAGGAACAAGACTCTCCCAGGGAAACAACAACAAATTTTGCAGATTTTTAAACATGTCCGGACCTACGTCCGGGTCACCTTAGCCGGACGCAGTCCGGACGCGCTCATAAACCCTCAAAAATTCGCCGCGCTTTGCAGTTCGAATACGCACACTAATTCAAGCCTAAAATCACCCAAATGACACAGCAAAATCTCAGTTCGGCACTAATTATCAGTTTTAGGCAGAAAATCACAACCGATCGACCACCATTTGATAAAATTCGAACGAAATTACATAATATGAAGTTTAGAACCTGATTCGATTAGTTTCTTGGTTTGGGAGTTTCGAAGGTTTGGAGAAGGGGATGAAATGCAGGCGACGGTGGAGGTTGGGTCTGGGCGGTGCTGCTAGTGGCTTCGGAGTGGGTGTATCTGGGCGGCGCCGGTGAGGACGCAGGGAAGGGGACTGATTGTTGGTGGTGGATTTCTGGTGGCGTTAATGGAGGAAAGGTAGGGATTTTTCTGATTTTGTGTTTTTGGGGTGTCGGGTTCGTGGGCGCGATGGAGAAGATGGAAGAGAAGACCGAGAAAGAAAAATTAAAACTGGGACGCGTTTTAGTCGTGTCCGGGTTATGTCCGGATCCGGACAGCTAGGGTTTTCTCGTGACCGGATCTCCGTCCGGCTAAGTTTAGCCGGACACGTTAAAACTCTCTCTTTTTTTTCTATTAAATTAAATTAAAAACACACTCTAAAAATGCCTCAATCAAATAAATTAAAAAAAAATTAACACAAAGAATAAAATAAAACAAATCACACGACATGCAGAAATTAAATAGCAAGAGTGTTTAAAGACTCCCTGATCCTTGATGAATATTGCCATGATTCTTCCTCACACTTGAGTTCAGTTTAGCATTAGAGTGAAATACCTGAAAGATTAAATCTGCAAAACCAGAAGAACTCAAGTGGAACCAGATAAACCATTAGTTATAAAGTAAGAGCCATGGCTCTTTCGGTTTGCACAATAGTGATTAACACTCTGCTAAATAAGAACAAAAGAGGAATCTAAACCAAGAAGAGATACAAACCGGTGGGTTGCCTCCCACCAAGCTGCCCGGAGTTAAAGTCTCTGGCTAGACTTTTCAGATAAGGTCAAGAAGGGCCGCCACAGCAGCTAGCAATAGCTTTCTTCAGTTGAAGTACCATTGCTGGCGCGGCTTTTTGGATGCTTTGGGAGGTGGTGCTGCAATACAGATAGAAGAGATAGAATTTATGGAATTGGAGCTTTCAATTAAGGATATACCTGGTGCTGGTGGCTGAGAAAAGGTATCGCCTAGGTACTTCTTCAATCGAGCACCATTTACTTTGAATACTTCTCCTGTCTTATTCTCTAGCTCATAAGCACCATAAGTAGTGATCCCTACAACTTTGAATGGACCTGCCCAATGTGATTTCAACTTACCAGGAAAGAGGCGCAGCCTGGAATTATAGAGCAACACTAGATCTCCTACTTTGAATTCTCTCTGATGAATCATCTGATCATGGATTCTCTTTGTGCGCTCCTTATAAATTTTGGAACTGTCATAGGCCTGCTCTCTGAGTTCCTCAAGTTCAGATAGTTGAAATTTTCTCTTTTCTCCAGCAGTGTGCATATCAAAATTCAGGGCTTTCAATGCCCAATAAGCTTTGTGCTCTAATTCGACTGGAAGATGGCAAGCTTTTCCATACACAAGTTTAAAAGGAGACATACCTATTGGAGTCTTGAAAGCAGTCCGGTATGCCCACAAAGCATCATCTAATTTAATTGACCAATCCTTCCTTGATGCACTTACCGTCTTCTGTAGGATCCATTTCAGCTCACGATTAGTTACCTCTGCAAGACCATTAGTTTGGGGGTGGTAAGGTAGTGCCACCTTGTGAGTCACCCCATACTTACTCATTAGGGAGTCGAATGCTCGGTTGCAGAAGTGGGAGCCACCATCACTGATAATTGCCCTAGGCACCCCGAATCTGGTGAATATGTGTTTCTTCAGGAATTTCACCACTGTTTTCGAATCAGCATTGTGGCATGGAATAGCTTCGACCCACTTGGAGACATAATCTACAGCTACCAGGATGTATTGATTTCCATGAGATGAAGGAAAAGGGCCTGTGAATCAATCCCCCAAACATCAAAAAGTTCTACCTCAAGAATACCTTTCTGAGGCATCTCATGCTTTCTGGAGATGTTTCCCATCCTCTGACATGGGTCACAGTGGGAACAGAAATGGTGGACATCTTTATGTAGAGTAGGCCAATAAAATCCACACTCCAATATCTTTGCAGCTGTTCTTGTATAACCATGATGGCCACCTGCCTCTTTAGCATGACAGAATTCGATGACACTTTGGATCTCCTTATCTGGAAGACATCGCCTCATCAAGCCATCAGCACAGATCCTAAACAGATATGGATCCTCCCAGATATAGTGGCGGGTTTCTGATAAGAATTTCTTCCTCTGATTATAGCTGTAGTCATGAGGGATTAAACCAGTAGCAAGATAATTAACTAAATCAGCATACCATGGTTCATCTACCTTTCCAATTTTGAACACCGCGTCTCATCAGGGAAGAATTCGTTGATCGGGATTCCATCATCAGGGATATCAAGTCTAGATAGGTGATCAGCAACTCCATTCAGCTTCCCCTTTTTATCCACAACTTCTAAAATTGAATTCTTGGAGAAGTAGGATCCACCTCAGAAGTCTTGGTTTCGATTCATTTTTCTGAAAAAGGTACTTGAGAGCTGAATGATCTGTATGTACTATCACCTTGCTACCAAGCAGATATGGTCGAAACTTGTCCAGCAAACACACACCACAGCCAGCAATTCCTTCTCTTAGTAGTATAATATTTCTTCTGTGCATCAATTAAGGTCTTGCTAGCATAAGTGATTACCCTCAGCATTTTATCTTTCTTCTGACATAATGCGGCGCCAACAGCATAGTCACTCGCATCCGTCATGATCTCAAATGGTTCAGACCAATCTGGTGGGACCACAATAGGTGCTGAACAGAGCTTCTCTTTGATAGTCTGAAATGCTGTCAAGCACTCCTCTGTAAACTGAAATTTGATGTCCTTCTGAAGTAAGTCTGACAGGGGTTTAGCAATTTTTGAAAAGTCCTGTATAAACCTCCTGTAAAACCCTGCATGACCAAGAAAAGATCTTACATCTTTAACTGGATTTGGTGGGGGCAGTTTTTCTATTACCTCGATCTTGGCTTTGGCCACCTGGAGGCCTTCTTTTGACACCTTATGCCCAAGCACAATTCCTTCTTGTACCATGAAGTGGCACTTCTCCCAATTTAGCACAAGGTTAGTGTCCTCACAGCGAGCCAAAATCTGGTCTAATTGCTCCAGACAAATATCAAAACTTTGTCCATAGACAGAGAAGTCGTCCATGAACACTTCAATACTTTTCTCAATAAATTCATTAAAAATAGCCATCATACATCTCTGAAATGTGGCTGGAGCATTGCAGAGACCAAAGGCATCCTCCTGTAAGCAAAAGTACCATAAGGACAGGTGAAGGTAGTCTTCTCCTGATCTTCTGGTGCAATGGGAATCTGGAAATAACCGCTGTACCCATCAAGGAAGCAGTAGAACTCTTTCCCTGCTAACCGCTCCAACATTTGATCAATAAATGGTAGTGGGAAATGGTCCTTCCTTGTGGCCTCATTCAAGCGCCTGTAATCGATGCACATCCTCCACCTGTGGTTTGCCTCTGGGGTACCAATTCACCTTTCTCATTTGGCACTGCAACTATCCCCCCTTTCTTTGGAACAACCTGGACTGGGGATACCCACTGGCTGTCAGAAATAGGGTAGATAATACCTGCATCAAGAAGCTTTAGTACCTCGGCCTTGACCACCTCCTTTAGATTTGGATTCAACCTTCTCTGAGGCTGTCTCACTGCCTTGTAATTCTCCTCCATATGAATCCGGTGAGTGCAGAAACCCGGATTAATTCCCTTGATGTCAGCAACTGTCCATCCCATGGCACTCTTATGTTTCTTTAGCACCTCCAGAAGTCTAGATTCCTGCAAAATAGACAAAGATGCAGAGATAATAACAGGCAGGGTGTTACCCTCTGCCAAGAAAACATATTTGAGATGGGAGGGGAGAGATTTAAGTTCTAAGGTAGAGGCTTCTCTATTGAAGGTATGCTTTGGATGGATCGTTCCAACTTTTCCACAGGAGGAGAGGGGGAACGAAAGTATGATTCGCGAGAGACAGATAGGGAGGAGCTCTACGATCTACTCAGACCTCTCCGAGAAGCATCTAGAGCTAATCTAAAGATCGAAACAAGTACAGTGACAATCAAAACGAAATCTCAAGACTGTCTTTGTCATCCTCAATGGATCGACTTATTACCTGTTCTAAAGTCAAAACTTAAACAAGAATCAAAAGATCAGTATCCTATAGGTGTAGTCATCATCATATCATAATTATCAGTAAATCAGCAGAGAAAACAGCTTGAGAAGAAGTGTTTTTCCGCATAATCTTATTTATATCAAAGCTTAATTCTTCATCATGGAATTTCAAGGTAATCTTCCCCTTGTCAACATCAATAACAGTCTTTGCAGTTCTGAGGAAGGGCCTACCTAGAATCAGAGGTACCTCAACATCTTCGTCCATGTCAAGGATCACAAAATCAGCGGGGAAGAAAAACTTACCCACACTAACAACTACATTTTCAACCATACCTCTGGGTGTGATCGATGATCTATCAGCCAACTGGAGTCGGAAATGAATGGGAACGAGCTCACCTGCATGAAGCTTTTTAAACATGGTGTATGGCATCAGGTTGATGCTCGCTCCTAGATCGCAGAGACCGTATCCGCAATCCATGTCTCCAATTGAACAGGGGATGATGGGCTGACCAGGATCACCACGCTTTGGAGGTAGCATCTGTCGGAGAGCTGCTGAACAAGTTTCGGTCAGCTGGATGGTGTCCTTCTCTTTATATTTCCTCTTATTTGAAATCAGATCCTTTACAAATTTAGCATAATTCGGCATCTGCTTAATCGCATCAATAAGAGGGATATTAATAGTCAGTTTTCTAAAAACATCTAAAAATCTTCCAAATTGTTCATCGAGCTCTCGCTCTTTGAGTCGGTTTGGAAATGGAAGTTCCTTTGCAGATATTTTCCCCTTTTTATTTTTAACAGCAGTAGAAAGAGAGGAAGAAGGAATAGGAGCCTGGGTCTCCTCAGAAACTACCTCAGGAGGGGCGGGATGCCCTGATGGTGCACCGGCGGTGTTAGAAAGAGGCTCGGTCTCTTCATCAGTACGGCTTCCTGCCACTTGGTCTTTTAAATTCCTCCCACTTCTCAGGGTAACTGCTGCTGCTGCTTCAGAATCCTCGCAGTCTTCGTCTGAGACCGATACTGCCTTCAACTGCTCTTTTGGATTGGTTTCTGGTTGGGAAGGCAATGATCCAGAAGGTCTCTGCTGCATGAGGAATTGAGTCAACTGACTCATTGTTCCTTGCATCTCCACCATGGCGTTCTCTAGTTTCTGGTTGATTACCGTTTGCTGTTCTTGAGAAGCCATCAGCTTATCCACCATCTCCTTTAGATTTGCATATTGTTTGAGCTCCAAAGATGGTTCTGCTGAGTTGAGGTTGGCTGTGGCCGGAATTGATTATATTGAGGCCTTGAAAAACCGGGTGGTCCCCCCTGATTCGTCCTCTGAGGCGCATTTGATGTGAATTAAGTGCATTGTTAGGATTTCCATACCTCAGATTTTGGTGTTGCTGATTCTGCACCCAGGGTTGCCTGTTGTTGAACTGGCCTATTACATTGGCCTCCTCGGTTTGCCTCATCTCGGCTACTTGTGGGCAGTCCTCATAGTCGTGTGCATCCCCACATTGAGAGCAGCAAGCTTCGTTGTAGAGATTTTCTTGGCGGATTGCCTGGTGGTTGGCCCCATGGTAAGCTGTTCGAGCATCTTCGCCATGCTTCCCATCGTGGTCCTCATCTGTGCTTGCTCAGCGGCTAGCTGTTCCATCATTGGTCTGGAGCTCGGGAAGAACTCTGACCTATTGAAAATACTCGTCCTCCACTGCTGCTCCATTGACGAAGTTCCTCACAGTAGGACTCCATAGCTGCCATGAACTCCTCCCCACTTTTTGCTAGCAGGTTTCCTCCTATGCCGGATCTTATCTCGCCTCTGTGTTCGTCTTTCAACCCCTGGAAGAATCCCTGAGCTAGTGAAGTGATGTCCTGACCATGATGAGGGCACTGTCGGAGTAGCTCCTTGAATCGGTCCCACGCCTCACAGACTGTCTCATTACCCTTCTGTTTGAATGCCATCAGGTCGGCAATCATTGTCGTGTCCGGGAGAGGGAATGTACTTCTCGTAGAATTTGTCCATCATCTGCTCCCAGGTGGTAATGATGCCTGGCGGTAGTCTGTGGAACCATTTCGAGGCTTCTCTGACAAGCTGTGCTGGAACAGGCTCAATCTGGCGTACTCCTCCAATCCTTGAGATAAACCAAGAGAGTCCAAGTGTACAAGAAGCGATGTACATGGTCCAATGTATCTGATGGGTCTGCACCTGAAAAAGTACTGCACTGCAGGATGATTCTAACTGCATTGGATTGGTGAGAAGGTTTTACCTTTTGCCAATCGGCTATGAGTTCTGCAGTTAGATTGGGTAGAACCACTGGCCCTCGTCTTGGTGTGGCTGGTGGTCTGTTTATCCTTCCCATTGTGTACTGAGTCACTGCACCTCCTCCAATTTGGTCATGATTTGCCGCCATGTTGAAGTTAAGCTGCCTCTTGCTCTCAGAGCTTGGAGGTAGACTCTTTCGATTTCAGGATCGAAGTTTGTGTCTGGGGGACCAGTTGAGCGCGTTCTGCGCATCCACTAGGCGCTTATAATCAGCCCGAGAAAAAGGAACAAAATGAGTGAGTTTTTAAAGTAATGAAAATGGCACACAAAAATAAATTAAAATCAAAATATATTACAAAACAAATGATTATAAACAGTGTGTTGTGATAAAGTAACAAATTAACCAAGGCTAGGGACTAGACAAAAGTCAAGTCCCCGGCAACGGCGCCATTTTGCAAACGATTTATTTGGTATATTAAATACTAAGAAATTATCCTAGAATTCAATAGTTTAATATATCGTCAGGTTGCAAAAATCCCGTCGAAATAGTATAGTAATTAAAGAAGCGACGGGGTGTCAATCCACGGGACTCGATGAGTAAGTCTAGCCTTAGGTATTGGTTAACTCGAAAGGGGGTTTTTGTTTTGGTTTTTGGTTGCAAATAAATAACAGGTAAATAAATAGCAGATAAAGTAAAGTGATAGTTTTGGGAGTGTGAGCGGTACTCTAGGTTCAGGGAGTTGTTTCACTAGCTAGGTTCTGCATATTCTACTGCTTAAGTGGAGACTTGGATCGGCTTGTAATTCTCAATTATCTATTCTGTATTAAGTCATAATTCCAGATAGTTCATCTAGACAGGGCATGTAGTTCTAGTCTAGACCTAGCAAGTATATCTAGATGGCTTTAATGCACAAAATTACTAGTCTGGTTGGTTCAATCCGGACTAAAGCTCCTAGTGACTAAAGTAATCTATCCGATTGCAATTATCACAGGTAACAGGTTAATAGGACCGTCAATGCTAATCACCTTATCTGATCATAACATGATTCGAGGGCTTATAATAACTTAGCAACGTTTATTAAAAGCACTTAAAAGCATTAACCTGAACAATCCAAATTGTCTCAACAAGCAGCAAAATAATGCAGAGTTTAACTAATTACAACATCCCTTCCCCTAGAGTAAATCCTTTTAGCTAGACATAGCAGTTATAATCATAAATAAGAGAGAGTTAGAAGAAATCATCTGTTACGAAGATCTTCTTGCTCGCTCGTCCTTTGTCCTTGCTCCGTGCTAGCTTGAAGGTTGATCTCGGTGATAATGGAGTGGATTGGGTGAAATGGGGCGAAAGTGGAAGTTTTGGTGATTTTTGTGAGGTGTCCGGCTGACTAGGGTCGGACAGGGGTCGGACGTGAGATGTCCGGATCTGTCTGGGTCGGACGTGATCCGGACGTGGGTGGAAGGAGCTTGTCCGGGTCCGGACAAGGCTCGGACACGGCTAAATCTGGTGAATGGATGCGGGGTGTTGGCGTGGTGAAAGCGAATGGTTACGGGGGATTTTGAGCGAGGTTGATGATAAAACTGGGCTGAGATATGAGGAAATAGAGGAATGAATGGAGATGGAGCGTAAGGGAGTGAGGAAGTTAGAGAGGGGAAGGACTGTGAAGTCAGGTGCGATTTGGAATGAATGTAGAAGGGGGCTTATATAGGGTTAGAGGAGGAAACATGTATTGGTGGAAGTTTGGTAAAGGGTAGCTTGATTGAGGCATAATTGAGGATGGAGCGTAGTCAATAATCGTTGCAGTGCGCCGCTCCCGTGTTTCCATGCGACTGTCTGTTCGCTGCTCGATAATTAGCGCGTGCATTTTTATTTTTCAATTCTGTGTGACGTCCGGATCGTGTCCGGATCCGGACGTGACACAGAGTTTTAGATCTGAAACGCGAACTCTCGGATCTGGAATTTTAGTCATGTCCGGATTGCGTCCGGCCCAATAAGATCCGGACAAGAGATGTCCGGCTTTGTCCGGCCAAACTGATCCGGACAAGACATATTTTTGTCTCTTCTCCTGATTGTTCCCCGTTTGTTGTGTTGTAATCCTTATTATGTATAATCTTTATTTCCTGGGTTTTCGTGCATTTAACATATATAACACATCAGTTCTTATCAAAGCATCAATCTTAGGAAAAAACAATAATAAGTGGGAAACATTGCTTGAATTGTACAAATTATAAGGTATTTAAACCCTAAAAAGCCTATATGTTTCACACTTATCAATAATACTAAGAGAAATAGTCAAATATCATACTCTGAATGATATGGCAGCATAATAAATGACTTGTTAGAACATTCAAGAGGGCATTCGTCATATAGCATAAGGCCTTGCATATCACTTGTCATCTGGACTGCACTGCACATAGCAGGACACAGGAATCCAAATCTTTGATCTTCATAGACATTGATCGCCTTATCATGCACCCACCTATGAGGCAATATCATTAGTCATTAACTTTTTATTCAAACATCTATTCATCACCAATTAATGAATTCAAAATATAAAAGGTAGAAGTCACTCACATGGCGGCCGACTTGATAATCGACACATTCAACCAATCCCTCCTGAAGCACTCCTCGAAGTCGGACATATACATCCCAAATCGATGTATATCTTCTCCTTGAACTATATAGTGAAATATCCGCTCGGGATCTTCCACAGTGAGGGAATCAGAATCAAGGTGGTAGCAGCAACAACGAGGAATGCAGGATCTGCATGTTAGTCGACAAGCCGGCCCAATATTCTCTTTCTCCACCAAAGCAGGTCTAAGCACAAAATTTGTGGATGCCTTTGATTGCACAGTGTGGCAATTCTTTTTCCTTTGCCCTTATCAGTCTTCGGTCGGCTCATATCCTATGATATTAGTCTAATTAAGTATATGGATGCAAGGTGGTACACCAATAGTTTTATAGCAACGGTTAAGAGTAATACCTGCCCAGGGAGTCTGATCAATCGTACAGGCCACTGCACTGTCGCAGTTTGTGCAGAACGCAAGGTAGGTCTTTGTGGGATTGGCACCGGTAAACCGACGTCAGCATGCTCTGCAACAAATTCATCTAGAAGCACTCGTGCATGGTAATGTCGGAGTGGTTCGCCGTGCACAATATCACTTGGAAGAGAGGGGAAAAGTTTTCCCCATGCAACCATGACCTCTTCTACTCCAATTTGTAAAAACAGATGGCACTCAGTGGGTGCCTGAGTGTTATGTGGAACTTGTTTAGATAAAAATTGTGAATTCTTCTATGATGATATTAGTGATCAAGTGAAAAATCATAATCGTCATGTACTCAATTGAAATGTTAGTCTAACCTTTAGAGATGCATAGGGAAACGGATCAGCCGAGTGGACACTACTTCTCACTACCGGTGCACTCTGCTGCTGAATGGGTGACTGATCAACTGGTGGTCGAGAAAACCTCTTGGCTTTCATGCTGCTGTGGCTGAATCCTTGATATAGCCTGAGCGATCCTCTCGTCGACGTTCTGAGTAATCCTCTGCTCCATCTCAGCCAACGCTCTCAGGTGCTCCTCGTAGCTAATCGACTTTCCCTGGCTGATTCTGGACCGGGTGCGCCAAATGCCTGGCGGATACCAACGTGCCCACCAAACCCAATGGCACGACCTGGATGATCCTTCTTACCAAGAGCGCGTGTAAGAGGATCATCATTCCTCTGTGAGGTCCAGGTGCCCTGGGTGAGCTGAGAGCTTAATTCACCCTAATACAACACACAAATACAGTTATTAGTTAACATAAGTTCATATACAAATGAAATGAACAGTTTGACTGAAAATGAAATGATATCACTTACCATTTGAGCAATAACTGCTCTCGTGGCTTCATCGTATTGAGGATTTTCGGGAGTAGAGTTCTTCGGAATGTGGCTTAACTCCCACACTTTCATTCTTCTGCCACTGGCATCCAATGAGCCATCCGTGGGCAGATATCCTTTTGCTCCCATTCTGGTACCCTTTGAGCAATACTTTTTCCACCTAAGTGGTGAGGGTACAGATTCTTCTTAGCATTTGCTTGTTGTTGCGCACGGAGAGCCTGCATAAATTAATGGGATCATGTTAAGTGAAATTGAACACAAAAAACATAAGAAATTAAGATTAATTTATGTATGTATGACAATAAAGTGCACCTGGAACTCCGGTGTGTGACGCCTCTCAACAAATTGTAGCCATTGCTCTTCTGTTATGCCCTCGTAAACCTCCCATGGTGGTCTCTCACCGTCTCCACCATGATCTGGCTCATCTGGATCTTCTGGAGTAGGCATCTTGTAGATGAACTTGTCAGCCAACTTATTCTTGTGGTCCCGGAACTGTTTCGACATCGCTGATAGCACATCCTTTTTAAGTGCGGGATCCACGGAGAAACGAGACTACGTACATGATCATTCAGTTAGTAAAGTAAACATAAATGTTCTATTATTTCACAAAAGATCATAGTAATAATGTAGAGATTTACCTGAAGACGCTGAAACATAGTATCCTTCAATGATTGAGGCACTTGCTTCCAGTTGTGGTTTATGTTGCAATATGACTTCACCAAATGGCTACCGTAAGCGGTGAAGTCATTCTTCCAATTTACCATGGGGTTGGTTGAACTGATTGAAGTCCACCGGTTTTGTAGGAGGGCCCTTGTTAGCCTTCAGCCCACGTGTTGCACCTCTCTTCTTTTGCTTCTTCGCCTCTGGTGGGACAACTGACTCCTCTTCGGTCTGCTGTGAAGGGCCAGCCTCAGTCTCCTGTACTGCTAACTGGTCCTTCTTCTTCTTTCCTCCTCTTGTGACCCGCTTACTTGGTCTATTCTGCTGTGGCTCAGGTTCTCCAGTCATGAGAAGCCGTCCAATGGGGTCATCCATAGGGTGATCATCCACTGCAAAAAAATAACAAAGCATTTTCATCAGATAAAGTCATAACATAATACTATGATGCATAACAATAACAGTTAAGATGACATTACAGTCTACATTCTACTAACAACATTACCTTCACGTACAAAAACATAAATCATTTCATATTTTCTACCCAAACACCCTCATCATGGTCAGATCGTGCGTAGAGCAAATCGTTTTCGGTATCATCAATCGAATCCGGTAATCCAGTAGGAAACAAGGATGTTTCCTCTCTACAGTCTCATTTTCATCGTTATCCTCATTTTCATTTTCGATTACAACCGGCCTTCTTCCTGGAAGAACAACAGACCATCTGCAGTCTTTCGGATCCTCAACATACCACACTTGTTCGCAATCCTTTCCCAGAACAAATTGATCATCATTATAACCGTGTAACCGTGAAAGATCAACCAAGGTAAGCCCTCCATCATTTTGGTACCCGCGTCGGTTGTCCACCCACTTGCACCGAACAACAGAAAGGAATCAATGTCATAGTCTAGTTCCCAGATGTCCTCGATGACACCATAATACCAATTACTAACTGGTTGAGATCGGTTACCGCTGTGGTACTCAGTGGCAGCAGCTTCAATTTTTACCCCACTATTCTGGTTTATCGATTTGGCATCTTGACGTGCAGTGTAGTATGTATACCCACTAATATCATACCCCTCAAATGATGTAATATTAGTTTCAGGTCCGATTGCCAAACATCTGATCTCTTCGCTTACAGCTTCTGGATCTGATGATGCTAATGTCAACACATGATCTTTGAACCATTGGATAAAAACTCGGTTTTGTTCCTTTGTCAGCAAATGTGGCCTTTCAAAGGATTTTGATGCCTTAACTCAACCATATGGGTTTCCAAATAAGGTTCAACAACCTCAAGATGTTTAAGACAAACAAATGTGCTTGATAATAAGTAGACGCGAAACTTGCACGATCTTTCTACCAATAACACCTTTACCCTTAAACCTGCCATAGTGTCGTGGTTTTGGGATACCAATAGACTCTGCCTCACTCAAATAATCGGTCACAAATTCCGTGACTTCCTCAGTCACTGTTGCTTCAACAATGCTCCCCTCTGGTCGATACCTATTCTTCATTCTACTTTTCAGAATACCCATGTACCGTTCAAAAGGGTACATGTACCGTAAGTATACCGGACCACAGAACTGTATCTCTCGAACGATGTGCACAATTAGATGTACCATTATATCAAAGAAAGATGGTGGGAAATACATCTCTAGTTGACATAATGTGATAACAATTTCACGTTGTAGATCATCTAGAGACGTTACGTCAATTGCCTTGGAGCAAACAGCGTTGAAAAGAAACATAACCGAGTTAAAGCATTTCTGACATCAGATGGCAATATCCCTCGAATTGCGACCGGAAGAAGATGTAACATCAGTACATGATAATCGTGAGATTTCATGCCTAAAAGTTTTAAATCCTTCATCGATACAATGTTCTTCCAGTTTGAAGAGTACCCAGACGGTACTTTTACCGAGTGCAGACATTTGCAGAAACTAATCTTTTCAGCCTTTGAGAGCGTGTAGCATGCAGGAGGTAGGTAGATTCGTTTCCCGTTCTCTTGTGGGTGTAACTCCTTTCGTATACCCATGGTTTGCATGTCCTTTCTGATTTTCAATCCGTCTTTTGTTTTGCCGGGTATATTGAGTAAAGTCCCACTCACTGCCTCACCAACGTTCTTCACAATGTGCATGATGTCTAAGCAGTGTCTCACAGAAATATGACGCCAATAAGGTAGTTCCCAAAAGATAGAACACTTTTTCCAAATGTTTTTCGCCGGTTTTGATGTGTTTCCAAATACATTTGCAATGTCCTTAACCTTTTCGTACACTTCCTCAGAGCTCAGAGGTAGACGGGCCACACGAGTTTCGGCTTGACCATTGAACAACTTTCTCTTCGTTACTCGATAAGGGTGATCTTCGGGGAGAAGACGTCGATGACACATATAAACATTCTTCCCACAATGTTTTAAACGGTCCGAACAAGTGTCTTCCTCGCAAATGGGACATGCAAATGCTCCTTTAACCGTGTAACCGGACAAGTTCCCATACGCAGGGAAGTCATTGACGGTACAGAACAACAAAGCCTTGAGCGTGAAATTCTCTCTTGCATAAGCATCATATACCACGGTCCCCTCATTCCACAATAGCTTCAAATCGTCGATCAGAGGGGCAAGGTACACATCAATGCTATTACCTGGCTGCTTGGGACCAGATATCAGGAGAGATAACATGATGTACTTTCGTTTCATACACAACCATGAGGGCAAATTGTAGATCACTAGCAGAACAGGCCATGTACTATGTTGACTACTCAATGTGCCGTACGGGTTCATTCCATCAGTACATAACCCAAGCCTCAGATTCCTATCTTCATGTCCGAAATGTTCTTTGTACCGTCTATTGATGTTTCTCCACTGAGGCCCATCTGCTGGATGTCTTAGTTTCTCATCACTCTTTCTACCCTCCGCATGCCATCGTATGTTCTTTGCATCTTTCGGATTCGCAAACAACCGTTTGAATCTGGGTATAATCGGCAAATACCAAACAAGTTTTGCTGGAGGGCTTTTTTTCTGAACGGAGGAGTACTCACCATCTTTATGCTTATACCGGGACAACGAACATTTCGGGCAATTGTCCAGATGTTCGTATTCACCCCTGTACAACACACAGTTGTTTGGACACGCGTGAATTTTTTTGTACTCTACTCCCATTGGACACACCCATTTCTTTGCCTCATACGTGGTGGTAGGGAGACCGTTCTCATCCGGTAGCATATCATGAATGAGCTCGAGGAATGCCGTGAAACCTTTGTCACTCAATCCATATCTTCCCTTCAGGTTGAACAAATTCAATATAGCTGTCAATTTCGTGTACTTAGTGCAAGTAGGATACAACGCCGTTTTGGATGCGTCCAACAACCTTTGATACTCATCCGGCCGGTCGACAAAGTTATCCTCAACGTTATCAAGCATCTCGTCAATTTGTTCATCATGATAAGTCGACTCACTGTCAACATTGACTCCGGAAGCGCTTGGGAGTTCTGACTCGTTAGTAGTATCGAATGTCTGCTCGGTTCTTGAGTTACACCGATCGTGACTGTAGGAAGATGAAGCATTATCGTCAACACGTTCTCCATGAAAAATCCATTTTGTATAATGTGGCATGAAACCACGGGTCTTCACATGGAGTTGTACGAGGTTGATGCTTGAATAATGTCTAACCACACCACAATCAACACAAGGACATGGAATTTTCTCCGCCTTTGTCCTGTCCTTGTGTTGCACTGCAGCTTTGCAAAACTCTTTCAGCATTTTGTCAAAATGTTCGCCTCTATCACCATACATCCAGTCACGCTCCATACTACATGTGCAACAGATCACAGGTGTGAGTTAGAGCCTTTGTAGAATATGGCCTGTATTAAGTTGCACATGTTTATTTCTTAATGGAGCATGACTGGGATGATTGTCAATTAGTCTAGCCTAACTCTAAGGTTGCAAACACAAAATAAACTAGCATTTTAAATTTAAGAAATTGTTGCACTTCTAAAACAGAAACCGGTGTTTAAAACAATATTACGAATACTTTTTCTACAAAAAATTCGGCATGACCTTTGCATAATTGTACACATCCCGTGCTTATTATTCAGCACTCACCAAAGTCATCACAACCACAAACATTCCAACAATGGCAGCAACCAACAATTAAAATAAATCAATTCTTTACTAGCTAACTGAAAACCAATTGCAAATTCAGATCATCAAATCAACGCTTTCAATTCTCCACTGTATAAGTTCAAACCGGTTTAGAAATTAACAAAGAATCGAGAGTTAAAATACGTACTTGTTTTTTAAGGATTTATGGACAGGGGAGACTGGTTCCTGAGAGGTACGCTTCTTGTGTGAGAGATGCAACAAAAATAAATTACAAAAGAAATGCATCAACAAATATGGAATGAAGCTAAATTATGTACTAGCAATTATATTTAAATACATAATTGCATTTATTAAACAAAAAATAAGGTTTAGTTACTTACTTGTGCACAGAGGAGGAAAGTGCAACAGTACTGGAAGAAGGCGGGAAACAAGAGAGGTGATTCACGGACTTGAATGTAGTGAGACCTGATAAAAAAAATTAGATATTGTTAGACATATACACATACATCAAACAATATTAATTACGAAGAGAATTTAAAAAAAAAATCGGCATGACTTTTGCAATTTTACCTATCCCATGCTTATTATTAAGCATTCACCAACCATTCATCAACACAAATTTCCATCACAAATCAAACTAATACCAAATTTATCCATCAAACCAAATTTTAATAATTTGTGGAAATCAAGGACACAACCATGCTTATTATTAAGCATTCACCAATCATTCAACAACACAAATTTCTATCATAAACCACACTAATATATACCAAATTTATTCATCAAACCAAATTCCAATAATTTGTGGAAATCAAATACAAAGTACAAAAGAGAAAAATGATAAGTTAGATTATATTACCGTTCTTCCACTCCGCTTTCAATCTACCGTGCAATGAATGAGGAGTTTGTTAACCACTTCTCTGTAGATAGAATACAAACTCATTAGTTTACGTATGTTAATTGTTTGTAATTAGGATTGCAAAATTATATATAATGAGCTAAAAAGATGAAGATGTAGGTTGAGTATATTACGGGTTCCACAAATGAAAGGTATTCAGCCCCGTACGACTTCAATCCGGTGAACCCATTTAGTGATTTCCCTCTACAAAGACACAACCATGCTTATTATTAAGCATTCACCAATTATTCAACAACACAAATTTCCATCATAAACCAAACTAATATATACCAAATTTATTCCTTATTTGTAGTTACGTTAATTGAAAATTTACAGCGAGTGAAGAGAATGAAGAGATAAGTTAAAGTATATTACCGGTTCCTAAAGGAATTGTTTTCAGCCCCTCTTCTCAATCGGGCATGCGAGACGTGTAGCAGTACCAATCTCTACAGAGGCAACGCAAACGCAAAATAAGTATCAATTGAGGGCGCAACACTATATTGCTAACAACACGACTTTGTTTACATCTTTATCAACCACATTCGTTCGGTATATCAATTATTTCTTGGGCGGGCGTTGGCTCCGATGATGAAGCTATTTTTCTTATAAAAAACCTTTCCATATCAAACCTATAGAAATAAATGTACTAATTTTATTAATTATACCATATCTATTAATTGTATTTCAGTTCAACAAATGTAAGATATATTAAATTGTTACTAACAGTTACTTAACAAGTTTTTAATTAATAGTTAAACTATTGAATACCTAAATATAAAAATTAATGACTAGAAAAAAATTGAACCCACAAAATATTTTGATTTTGGCAAACACTATAGCAAACTAGGCAGCAGAAAAAAAAGATATCAATTTCTGATCTATGTGTCTTACCATGATATAAATCTACTGTCATTAGCTAATCGATTAAAAAGCTGAAATTTGATGCTACTGTTGAATATAATAGTATGCGTCGTACAAGTAAATAAGTAATTCTATTAAAAAAATAAAATTTAATGTTGATTGATTGATGCATAAAATATAGGAGAGAAGCTCGTACTCCTCCACAGTCTTTACAGACTCGCGGAGTTGCAGTGCTTTGTTAAGACTTTTTAGGGTTTATATATATAGTACAGATCTCTATTGCTCCGTAACAATGTGTTAAATTAATAAATAAATTAGTTAATTATAACAATAAGTAAAACGTTAGGCAATTTTCTTTTCCATATGTGTCAACAAACACAGTACGCACCCAAGTCGGTCCGCCCTTGCCTAACTATACTTAAAAAAGGGCAAAAAACAGTAAAAATATTCACTCAGACATTTCATCAAACACCTTGTGTTCATACATAATTTGATTAGTTTAACAACCAAATCTTTCAAAGATTTGACACACACAATAAATATCAGCATCAACAATCATAATGTGACACACATCTACCAATTTTAACAACACATTTGTAATTTTTTAGTCAAAACCGAATTGGACTTGTTTTACCCAGTATATTGTAGCTGCGGTTCTTGGTTGCAGCAACAACTTCCGATGACAACCACGCACGACCGGCGACGGCGGCGCGACGACGCCGAAGGCGGGAGGAGGGCGACGGACGTCGGAGCGGCGGTGGTGTGGTGGCTGTCGAGATTGGTACTCAAATTCGCCCGTTACAGAGAAGAGAAGAGGGGTTAGGGTTGTAACAGCGTAACGGAGTCGGGGCTGGGTGGGGGTGTTTATTAAGCGACCTATCTCGGCGGTTGTTACTAAAAACCGCCGAAATAGGTCCTCCGTAATTTTTTTAATTAAAAAAATAACCTCTATTTCGGCGGTTCCTAGTAGCAACCGCCGAAATAGACAACCAAATATATCTATTTCGGCGGTTGTTACTAAGAACCGCCGAAATAGATGTTATTTGTTTAATTAAAAAAATTACGGAGGACCTATCTCGGCGGTTCCTAGTACAACCGCCGAGATAGGGGCGCCGAAATAGGTCATTTTTGTACTAGTGAATCAATCTCCCCGGCAACGGCGCCAAAAACTTGTTGGGATAAAACTACACTATAATAAATATAGATTTATAGCAAACTAATAGGCAAGTGCACCTATTCAGAATAGTATAACAAGTGTCGTATCCACAGAGAGATTGTTCAATTATCCTAGTCTTGGTAGTTAATTAAAAACTGTAAAAAGGGGTTTAGCCGGAGGCAAGCTTGATTTGTTGTTGGATTAGTACAGAAATAATAAAAACAGGTGAATTAAGTGATGTGGATGGAAAAAGGTATCCTAGGATAGCGGGGGAATTGCCTAAATTACTTAAACAGATTTATAACCATGTCTCAAATATTTATTGTCTATTAGAGTTAATAATTGTCAGTTACGAACTCTTAATAATAGCCTTAATATTTTCCTGCTCAATCCGGAGTGTAAATATCAAGATTAATTCCTTTGTGGTACTTAGACTATCTCAAAATCATATGTTGATAGTTACCATAAAAATGCAGTATTTTGTCAGAATAAGCATTTAACAATATTAGTTGAAAGGAATTAAAACAAGTTAACAAGTGAGACAGGTAATAAATATTGATTACGTAATATTAGGAACAAACCCCCATCCTAGGATGCAAAAGAAAATTACTCAGACATTAACGGGGATAAGAAGATAGCACAGACAGATTTTGACATTATTTCAGAGGAAGAACTGGTCTGCTCTCGCTCTCACTGCTGCTGCCTCTTTTCTCTCTTTGTAAAATACTGCTTCTGTTTGAGTACGTACGTGAGTAAATGTGGTGAAGTGGTGAAATAAATAAAAGATGGAGAATTATGGTGTTACGGGATGAATTGAGTGGAAGAGAATGGAGTGTGGTGAGCGTGGTTTGATTTTCTGGTTTTCTCCGTACGCTGGTTTAAGGTTGCAGTAGCTGAGTTTATATAGAGGAAGGGGAGAGGCAGATCCGTACGAATTTGATTGCAGGTTGATTGCTCTCTGATTGTTTCATTAATTGCAGGGGACAGAGAGCTGAAACGCGTGAGAGAATTAAGGTAGGCGGAGTAGATGGATATGGCAAGTTGCAGACAGTCGGCGCGAAGAAGAAAACTGTTCGCGACTGATTTTTAGTCTCGTCCGCATTGGCGTCCGCCTAGCTAGACGCGGACAAAGTCCTGACCGCCTAGCCGTCCGCCCAGGGAGAGGCGGTTGCCTTATGTTTGGTCCGCCCTAGCGTCCGCCCAAGGAGAGGCGGTAGCCTCCCTGTCCGCCTTACGTCCGCGTGAATGCATGCGGTTGCATGTATATGGTGTCGCCTTACGTCCGCGTGAATGCATGCGGTTGCATGCGTCGACCTATTTCCTTCTACGAACTTCGACTCGCTCTAGATTCTTCGTTTGGACTCCGTTTCCTGAGCGGTTTGCGTCTATACGTTCGTCTCTTTGTCTACTTTACTCCCAGCTTGGTTTTCCTCATGTTAAACCAATAAATTTGTGAGATAAACAATAAAACATAACCTAGAGGAAAACTAACCGAAGTGGAGAAATGAGCAAGAAAAGTGTTAATATAATATATGAAATACACCTATAAAACATGCTCATTTGAACACTTATCACACTGGTATGTGTGTAGTTCTTTTTTCACGTGCTTTTAAATTAACTTCAAATTAAACCACACAAATAATAGCTACAGAATTAGACAAGTAATAAAAAAGACAACCATTAGTATTGCATAATGTTAATAAGCACGTTACTGGTTTACAACTTACAAGTTCATCACAACTTCAAGTGTGTTAATGTAAAAGCATACAAACTGATCAACAGTCTCAGATTCACAGAATAACATAGTCATCCTACCCTGAATTACAACCATTTAACACCCCACCCACTCTGCACCTTCTAATGTAACAAAAAATAAATTTTAAACAACACAACAACATACATCAAGATAATTATCCTTGACAGGGTTCCCCTTACAGCTGCCTGACCAGCAAGCAATTGTGCAATAGATGCTTCTGTCTCATTGGTCACCCTCTATAGTCTAGCCAATCTTCATCTCATAGCTGGAGTATAATGCTCCACGGAAATGTTATTGTGGTCAGCAGGTAGTGATGGTCTGTTTACTGAGTCCCACCACACAAAGAAGTCACATTGGTTGCATCGGAAGAATAGGCGACCAAAATTATCTACAATAAAAGAAATAAACAGCATACAGCTCACATTGCATCTACAATTGATGTATCTGGTGTTTAGTTCCCCTACCCAGTTTGCATAGGTTGCACTCTATCAAAAAAATGGGTGGGTCGGGTCAGTACAACCAGTGTACTTTGGTCTAAAGGAAAAACGAGAAACAGAAATGGAGCACTTACATTGCGTGAACCTGATGACATTGCAATAACAAAAGGTTGAAGGAGGGTGGAGGGTGCTGGGAAGGTATGAGAGTGTTGACTGCCTGAAATGAGGAGTGATGACTTTTGTTAAAATAAGCGAATAATCCCAGCACTGTTGCAGTATAAGGGTGTTTTGGGTATATTACCAGATAAAGGCAGTTTTTAGTTAAATGTACCTTCCAAACACCCACTCCATAAAGCTAGGTACATTTTGAAAAAATAAAGCTACCTTTATTTTGACCTTAAAAGATTAAGGTCCTTACCGAACGGTACCTAAATCAACAATAAACAACCACTTATAACTCTAAATCCAATTTTAGTTGAGACCTTGTGGTCTGTTTGTGCATAAAAAGTAGACATGTTAAGTAGTTTTGTGTTGCTTTTTAATCTAATTTAATACAGTCAAAGAATAGTGGTATGGCCTCTGACCAATTGACCGGATCAAATAAAATGGTTGTTCATTTGGAGTATAAGAAAGTTGTTCATTAAAAAAGGAGCATAAGAAAGATAAAGTAAGAAATTAAATTCTTAATTTATTTCATTATTAAATGTAATTAAAACAAATATATTTTTAATTCAATTTAAGTTTTAAAAAATCAAATTAGTCATAAATACGTTTGAAATTTGTGAAATTTATACTCTCTGATGTATGTGTATGTATTAATGCGACATCAATGTATCTAGTGACTAATATACATTTTCGAATAATATTAATACTCCATAAATAATAGTAATGGTAATCATTCATTATGATTTATTCTCCACTTAATAATAAGAATCTTTGGGTAAGACTATTGTGCCCCGCGTTTTTGAACCTTTATTCTATGTTGATTAGGATTTGATTAGGTTCTAGGTCCGTTTTGTAACACCCCACTTTTCTTGGCTCTATTTTTTTTATTCTCAACAATACATCGGAAGACTTACAAGACTACCCGACTACCCGGGGTGCTACTGCCGCACCCACACTCACCGTGGGTGCTAAGGCTATTTACCACCACTATACCAAATTAATCAAACTCTTAAACTATATATATATATATATATATATATATATTCTGAAACGCAACCATAACCTTACCCACTAACATCGACTAACATCTTTCAAAACTAGGTATTAACTTACACCATCTTTACTAGCTTAAACAAAAGTGTTTTTAAACCTATTACTACCGAACTTAATTGAAATACTACATCGTCTTCTAGCTTTAGTCTCTAGTTTCCCCTAGCTGCACACTCCTGTGTAACTTCATGACTAGGTATTAACTTACACCATCTTTACTAGCTTAAACAAAAGTGTTTAAACCTATTACTACCGAACTTAATTGAAATACTACATCGTCTTCTAGCTTTAGTCTCTAGTTTCCCCTAACTGCACACTCCTGTGTAACTTCATGACTAGGTATTAACTTACACCATCTTTACTAGCTTAAACAAAAGTGTTTAAACCTATTACTACCGAACTTAATTGAAATACTACATCGTCTTCTAGCTTTAGTCTCTAGTTTCCCCTAGCTGCACACTCCTGTGTAACTTCATGACTAGGGAAAAACACCATCTTTTCTTGTACCTGTGGTCAGTCATGCAATCACAGAGAAAAGACCACAGGGCACATGCCAGAAAACAAACGTCAGCAAAGCTGAGTAATTCTTGCCACCACATGTAAAATACATTTAGCTTATAAAACTCTTTAAGAAATCATATGTAACATCAAAGAACCACACCAACATAAATCACCAGAATTTACAACAAATATTACCAAAGTGCATAAGCATACACCCACAAAATATCATGTAATAACCATAAGATTAAACACATCACATCAGAACCTTCTTCACCACCTGTAAAATACATTTTACCTTTGAGTATGCAATACCATAACAACACACGTGTAATAAGCATTATCATATCAAGATCCATCAAGTTCCATGACGTATACCAAGTTCCACCACAAGTTCAACATCCACAAAAACAATGGCCGTATGGCCGGATTTATAGAGTCCGGCCTCTTCCAATGGCCGTATGCCCAGATTTATAGAGTTTGACCTCTGTGACCGTATGCCCAGATTTATAGAGTCTGACCTCTGTGGCCGTATGCCCAGATTTATAGAGTCTGACCTCTCTACCTCACCCCATGTCCTTAAGTGTGTGCACCCCCTATGAGTCATCAGCCCATAGAGTAGATCATGATGGCTTACCCATAATTCATTGGTAGTGGAAAAAATCAGTGTCTGGCCTCCGAGGGCTCATAAACTTGTGTAACCAGATTCCAAAGTGAGTACCAAGTGACTAAGCAGTCCAACCACGTCTTCAACCTTAATAAAACATCCACACAAAATACCAATAATAATCAAAGCACATAGCCATCATTAACCAAACAAAAACCAAGTTAGAACACATCATGAACACCTTGAAAAAAATACCTTAAAAACAACCGCTTGTTTAAGGTCTTACCTCTGTATAAATTCGACCCACCTTTTACCAGTTCAATATCAACATCTTATTTGTATTTGGTCACGAAACCAAAGCAAGAAACCTTCGAAAACCTCTTCATAATTTGAATAGAGACCAGAAAGGTCTTAAAGCACGTTATTATGTCTTGTCTTACCTTTAACTCATAAAAACTCAACTGGAGAACTTACTCACGAACTGGAATATTGTATAGGGATAATTACTCATAATTTTTAGCTAAAATCTCACATAATTTATTCACGAAAATCACACACCAAGCTGGCTTCACGTTAATGCACCAAATTCACAGAAACTGACATCAAAAGTTCAAGGTTTGTTCACCAAGTTTCCCAGAACTTCTCTGGGCTTATTATACATAAAAATCACCATTGAAGAGTCTACTTTCACACCATGAACATAGTTCGAAGAGATACGCAGAATAAGCTTCCAAAAATAGCACAAACAGAGAGCATCGCCAGTATTGACACATAGGGAAAGAATGGAGGAGCACAAGAACTACCTGACTCATTCTTGCCATCTCTCTTCACCACTAGTTAGGTAATTCAAATATCTTACTGGAGATACCAAGAAATCTTCAATACTCGCCTGGGAAGACCTCCAAATAACCTCACTTCTACACGGCTTCTGCACTGGGAAGGTAATTGGCTTCTGTTTTGGTGTTCTTGGGTTGGCTGGCTTGCTATACCTTTTAATTCGAGTTTCTATGTGTTTATGGAGGTAGTAGAAGTATATTTAGGTGTGGTAGAAGTCCAGGTCGTGGCTCTCTTCTTATAGGCAAAGGGAAGAAGTCTTAAGACTAAGGTAAGTCTTATAAGGGTGACACCTCATCATACCACCTATCTATCTATGTAGCCTTTGATTTGAATAAGTAATGTAAACACATCCAAGGGCTGGGAAGTTCTAGGGGAGGTCTGCAATTGTAGGAGCAATGATGGGCTGAAACGTAATCATTCACAAGGCATTAAATGTAAACATTAATGAGCATTAAATGAAGCATTATGTGTGACCACCTAAGGCCGTGTTTGCATGACTTGGATGCCTCCCTTAAGGCTTTGTTTGGCTAGGTGGTCTAAGGTTAATTCATGGTGAAGAAAGGTCAAGATAAATCTAGCTAAGTCCTGTTCTTGGTGCCACTTATATGTGTAATGCTTAAGGCACGTTTCTTCATGTGAGGGAAACCTAATATGTTTCTTCATGAGAGGGTTTCCTAAATTTCCACACATACGTTTCTTCATGAGTGGGTTTCCTTCAAGAGAGGGTTTCCTTCCTGAAAGGGTTTCTTTCCTTTCCTGAGAGGGTTTCCTATTGGACAGCATGTTAACAAATAATTTCTTGACACCTCGTGCTTCCCGACACCTCGTGCTTAGGTTAACTAGGTTGCCACCTTGAGCTTCCTATATACCAGGTCGCCACCTCGTGCTTACCTCAACTAGGTCGCCACCTCGTGCTTACCAAGCTGCTTAAGGTGTTTCCTAAGGAGAAAAGTGATTATGATGGAGTGAAACTAGCTATGGAGGCATTTCCAGCTACTAGGATTAACCGGGTCTTGTAGAATTTTCTAGGGCTTTCCATCTGTGGTATTTAGGGATTCCTAGGGTCTTATTAAGTGTCCAAGGCTTTCCTAAAGTTTCTAAGGTCATTTATGGAGTTTCCAAGACTTCCGGGATTTTTGGGAACTAAGGTTCCTAGGGTTCCTAGGATTTCCAAGACTTTCGGTAACTAGGGTTCTAGGTGTTTCCGGGACTTTTGGGTTTCCTCATAACTTGGGGTATTTCACGTTTATAACCTAAAATTAACAACTATGTCATAAAATCACAATTATCAAAACCTAAGTTAGCCCATTGTAACCTATTACGAGTAGCCACATAATTTTAACCTACGGTAAATTAGGAAAGTTAGAGTTCGGGTTCGGGGGCTTGGTATATAACTTTTTTGGTTCAATTTACTTTCACTACCGTTCTAAGTTATTTTTCTTTTACTAATGTCATTAACAGCTTATTATAAAGTTGATTTAACCTAAGTGTGCATGCTTCTGTATTTTTATGTTTTTTTTACTAAATTGAGAGTGAAAACTAAACTAACCTAAATTGGGGTTTTGGGAGCCAGACTAGGTCAAATTTTGCTGCCGTCCGTGCCTACGGACCTAATGTTGATGATCACGGACCCTAAATCATCCAATTAGACAAAAAGTTCAAAATTTTAAAAGGTGAAATTTTGAGTCGTCCGGGGCCACGGATAGGGTGCCGTGGGCTCGAACTCTAACTGAATTTCAAAGATAAACACAGAAAGAGATTTTTGGTACAGTCTGTAGGTGTTCCGAGGGCCCGGACAGGGCATCTGTGGGCCCAGACACGTCATCTATGGTCTCGGACCACCACCAAACACTGATTTTGACAAGCTTCCTGACGGTATTTTTGACTCAAATTTTATGGGTGTGTACCTAGTTTTATTCTAAACATGTTAGTGATTAAAAGTTTTCAATTTGAAGCCAAATTTAATACGAAACTTAGCTAACAAGTAAACACACATAAAGTAAATAAAATCCAAAAAATTTATAGATTAAAGCTAAGTTTTTATTGGAGATTTTTGTAGGGAGAATATGGTGTTCATATGTTTGGTTTTGATGATGGTCCCAACCTGTTTTGAAATCTCCAAGTGGTCGTCCTAGCTTGACAAGATTCTTTGATCGGTTTGTCGATTGTCCTTTGGTTGGGCAACCAATTCTAGCATCTAACTCCTTCTTCCTTGTGTTGTTAACCACGTTTTTCTTCTGTATTTGTGGTGTTTTAATGTTTGGAAGTCTGACAGGAGAAGAAAGATTGTGTTTTTTGGTGATTTCGGGATGATTTTGGAAAGGTATCGACTTCAGGATTGTTGAAAACGTGGGAGGCGGGGCTTGGAGAGTAGTTTACTGACCTTGATAGGGTTTTTAGATGATGTTTAGGTTGTTTGGGAAGGTATGGTTTTATAGGAGAAGCATGGTCAATTGATAAAACAGAATATTTATCAAAAATCTTTATATGCTTTAAGAGAATATGATTTTTTTTTCAAATATGCTACAGGCCGAGAAAAATTCTGAAATTTTAACCATAGATAAAGAAAGATTTTCATGAATTTTGAGAGTTATAATTAGGCTATTTCAATAAATAACCGATTAGATAAAAATGTTACAATATGGAACCTCTTATAATTCATAACTTATTATTGGAAGTTCAAAATTATGATTTGGGTATTCTCTTAGCATGGTATTATTGGAAATTTGAAATCACAAAAAATTCTAACGGGGTTATTCTCTAAAAATCAACTTTTATCATGTGTTAAATTTTCATAACATTTGGACTTGATTTGGGTATTTTCCAAAAAAGAGAGAAAATTGCAAGAATGTTTGAATTTCTCTTTAAAATTTTGGGTTAAGGTTCCAAATAAAAAATTTAGGTTTATGACTATTTGTAGTCATGTTAATCATGTGACAATTTTATATTACTTTTTGAAGACCTTTTCTTTCTATTTTGAGGCTATTTCATGTGTTAATTATTAAAGAAATTAGCTTATAGTATGGATTAAAAGCTATATTTCCATAATAAAAATATTTGAAAATTATGAAATGTCTTTCATAATGAGTATGGTGTTTGAAAGTGTTTTTGAGATGGTGAACAAGTCATATGAAAATAGTTTTTTTCTGATACTGTGTTTGGAAAATCTCGACTTAGTGCATTTGACCATTTTGCCCTTGCCTTCAAATTTATGCGTTAGGGCCCTCCTCAAGGATCAAAATTTTGGGTATAACAAATATAAAATAATTATTATAATCTCGTTATAAATCAATGTTTTAAATTTTTATCATATCATAGTGGTAAATTGTATTTATATTTTTAATGAATCATTTCATTAATTTAATGATTATTTTTTACTTATTGATATAATTCATATTATCTATTTTAATAAATCATTGGAAAAATTACATCCCCCACCCATGAGGTTTGACGTATTGGGTGGTTTGGATAATTACTTTCCCCATCCATCAACTTTGCTCCGTTTTACACCAGTCAACATTTCTCCTGTTTTTGTTAGTTAATGCCACATGTCTGTTTTTTTACTTGTTCCCCTATATGATGACATGACGTATGAGAATGATAATCTACTTACTCGATTTCCTTTTGTTGTTCTTTCAATTCCAATGGCTCTCCCCGTTCCTTTTCTTCCACTGGGTTTTGTCGCACAACGGATTGAAAACGAGGCTCGAAACAATTCATTTTGGAATCAGTAATATACTAAATTATCTTCTTTTCTTTGGCGATTGAAACAATATATTTTTTATTTCTTTTAGATCACCTTGTGAAGGGAACGAAGACGACCGTGAAGTTACAGTGTGTGAAGGGAATGAAGATGACCTTAAAATTATAAGCAAATCATGTATGTTCTTCGTTAACAAATTAGGATTGCAAAATTACAGTTGGTGAAAGGAATGAAGCCGAAAGTGAAATTTTTTCCTGAATTTTGCCCCTCTCTGGTTCACAATCTATCACCTTGGTGGTTGATTGTGTCGAGTTGATGAGTACAAATTCTTAACAAAAATTGCACACCAGATTGGAAATGGGGCCTAAATCGTTCATTCTGGAACCGGTAATATACTAACATATCTTCTTTTCTCTGGCGACTGAAATAATGTAAGTTTTGATTTCTTCTGGACCACCTTGTGAAGGGGATGAAGACGAGTGTGAAATTACAGTGAGTGAAGGGAATGAAGACGACCATGAAATTACAAGAAAAGCATGTATGTTCCTTATTCGCTAATTGGGTAGCAAAATTATAGTGAGTGAAGGAAACGAAGACGGCCGTGAATTTTTTTTCCTGAATTTTGCCCCTCTCTTGTTCACAATCTATCACCTCGGAGGCCTATTGTGTCGAGTTAATGAGTACATATTCGTGAGTGAAATTATTTCCTGAATTTTGCCCCTCTCTAGAAATCACCAATCTGGTGTGCGCTAGAAAGTATTGCAAAGTGAGCTAGAGATCGTATTATCAAATCGCCAAGGAGAAACATAACTTCACGTATAATACTGACGATTTGTCTCCGTAGAGGCACACACACAATACAAGAAGAGAATGAAGAAAGGCGCGGAGGAAGGAGATAAAGAAGATGTCATGTTAGCATGTGGGGGAACAAGTTAAAAACAAACATGTGGCATTAACTAACGGAAACAGGAGAAATGTTGTTGGGTGTAAAACGAAGTAAAGTTGATGGATGTGGAAAGTAATTATCCAAACCACGTGAGTGGTTTGTGAAAATACGACAAACCTCATGGTTGTAGATGTAACCTAGATCACTTTATGATCTATTGTTTCATCATTAAGAATCTAAATATTGAATTGTAATACTTGTTAAAAAATATTCATTATTGGTCTTATTTATTCAAATTCAAAGGAGTAATAATATAATTATAATATTTAAACTTATATTCTCATAACTTATAGTACTTGTTTAAGTTTCTATTTTCTTTCCAATTTTTTATAAACTACAAATTCATATAACACAAGGAGTCATTTTACCCCAAAAGGCTCTATTTTTTTTAAAAACCATCGCATATATATTAAGAACTGAAATTCCGAACAAAGTCTGGAAAGTCAACCGCTTTCCAACAACAACAGTTAAGTTGCAACATTCTAGCAGCTGATGCTAGGTTATGAGCCTCTAAATTTGATGAACGAGGTACATAAAACCAAGAAATGTCATGAAAATGGCAAAGTTCAGCTAAGACAGAGTCAAGGATAATTGTGGATTCTGGAAGCAGTGATGTGGTAGCTATGCCGGAGAGGTATCGTATCTTCTGTTGACTGTCCACCAAGAATCTGAGATGAGTATGACCTTCACTACGCGCATAACGTAGTGCGAACTGCAAATCCAGACATTCAACTGTGGAAGGAAGGAGGTTGGCCACAAAACCATGAGCGCCAACAAAAAGATGGACATTGTGCTGAGACACCATAAAACCCAGACCTAGGTGTTTGTGGGTATCTATACTTCCATCAACCGTGATTTGGACATAATATGGGTGTGCGAGACAGTGTTCCTCTAAAAGTCGTGAGTCCGAGGTTGTTGCAGTTTGAGCAGAGTCCAAGAAACTATCCCCTTGACACCAGCTCCAGCTGAAAGGAATCAAGGTATTATGAGAGGACTGACAGAGTGCAAACCAAAGGTGCCATAAGAAAAAAGTTAGGCGGGCCAGCAGCGGCACAGGCATGGAACTGCATTGTGAAGGAACCAATCAGTGAAAGCTAGGTCAGAATGCAACATTATTGGACACGAAATATCAATGGTAGACCAGTAAGGCAGCACTGTAGGGCAGTGGACAAAAGTATAAGCTATCGTTTCCGGTTGATCACAGAAGGCACATGTTGGAGAAAAAAAGGTGTGCGAACGGCGCTGTACTGTAGCTCTGCAGGGGATAAAACCATGAAGAAGCTTCCAACCAAATAGACAAATACGCGGGGGGATGTCACACTTCCGTAATCTCTGAAAGGCCCGACCAATTGGTGAACGATCGTTGGAAGACGCAGAATCTGATGTCGAGAGAAGCCTATCCGCATGATAGGCAGATTTAACAGTGAATTGACCCGAGGAAGTGAGACCCCACGTCCAACAGTCGTATCCCGGCGAGAGGGCAGAACAAGGGAATTTGGGTAATCAATGCAACATCATCAGGGGTGAAACGTTGGTGTAGAAAAAAGGAAGATTCCAAGTACCTGCACCAGTAATAAAGTCTGCAACTTTTGCAGATGGCACCTGATGTGAGGGGCACTTCCATAGGAAGGGCTTGCCACCAGACTTGCTGGGAATCCAACGAGAGCTAATCGAGGTGGTATGCCCATCAGAATATAGAGCGGCGTTGACCATAATGTACTAGATCACGTTCGCCCATTAAGGCCTTCCAAATGGGGCTTGAGGTGGAAGTGGGACGAAGATCCCAAACATCGTTGTGCAATAAATATATGGCGTGGTAGAATCTGCTCATAAGAGAACCAGGCCGCTGAAGAAAGCACCACAGTTGCTTGGCGAGGAGAGCTCTATTGAAAGACCTCAAATCCCGAAAACCGAGGCCGCCACTAAATAAGTCACAACAAGTCGTAGCCCAGAAGCACCAGTGAATGGAAGACTTTGATTTTGTGCCGGACCACCAAAAACGCGCAATGAGCTTTTGCAACTGCTTTAAAAAGGATAGAGGGAGGGCCATGACCAAAATGACATAGGTCGGGATTGCCTGAAGGACATATTTAATGAGCACTGCGCGACCTGCCTGCGAGATTTTCTTACTCCAGGAGTGCAAGCGTTTGTACAACCGGTCCTTTAAATACTGAAATATTGATGTGCGATTACTGTAACACCCCTACTATAATCGGCTCTTAATCGTCTTACTTAACATTGTAATCGCAGCAGTAATCTAAACAATTGAACTACTGGTGTATACATAACGAAACCATTTCCTCACAGTGACAACAAGAGATAGATTTAACCTTCTGTTCCAACATAAATACAACCCTAGTGAGCCTTCTAAGTATCCTAGTCCTATACATGTTTCTATGTTCGTATCGAAATACGACAGTACAAACCTAACAACGGTTACTACTTTACCCAGCGCGTCCCGCTCTGTCGACACTAGAAGCTGCATACCTGTAAAATATTTGTTTGTGGTATGGAATCAGCCCCTGCTGAGTATGTCACTACATGACTGTCATGCCCCCTCAGACCCTCAGTTAATTGGTCGAGAGCATGCAATTCATTTTCATGCATGTAGTTTAATATAAAAACTGTAAAGCAATAAATATATTGCAGTAAACTCAAATAGCAAACAAGCCCCCAGTTTCACATGTCACACCACAATAGACCAACTGAAAGCGTTACAACGCATATATGAGTACGAAGACTCTACTCAACCAAACACTTAATAAATCATATTGCAGAATGGATTTATCGTGAGTGATTAGTACTGGTGAAATTGATAAAAGAAAGAAATTAATACTCAAAATATCCGTCGGGCTGCAAATAAAAACCCGGTCGCAGTAGTATAGAAGACAGAAGCGGCCGGGGTCAAACCGTGGGACTTATAGTGAGATAAAATAGTTCCTAAGCTTGTCACAAAAGGGGGAAGTTAATTGACTTGTTTTAGAGAAAATATTAAGCAGATTAGAAAACTGAGTGCAGATGAATTAAATGGAACTCCGGGTTTAGGTTTTATATAATCTGATTAATTATGCTATCTCTACCGGTTTAATTTATTAGTTTGGCAAAATTCCTGTTATTATCCTAAGGACTAAGTCATAGACCCTTAAGAACTCGTTTACCAGAAAATGCTCGGTCTAATCAAGGTTCGAGCAATACTATGTAAACGGACGTTAAATTCGAGGAATTATAATTGCATCTGAAAATACTAACCTATTAAATCATAATAAGCTTTCTCCAGATTTACGGCTTAATTAACCTGTCTATTTATCACCTGGTCTGATCAAAATAGACTTAGGAAAGCATTTTAATAAATTCATGTAACTTATTAAAATGGTGAGAGAAAACCTTTAAGCGTAACAAACTGTATTTATTTTAACCGTAGAAATATTGATTACATAATTAAACAAACCATAATTAAAACCCTTGCCTGGAGCAAATCCTCCTTAGCCTGACATATTAACTGGTAATAAGTCAGACAGAGGTTGGACGTAATAACAATACGAGATGCGTGGATGATGAATGGAGAAAATGAAAAGGAAGAAGAGTGGAGCGAGTACGTAGGATTTTTTTGTAACTGAAATGAGAGATTTTGAGTGTTGAGTTTGGGGTGGAACGTGTGTGTGTTTGTTTGAAGTAGTAGTGGTATTTTATAGAGGAGAGGAAGAAGAGAACGACTGCAGACAGAGGTGGAAGAGCATTGATTGCTCAGGGGACAGAACGCGAAGAGTAGATAGATAAGTTGCAGGTCGACGGGCGAAGTCGATGAGCGAAGTCGACGAAGAAGAAAAACTGTTTTGCGCGAGATTTTAGTCGCGTCCGCCTCTGCGTCCGCCTTAATCTCGCGCGGACGTCTCTGTCGACCACCTCCCCGTCCGCCCGGTCACTTGTGTCGTCCGCACATCCGTCCGCCTATGGCTCAAGCCGACGTCTCTTCTTTTTTTCCTGTTCGCCCGGCCACTTCTTCTGTCCGCATGACCGTCCGCCTAAGAATCATGCGGACGCCTGTGTGTCTTGTCCGCACTTGCGTCCGCCCAAGATCTATGCGGTCACAAGTGTGGTTGTGACCCATTTTCTTCCAACTTTGACCGGCTCTAGATTCTTCGTTTGGACTCCGTTTTCTGAGCCGTTTGCGTCTATGCGTTCGTCTCTTCGTCTACTTTACTCCCAGCTTGGTTTTCCTCATGTTAAACCAATAATTTTGTGAGATAAACAATAAAACATAAACTAGAGGAAAACTAACCGAAGTGGAGAAATGAGCAAGAAAAGTGCTAATATAATATATATATGAAATACACCTATAAATCATGCTCATTTGGACACTTATCACACCCCCACACTTATCTTTTTGCTTGTCCTCAAGCAAAACCACGTACCCAAATAAGTAGGGAATGCTCAATACTAAAATATTATTATGAAGGGTAGGATAAACATGATCTTTAAACTTATTGAGGAGTGTGAAAAATTAACTGCTGTGGCATAGGTGTGCTCAGGGCAAAAATAAAATATAGAGTTTTGGGGTATGATCTAAGGTACTTCAATGTTTCTTTTGTGTGACTCTGGGAACTTTTACCATGGCCAACTTCTCTCAAGAATGGGCATTTAAGGAGAAAACAAAGGAAAAATAGATTTATGCATTTGTTTCACTTTTGCATAAGGGATGAGAAAATGTAGGCATCACGCCTTTGTATTTAAGAACACTCAACTCTCTTTGTTGGTTACCAATGGTGTCTCGTAAGTCCTTATTATTTGTATTCTTTTTTTTTCTTTTTTTTAACAAGAGAAGCACCCCTTAGCAATCCCTAAGAGAGAAGACAGAAAGAAACCCTGAGCAATAAAATCCAACCATTGCAGATTATTTGGTCACACCGCATATAAAATGCTCCTCAAAAGTAATCAAAATTTTAAATTTTTGTACCATTTATCCCACAATTCATAACAGTATTTGTTTTAAAAGAGAACAACCTACATTAGCAGGGTACATAATTTTAATTTTTGAACAAATGCAAGATAAGCAGAGAGATTCAAACAATTAAAGCACAAAATGCCCTAAAAGGCTCTTCCCCCATACTTAAGTTTAAGCAATGCCCTCATTGCGTAGATGAAATAAAATTAATATGGCATGCAATTAATAAAGGAAAGAGTGTACTCCCCAGATTTCGTAGAGTGTGTAGAGCTCCCCCACACTTGAGTGCAGCTGTGGAATGTCATGAAATGAACCTGTAAAGAATATTCTACACAGCCAGAAGAACTCAAGTGAAACCTGCATTTTATTATAACATAATAAAGGGAAATATAGTACAAAAAGGAAAACATCATTAAATTTAAAGGAAAGATAAAAGATAGATAGTGGGTTGCCTCCCACCAAGCTGCCCGGGTTTAACGTCTCTAGCTAGACGTATTTGACCAAGCTTTAGTTTGGAGAAGAGTTCGAGGGCGAGTTGTCCCGCTGTTCTTGGACAAAATAAGTTGCAGAGAAGTTAGTTGAAATATTAGAATGAGAATTATACCTTTTAAGACGTGCCCCGTTGACCTTGAAAGTTTCGCCTTGTTTGTTCTGGAGTTCAAAGGCACCGTACGGAGTCACACTAACAATCTGGAAAGGGCCGGCCCAATGAGACTTGAGTTTCCCAGGGAAGATCCTTAATCTAGAGTTATACAAGAGAACCCAATCACCAATTTCGAAGTCCCTCTAGAGGATCATTCTGTCGTGGAACTTCTTGGTGCGCTCTTTATAGATCTTAGCATTGTGGTAAGCCTGATCTCGCAGCTCTTCTAATTCGGAAAGTTGGAATTTCCTTTTCTCTCCTGCAGAAGTCATGTCAAAGTTTAGGGCCTTGATTGCCCAATATGCCTTATGCTCCATTTCTACAGGAAGGTGGCATGCTTTCCCAAAGACCAGCTTAAAAGGAGACATCCCGATGGGAGTCTTGAATGCAGTGCGGTAAGCCCAAAGCGCATCATCCAGCTTAAGTGCCCAATCCTTTCGTGATGAGTTAACCGTCTTCTGGAGGATCCATTTTAACTCACGGTTGGAAACTTCTGCTTGGCCGTTTGTCTGGGGGTGATAAGGTAAAGCTACCTTGTGACGTACCCCGTACTTAACCATAAGCGCTTCAAATGAACGGTTGCAGAAATGTGATCCTCCGTCACTGATAATAATTCTTGGCACGCCAAAACGGGTAAAGATGTGCTTCTTAAGGAACCTTGTTACTGTCTTTGCATCAGCATGATGACAGGGTATGGCTTCTACCCACTTCGACACGTAATCAACTGCCACTAGAACATATTGGTGGCCCTGCGAGGAAGGGAACGGTCCCATAAAATCAATGCCCCAACAATCAAAGAGCTCCACTTCTAGTATCCCCTGTTGTGGCATCTCATGTCTCCTGGATGTGTTACCCATTTTCTGGCAATTATCACATTGTTTGCAGAATTGGTACACATCTTTATGAAGGGTCGGCCAATAAAAACCTGAGGCCAGGATCTTAGCAGCGGTCCTTGTGGGTCCATGGTGACCTCCGGCTTCCCGTGAGTGACAAAAGTGTATGACGCTTGAAACCTCATCTTCCGGGAGACATCGTCGAATCAACCCATCAGCACTAACTCGGAACAAGTACGGGTCCTCCCAGAAATAATGCCTTGAGTCAGAAAGAAATTTCTTCTTCTGGGAAGAAAAATCGTAGGGTACTGTTCCAGAGACTAAATAATTGGCCAGGTCCGCGTACCATGGCTCCTGTACTTTGGTGATGGAGAAGACAGTCTCATCGGGGAAGAATTCGTTGATAGGCACACTATCCGTAGGAGTCACCAACCTAGAGAGATGGTCAGCGACGACATTCAATTTCCCGCTCTTATCTTTGACTTCGATGTCAAACTCTTGAAGTAGAAGAATCCAGCGCAATAAGCGAGGCTTGGCTTCTTGTTTTGTAAATAAGTATTTGAGAGCGGAGTGGTCTGTATGCACGATGACTTTGCTTCCCCATAAGTAAGATCTGAACTTATCGAGGGAGAAAACTATAGCCAGAAGTTCTTTTTCGGTGGTCGTATAGTTTTTCTGGGCGTCGTTTAGTGTTCTGCTAGCATAAGCGATCACCCTCAAGATTTTCTCTTTTTTCTGGCATAGAGCTGCCCCCACGGCGTAGTCACTTGTGTTACACATGATCTCAAACGGAAGAGACCAATCAGGTGGTATGACTACAGGTGCTGACACCAATTTTTGTGTTATAGTTTGGAAAGCAGCTGAACACCTTTCATCAAAATGAAACGGGGCATCTTTCTGTAGCAGGTCGGTCAATGGTTTGCTGATTTTGGAGAAGTCCTGAATAAACCGCCGATAAATCCTGCATGCCCTAGAAATGCTCGTATATCTCGAACTGTAGTTGGTGCTGGTAACTTCTCGATAACCTCTACCTTGGCTTTATCCACCTCTATTCCTTTTGCTGATATTTTATGTCCAAGGACGATTCCGTCCTTGACCATAAAATGACACTTCTCCCAGTTTAAAACGAGATTCGTATCCTCACACCGTCTTAGGATTAAATCAAGTTGTGCCAAGCATTTGTCGAAACTAGAGCCATAGACTGAGAAGTCGTCCATAAAGACTTCTATGCTCTGCTCGATGAAGTCAGCAAATATTGCTTGCATACATCTCTGGAAGGTAGCAGGGGCGTTGCATAGACCGAAAGGCATTCGTCGGTATGCAAAGGTACCGTAAGGACAAGTGAAGGTTGTCTTGTCCTGGTCCTCAGGTGCGATTGGTATTTGAAAATAACCCGAGAACCCATCTAGAAAACAGTAGTACTCTTGCTCTGCTAGTCGTTCCAACATCTGGTCGATAAAGGGGAGAGGGAAATGATCCTTCCTGGTTGCTAAGTTCAAACGCCGATAGTCAATACACATGCGCCATCCTGTGATCTTTCTTTGAGGGATAGTCTCTCCCTTTTCATTAATAACAGCTTCGATGCCCCCTTCTTCGGGACAACTTGAACAGGACTGACCCATGGACTGTCAGAAATTGGATAAATGATGTTCGCATCAAGGAGTTTCAGAACTTCCTTTCGAACTACCTCCTTGAGGTTAGGGCTTAGCCGGCGTTGAGGTTGCCTGATAGGTTTGTAGTTTTCCTCCATATATATGTGGTGCGTGCAATAGGAGGGATCAATTCCTTTGATATCAGCGATAGTCCACCCGATTGCTGTCTTGTGCTTCTTTAGTACCCTTGATATAGCGATAGTCACCCAGATGGCTGTCTGTGCTTCTTTAGGTCCCCTCGAGTAACCTCGTTTCCTCACCGGAATTAGAGAAGAGGAAATAATGACAGGCAAATGGTCATTTTCAGCTAGGAAAGCAACTTGAGGTTAGAGGGTATTTCTTTAAGCTCAAGTTTAGGTGGTTGTTCCACTGATGGAATTGATTTTTGAGGTTTTCTGTCGAGTTCTTCGATTGGTGGCCGGTACGCTTGATAACCAGCCCTCCCTTTCTCCACATACGCCAGCATGGCGTTAACTTCTGGATCCTCTATCTTTTCTTCTAGAGAAGTAAAATAATACTCGCTCTAGCGGTTCAGTTTTCAGCTTCCTGGATGGAAGATGGGGAATACATGTCCTCATCTGTAGCAAAATCGCCTTCCTCCTCCTCATCATCTGTGAATCCCACTGCCTTGGCATGAGGAGAAAAGTTTGAGCTTTTCTTCATCATTTTCTGCATGTCGAATTCAATCGTTTCTTCCTCGTACCGAAGAGTGATTTTTCCATCATGGACGTCAATGATGGCTTTGGCGGTACTCAGAAACGGTCAATTCGACTAGAATCAGGGAACCTCAACATCGTCATCCATTTCTAGAATGATGAAATCAGCTGGAAAGATGAAGCGAGACACTCCAACTACCAGATCCCGGTTATGCCCATGGGCTTGATCTCTGATCTGTCTGCTAGTTGGAGTTTGAAGGGAACCGGTTGCATTTTCCTCCTTTTACTTTCAGAAAGGTGGCATATGGCATGATATTAATGCTGGCTCCTAGGTCAATAGACCGCTTCCACAGTCCACCCCGCCTATAAAACAAGGGATTACGGGATTTCCGGATCTGTTGTTTGTGGAGGGAGTGCTCGAAGAAGGGCTGCAGAGCACTCCTCTGTGAGGTGCACTGTTTCTTTCCCAGGTTTCTTCTTTTTCTTTGTCAAGAGATCCTTTAGAAATTTGGCGGCGTAATTAGGCATCTCTTGCAAAGCATCAAGTATAGGTATGTCGAGAGTCAGTTTCTTGAAAATGCTCAAGAATTTAGAGAACACTGCTCGTCGAGGTGTTTCTTTTTTCATTCTGTTGGGAAATGGGTAGTTCATGTTTTTAAGAGATGAGGATGGAATGTCGAAGGTTACTCGAGATGGAGATGAGAGTGAGAGTAGTAACAGGTGTAGGAACTTGGATTTTTGAGGGAGGTGAGGCTGGATTGGCTGTTTCTTCAACATTGTTGTAGGCCTCTTCATGATTTTCTTGTTCTTTTTCTTTTTCTTTTCTGGTTTCGAGTTCCCTTTCACTCCTTAAGGAGACGGCACACAAGTTTGTTGATTGGGATGTGCCATCATCTATAAGGATTGAATTTGCTTGCTCTTTTGGATTAGGGTTTGTCTGTGAAGGGAATTGACCAGGTGCTCTTTGTTGAGTAAGTAACTGTTGGATCTGAGATTGCAAGGCGTTTTGGTCTTGCGCAGAGATGCGACCTTCTTGCGTATCTCGGGATTTACCCATCATCGCCTTAAACATCTCCTGCATCTGAGACATATCAGACTCAGGATTCGAAGGAGGTTGAGTTGGTCGACTCGATGAAGCTTCATTGCCATAAGGCTGTTGTTGATATTGCCTTTGGCCTCCTTGGAAATTGGACTGAGGTCTGTAATTTTGGGATGGTTGAGGGTATGTGGGTTTTGGATATTTTCTGTGTTTGAGTAGCGAAGGTGGATTGCATGTTACGTTGCCAAGGTTGTCTGTACCCTTGATTGTTGGTGATGTAGTTTGCCTCCTCCGCTGCTTTTATCTTGTAGTTGGGGCATTGTTCATAATCATGAGGCCCACCACATTGTGTACAAGAAATAACAGGAGATGATTGAGATAGAGGAGCATAGCCTGGAGGGATTGTAGATGATCGGGAATCATCGACTTAGCTTGCTGGGGGTAGGAATTCATAGCCATCTGCTCAACTACTTTCTGCAGAGTGCTGACTTTTGTTGCATGCTGAGCATTGCTCTCCATGAGTTGCTCATGGCTTTTCATCAATTGGTCGAACTTGTTATCACTTCCCCAACATGATATAATCCTGGAGTACCGCTCCTTGATCCACCGGAGGCCCAGTCTCTGATTTCCTCACAGAGAGATTCCATGCTGTTCAGAAATTGTGCTCCTGGCTTTTTCAGAATGTCAGCCCCTAACGAAGATAGCACCATTGTTCTGCACGGACCGATCAAGCCCTTGTAGAACAATTGTGATACTTGTTCTTTCGTCAGACCATGGTGAGGACAAGTGAGTAGTAGTCCTTTGAAGCGATCCCAAGTTTCACAAAATATTCTCCGACCCAGGTTGCTTGAAATTATAATTTCAGCAATCATCTCCAATGTTCGGCTCGGGGGTAGGAATTTGTCGTAGAACTTGGTGGCCATGTCGTCCCATGTACCAATGGTACTTGGTGTTAGGCTATGATACCACTTGCTCGCGTTTCCCGTCAGGCTATGTGGGAATAAAGACAATCTTGCATACTGGAGTACCCGTCGGTTGCAGTAAGACTATTGGCATGTTGCAAGAATTTTGTAACATGTAACAGGGCTTCGTCAGGATTGGTGCCATCAAACATGCCCAACTCCTTCACACATCTGATTTGATGATATGGCTTCAGCTTCTGCCACTCATCGTATTCGGATGGGCTAAGGTGAGGAAGGATGATAGCAGGCTGTTGTCCTTGGTTAGACGGCCTATTGATATTTCGAACCGTTGCTGGTGTAGATGCCATGTTAGTTTCCGGGTCAGAATCTATCACTGTGGTGGTATTCGTTGAGTTCGTCTCTGCCTTAGGGTACGCAGAAAGGTTCTCTCGATTTCTGGATTGTAACCAACCGTGTGATTATTGATATTTTCTGGGAGACTGTTGACCTGGTAAAAGGCATTCACCACTCAAAACAGAGAAAAGAACTGGTTATACGTTAGAATAAATAAAATGTTAGGAATTAGTAGACAGAAATTTAAAGTTAGTAGTTAGGGACAATGGAAAGAAATGACAGAAAATTGAAATGACAATGGAACGAAATGACAATGGAACGAAATGACAGAAAATTATAAGTTAGTTGTTAGAGACAATGGAATTTTAAAGGACAATGGAAAAGAAATGACAATGAAAGAAATGACAATGGAACGAAATGACAGGAAATTTAAGATGTTAGGAGTTAGATGTCCAAAGTCTGAAGTCAAATGTCCAAGTCAGATCAGAAGTCCGATGTCCAAGTCAGATTATTAACAAGATAATTGACAAATTATTATAATATAAACAGGTGAATTACCGGGGCTTAGGGACTAGATTAAATCAAGTCCCCCGGCAACGGCGCCATTTGCAGAATGGATTTATCGTGAGTGATTAGTACTGGTGAAATTGATAAAAGAAAGAAATTAATACTCAAAATATCCGTCGGGCTGCAAATAAAAACCCGGTCGCAGTAGTAGTATAGAAGACAGAAGCGGCCGGGGTCAAACCGTGGGACTTATAGCGAGATAAAATAGTTCCTAAGCTTGTCACAAAAGGGGGGAAGTTAATTGACTTGTTTTAGAGAAAATATTAAGCAGATTAGAAAACTGAGTGCAGATGAATTAAATGGAACTCCGGGTTTAGGTTTTATATAATCTGATTAATTATGCTATCTCTACCGGTTTAATTTATTAGTTTGGCAAAATTCCTGTTATTATCCTAAGGACTAAGTCATAGACCCTTAAGAACTCGTTTACCTAGAAAATGCTCGGTCTAATCAAGGTTCGAGCAATACTATGTAAACGGACGTTAAATTCGAGGAATTATAATTGCATCTGAAAATACTAACCTATTAAATCATAATAAGCTTTCTCCAGATTTACGGCTTAATTAACCTGTCTATTTATCACCTGGTCTGATCAAAATAGACTTAGGAAAGCATTTTAATAAATTCATGTAATTTATTAAAATGGTGAGAGAAAACCTTTAAGCGTAACAAACTGTATTTATTTTAACCGGTAGAAATATGATTACATAATTAAACAAACCAAATTAAAACCCTTGCCTGGAGCAAAATCCTCCTTAGCCTGACATATTAACTGGTAATAAGTCAGACAGAGGTTGGACGTAATAACAATACGAGATGCGTGGATGATGAATGGAGAAAATGAAAAGGAAGGAGAGAGAGTGGAGCGAGTACGTAGGATTTTTTTGTAACTGAAATGAGAGATTTGAGTGTTGAGTTTGGGGTGGAACGTGTGTGTTGTTGTTTGAAGTAGCAGTGGTATTTATAGAGGAGAGGAAGAAGAAGAACGACTGCAGACAGAGGTGGAAGAGCATTGATTGCTCAGGGGACAGAACGCGAAGAGTAGATAGATAAGTTGCAGGTCGACGGGCGAAGTCGACGAGCGAAGTCGACGAAGAAGAAAAACTGTTTTGCGCGAGATTTTAGTCGCGTCCGCCTCTGCGTCCGCCTTAATCTCGCGCGGACGTCTCTGTCGACCTCCTCCGTCCGCCGGTCACTTGTGTCGTCCGCACATCCGTCCGCCTATGGCTCAAGCGGACGTCTCTTCTTTTTCCTGTTCGCCGGCCACTTTCTGTCCGCATGACCGTCGCCTAAGAATCATGCGGACGCCTGTGGTCTTGTCCGCACTTGCGTCCGCCCAAGATCTATGCGGTCACAAGTGTGGTTGTGATCCATTTTCTTCCAACTTTGACCGGCTCTAGATTCTTCGTTTGGACTCCGTTTTCTGAGCCGTTTGCGTCTATGCGTTCGTCTCTTCGTCTATTTACTCCCAGCTTGGTTTTCCTCATGTTAAACCAATAATTTGTGAGATAAACAATAAAACATAAACTAGAGGAAAACTAACCGAAGTGGAGAAATGAGCAAGAAAAGTGCTAATATAATATATGAAATACACCTATAAATCATGCTCATTTGGACACTTATCACACCCCACACTTATTTTTGCTTGTCCTCAAGCAAAACCACGTACCCAAATAAGTAGGGAATGCTCAATACTAACAAATATTATTATGAAGGGTAGGATAAACATGATCTTTAAACTTATTGAGGAGTGTGAAAAATTAACTGCTGGTGGCATAGGTGTGCTCAGGGCAAAAATAAAATATAGAGTTTCGGGGTATGATCTAAGGTACTTCAATGTTTCTTTTGTGTGACTCTGGGAACTTTTACCATGGCCAACTTCTCTCAAGAATGGGCATTTAAGGAGAAAACAAAAGGAAAAATAGATTTATGCATTTGTTTCACTTTTGCATAAGGGATGAGAAAATGTAGGCATCACGCCTTTGTATTTAAGAACACTCAACTCTCTTTGTTGGTTACCAATGGTGTCTCATAAGTCCTTATTATTTGTATTCTTTTTTTTTTTCTTTTTTTTTAACAGAGAAGCACCCCTTAGCAATCCCTAGAGAGAGAAGACAGAAAGAAACCCTGAGCAATAAAATCCAACCATTGCAGATTATTGGTCACACCGCATATAAAATGCTCCTCAAAAGTAATCAAAATTTTAAATTTTTGTACCATTTATCCCACAATTCATAACAGTATTTGTTTTTAAAGAGAACAACCTACATTAGCAGGGTACATAATTTTAATTTTTGAACAAATGCAAGATAAGCAGAGAGATTCAAACAATTAAAGCACAAAATGCCCTAAAAGGCTCTTCCCCCATACTTAAGTTTAAGCAATGCCCTCATTGCGTAGATGAAATAAAATTAATATGGCATGCAATTAATAAAGGAAAGAGTGTACTCCCCAGATTTCGTAGAGTGTGTAGAGCTCCCCCACACTTGAGTGTGCTGTGGAATGTCATGAAATGAACCTGTAAAGAATATTCTACACAGCCAGAAGAACTCAAGTGAAACCTGCATTTTATTATAAATAATAAAGGGAAATATAGTACAAAAAGGAAAACATCATTAAATTTAAAGGAAAGATAAAAGATAGATAGTGGGTTGCCTCCCACCAAGCTGCCCGGGTTTAACGTCTCTAGCTAGACGTATTTGACCAAGCTTTAGTTTGGAGAAGAGTTCGAGGGCGAGTTGTCCCGCTGTTCTTGGACAAAATAAGTTGCAGAGAAGTAGTTGAAATATTAGAATGAGAATTATACTTTTAAGACGTGCCCCGTTGACCTTGAAAGTTTCGCCTTGTTTGTTCTGGAGTTCAAAGGCACCGTACGGAGTCACACTAACAATCTGGAAAGGGCCGGCCCAATGAGACTTGAGTTTCCCAGGGAAGATCCTTAATCTAGAGTTATACAAGAGAACCCAATCACCAATTTCGAAGTCCCTCTTGAGGATCATTCTGTCGTGGAACTTCTTGGTGCGCTCTTTATAGATTAGCATTGTGGTAAGCCTGATCTCGCAGCTCTTCTAATTCGGAAAGTTGGAATTTCCTTTTCTCTCCTGCAGAAGTCATGTCAAAGTTTAGGGCCTTGATTGCCCAATATGCCTTATGCTCCATTTCTACAGGAAGGTGGCATGCTTTCCCAAAGACCAGCTTAAAAGGAGACATCCCGATGGGAGTCTTGAATGCAGTGCGGTAAGCCCAAAGCACATCATCCAGCTTAAGTGCCCAATCCTTTCGTGATGAGTTAACCGTCTTCTGGAGGATCCATTTTAACTCACGGTTGGAAACTTCTGCTTGGCCGTTTGTCTGGGGTGATAAGGTAAAGCTACCTTGTGACGTACCCCGTACTTAACCATAAGCGCTTCAAATGAACGGTTGCAGAAATGTGATCCTCCGTCACTGATAATAATTCTTGGCACGCCAAAACGGGTAAAGATGTGCTTCTTAAGGAACCTTGTTACTGTCTTTGCATCAGCATGATGACAGGGTATGGCTTCTACCCACTTCGACACGTAATCAACTGCCACTAGAACATATTGGTGGCCCTGCGAGGAAGGGAACGGTCCCATAAAATCAATGCCCCAACAATCAAAGAGCTCCACTTCTAGTATCCCCTGTTGTGGCATCTCATGTCTCCTGGATGTGTTACCCATTTTCTGGCAATTATCACATTGTTTGCAGAATTGGTACACATCTTTATGAAGGGTCGGCCAATAAAAACCTGAGGCCAGGATCTTAGCAGCGGTCCTTGTGGGTCCATGGTGACCTCCGGCTTCCCGTGAGTGACAAAAGTGTATGACGCTTGAAACCTCATCTTCCGGGAGACATCGTCGAATCAACCCATTAGCACTAACTCGGAACAAGTACGGGTCCTCCCAGAAATAATGCCTTGAGTCAGAAAGAAATTTCTTCTTCTGGGAGTAGGAAAAATCGTAGGGTACTGTTCTAGAGACTAAATAATTGGCCAGGTCCGCGTACCATGGCTCCTATACTTTGGTGATGGAGAAGACAGTCTCATCGGGGAAGAATTCGTTGATAGGCACACTATCCGTAGGACTCACCAACCTAGAGAGATGGTCAGCGACGACATTCAATTTCCCGCTCTTATCTTTGACTTCGATGTCAAACTCTTGAAGTAGAAGAATCCAGCGCAATAAGCGAGGCTTGGCTTCTTGTTTTGTAAATAAGTATTTGAGAGCGGAGTGGTCTGTATGCACGATGACTTTGCTTCCCCGTAAGTAAGATCTGAACTTATCGAGGAGAAAACTATAGCCAGAAGTTCTTTTTCGGTGGTCGTATAGTTTTTCTGGGCGTCATTTAGTGTTCTGCTAGCATAAGCGATCACCCTCAAGATTTTCTCTTTTTTCTGGCATAGAGCTGCCCCCACGGCGTAGTCACTTGCGTCACACATGATCTCAAACGGAAGAGACCAATCAGGTGGTATGACTACAGGTGCTGACACCAATTTTGTGTTATAGTTTGGAAAGCAGCTGAACACCTTTCATCAAAATGAAACGGGGCATCTTTCTGTAGCAGGTCGGTCAATGGTTTGCTGATTTTGGAGAAGTCCTGAATAAACCGCCGATAAAATCCTGCATGCCCTAGAAATGCTCGTATATCTCGAACTGTAGTTGGTGCTGGTAACTTCTCGATAACCTCTACCTTGGCTTTATCCACCTCTATTCCTTTTGCTGATATTTTATGTCCAAGGACGATCCGTCCTTGACCATAAAATGACACTTCTCCCAGTTTAAAACGAGATTCGTATCCTCACACCGTCTTAGGATTAAATCAAGTTGTGCCAAGCATTTGTCGAAACTAGAGCCATAGACTGAGAAGTCGTCCATAAAGACTTCTATGCTCTGCTCGATGAAGTCAGCAAATATTGCTTGCATACATCTCTGGAAGGTAGCAGGGGCGTTGCATAGACCGAAAGGCATTCGTCGGTATGCAAAGGTACCGTAAGGACAAGTGAAGGTGTCTTGTCCTGGTCCTCAGGTGCGATTGGTATTTGAAAATAACCCGAGAACCCATCTAGAAAACAGTAGTACTCTTGCTCTGCTAGTCGTTCCAACATCTGGTCGATAAAGGGGAGAGGGAAATGATCCTTCCTGGTTGCTAAGTTCAAACGCTGATAGTCAATACACATGTGCCATCCTGTGATCTTTCTTTGAGGGATAGTCTCTCCCTTTTCATTAATAACAGCTTCGATGCCCCCTTCTTCGGGACAACTTGAACAGGACTGACCCATGGACTGTCAGAAATTGGATAAATGATGTTCGCATCAAGGAGTTTCAGAACTTCCTTTCGAACTACCTCCTTGAGGTTAGGGTTTAGCCGGCGTTGAGGTTGCCTGATAGGTTTGTAGTTTCCTCCATATATATGTGGTGCGTGCAATAGGAGGGATCAATTCCTTTGATATCAGCGATAGTCCACCCGATTGCTGTCTTGTGCTTCTTTAGTACCTCGAGTAACCTCGTTTCCTCCCCGGAATTCAGAGAAGAGGAAATAATGACAGGCAAATGGTCATTTTCAGCTAGGAAAGCATACTTGAGGTTAGAGGGTATTTCTTTAAGCTCGAGTTTAGGTGGTTGTTCCACTGATGGAATTGATTTTTGAGGTTTTCTGTCGAGTTCTTCGATTGGTGGCCGGTACGCTTGATAACCAGCCCTCCCTTTCTCCACATACGCCAGCATGGCGTTAACTTCTGGATCCTCTATTTTTCTTCTAGAGAAGTAAATAATACTCGCTCTAGCGGTTCAGTTTCAGCTTTCTGGATGGAAGATGGGGAATACATGTCCTCATCTGTAGCAAAATCGCCTTCCTCCTCCTCATCATCTGTGAATCCCACTGCCTTGGCATGAGGAGAAAAGTTTGAGCTTTTCTTCATCATTTTCTGCATGTCGAATTCAATCGTTTCATCCTCGTACCGAAGAGTGATTTTTCCATCATGGACGTCAATGATGGCTTTGGCGGTACTCTGAAACGGTCGACCTAGAATCAGGGGAACCTCAACATCGTCATCCATTTCTAGAATGACGAAATCAGCTGGAAAGATGAAGCGAGACACTCCAACTACCAGATCCCGGACTATGCCCATGGGCTTGATCTCTGATCTGTCTGCTAGTTGGAGTTTGAAGGGAACCGGTTGCATTTCTCCTCCTTTTACTTTCAGAAAGGTGGCATATGGCATGATATTAATGCTGGCTCCTAGGTCACATAGACCGCTTCCACAGTCCACCCCGCCTATAAAACACGGGATTACGGGATTTCCCGGATCTGTTTTTTTGGAGGGAGTGCTCGAAGAAGGGCTGCAGAGCACTCCTCTGTGAGGTGCACTGTTTCTTTCCCAGGTTTCTTCTTTTTCTTTGTCAAGAGATCCTTTAGAAATTTGGCGTAATTAGGCATCTCTTGCAAAGCATCAAGTATAGGTATGTCGAGAGTCAGTTTCTTGAAAATGCTCAAGAATTTAGAGAACTGCTCGTCGAGGTGTTTCTTTTTCATTCTGTTGGGAAATGGTAGTTCACTGTTTTTAAGAGATGAGGATGGAATGTCGAAGGTTACTCGAGATGGAGATGGAGAGGAGTAACAGGTGTAGGAACTTGGATTTTGAGGGAGGTGAGGCTGGATTGGCTTTTTCTTCAACATTGTTGTAGGCCTCTTCATGATTTTCTTGTTCTTTTTCTTTTTCATTTCTGGTTTTGAGTTCCCTTCCACTCCTTAAGGAGACGGCACACAAGTTTGTTGATTGGGATGTGCCATCATCTATAAGGATTGAATTTGCTTGCTCTTTGGATTAGGGTTGTCTGTGAAGGGAATTGACCAGGTGGTCTTTGTTGAGTAAGTAACTGTTGGATCTGAGACTGCAAGGCTTTTTGGTCTTTGCGCAGAGCTGCGACCTCTTCTTGCGTATCTCGGGATTTACCCATCATCGCCTTAAACATCTCCTGCATCTGAGACATATCAGACTCAGGATTCGAAGGAGGTTGAGTTGGTCGACTCGATGAAGCTTCATTTCCATAAGGCTGTTGTTGATATTGCCTTTGGCCTCCTTGGAAATTGGACTGAGGTCTGTAATTTTGGGATGGTTGAAGGGTATGTGGGTTTTGGATATTTTCTGTGTTTGAGTAGCGAAGGTTGGATTGCATGTTACGTTGCCAAGGTTGTCTGTACCCATGATTGTTGGTGATGTAGTTTGCCTCCTCCGCTGCTTTTAATTCTTGTAGTTGGGGGCATTGTTCATAATCATGAGGCCCACCACATTGTGTACAAGAAATAACAGGAGATGATTGAGATAGAGGAGCATAGCCTGGAGGGATTGTAGAGATGATCGGGAAATCATCGACTTAGCTTGCTGGGGGTAGGAATTCATAGCCATCTGCTCAACTACTTTCTGCAGAGTGCTGACTTTTGTTGCCTGCTGAGCATTGCTCTCCATGAGTTGCTCATGGCTTTTCATCAATTGGTCGAACTTGTTATCACTTTCCCCAACATGATATAATCCTGGAGTACCGCTCCTTGATCCACCGAGGCCCAGTCTCTGATTTCCTCAGAGAGATTCCATGCTGTTCAGAAATTGTGCTCCTGGCTTTTTCAGAATGTCAGCCCCTAACGAAGATAGCACCATTGTTCTGCACGGACCGATCAAGCCCTTGTAGAACAATTGTGATACTTGTTCTTTCGTCAGACCATGGTGAGGACAAGTGAGTAGTAGTCCTTTGAAGCGATCCCAAGTTTCACAAATATTCTCCGACCCAGGTTGCTTGAAATTATAAATTTCAGCAATCATCTCCAATGTTCGGCTCGGGGGTAGGAATTTGTCGTAGAACTTGGTGGCCATGTCGTCCCATGTACCAATGGTACTTGGTGTTAGGCTATGATACCACTTGCTCGCGTTTCCCGTCAGGCTATGTGGGAATAAAGACAATCTTGCATACTGGAGTACCGCGTCGGGTTGCAGTAAGACTATTGGCATGTTGCAAGAATTTTGTAACATGTAACAGGGCTTCGTCAGGATTGGTGCCATCAAACATGCCCAACTCCTTCACACATCTGATTTGATGATATGGCTTCAGCTTCTGCCACTCATCGTATTCGGATGGGCTAAGGTGAGGAAGGATGATAGCAGGCTGTTGTCCTTGGTTAGACGGCCTATTGATATTTCGAACCGTTGCTGGTGTAGATGCCATGTTAGTTTCCGGGTCAGAATCTATCACTGTGGTGGTATTTCGTTGAGTTCGTCTCTGCCTTAGGGTACGCAGAAAGGTTCTCTCGATTTCTGGATTGTAACCAACCGTGTGATTATTGATATTTTCTGGGAGACTGTTTGACCTGGTAAAAGGCATTCACCACTCAAAACAGAGAAAAGAACTGGTTATACGTTAGAATAAATAAAAATGTTAGGAATTAGTAGACAGAAATTTAAAGTTAGTAGTTAGGGACAATGGAAAGAAATGACAGAAAATTGAAATGACAATGGAACGAAATGACAATGGAACGAAATGACAGAAATTATAAGTTAGTTGTTAGAGACAATGGAATTTTAAAGGACAATGGAAAGAAATGACAATGGAAAGAAATGACAATGGAACGAAATGACAGGAAATTTAAGATGTTAGGAGTTAGATGTCCAAAGTCTGAAGTCAAATGTCCAAGTCAGATCAGAAGTCCGATGTCCAAGTCAGATTATTAACAAGATAATATTGACAAATTATTATAATATAACAGGTGAATTAACCGGGGCTTAGGGACTAGATTAAATCAAGTCCCCGGCAACGACGCCATTTTGCAGAATGGATTTATCGTGAGTGATTAGTACTGGTGAAATTGATAAAAGAAAGAAATTAATACTCAAAATATCCGTCGGGCTGCAAATAAAAACCCGGTCGCAGTAGTATAGAAGACAGAAGCGGCCGGGTCAAACCGTGGGACTTATAGCGAGATAAAATAGTTCCTAAGCTTAATGGTGGCCACGGTTCCGGTTCCACCGGTTCCGGTTCCGGAAAATGTGTATTCGGATTCGGAACCGGTCCTGGGGGTTCCGGGGCGGTTCCGGTTCCGGTTCCGGAACTCTGTATTCGCTTCGGATTCGCTCAAATCAACGGTTCCGACCGGTTCCGGAGTGATTCCGGTTCCGACCGGTTCCGGGGCGGTTCCGACCGGTTCTGGAAAGATTCGATCGGCTCCAGTTTCTTCGTTTTAACTCCGATTTTAGATCCGTTTGCGCGCACACGTTGCTCTTTTCGTCCACTTTACTCCTAGCTAGGTTATTCCTCAAGTTTATAATCTTAAATGTGTAAGAACCAAAGACTTAAATTTTGTATTGAATTGCAAAAATTAAAGAGCAAAGCGGATTTTATTATATGATTCACTGCCTCGTTAAAACCTTATATAGGTAAAAACCATTGGGAAAACCCTAATAAGGAAAAAGAGTACAGCTACTAATAGGTTACATGATTTCAATTTGGAAGTCTTAAAAGATTACATGGAAAGAAAGTAATACTAATACATTCTAAAAGATTACAATACAAAATAGAAGTCCTAAGTGGTGATTCCATCGGTAACTTTGACCGGTTCCGGGGCGGTTCCGGTTCCGGTTCCACCGGTTCCGATTCCGGTTCCGGTTCCACGGTTCCGAATCCGATGCGAATCCAGGCGGTTCCGGGCGGTTTCGGTTCCGGTCCCGGTTCGGTCCCGAATCTCAAAACTTGTATTCGGATTCGATTCGCAAGGGGCGGTTCCGGTTCCGAATCGGTTCCGGCCCGGTTCCCGGCCGGGGTTCCGGTTCAATCGGTTCCGGGTAGATTCGCCGGTTCCGGGTAGATTCGGATTCGGTGGCCACCATTACCTAAGCTTGTCACAAAAGGGGGGAAGTTAATTGACTTGTTTTAGAGAAAATATTAAGCAGATTAGAAACTGAGTGCAGATGAATTAAATGGAACTCCGGGTTTAGGTTTTATATAATCTGATTAATTATGCTATCTCTACCGGTTTAATTTATTAGTTTGGCAAAATTCCTGTTATTATCCTAAGGACTAAGTCATAGACCCTTAAGAACTCGTTTACCAGAAAATGCTCGGTCCAATCAAGGTTCGAGCAATACTATGTAAACGGACGTTAAATTCGAGGAATTATAATTGCATCTGAAAATACTAACCTATTAAATCATAATAAGCTTTCTCCAGATTTACGGCTTAATTAACCTGTCTATTTATCACCTGGTCTGATCAAAATAGACTTAGGAAAGCATTTTAATAAATCATGTAATTTATTAAAATGGTGAGAGAAAACCTTTAAGCGTAACAAACTGTATTTATTTTAACCGGTAGAAATATTGATTACATAATTAAACAAACCATAATTAAAACCCTTGCCTGGAGCAAATCCTCCTTAGCCTGACATATTAACTGGTAATAAGTCAGACAGAGGTTGGACGTAATAACAATACGAGATGCGTGGATGATGAATGGAGAAAATGAAAAGGAAGAAGAGTGGAGCGAGTACGTAGGATTTTTTTGTAACTGAAATGAGAGATTTTGAGTGTTGAGTTTGGGGTGGGGTGGAACGTGTGTGTGTTTGTTTGAAGTAGCAGTGGTATTTTAGAGGAGAGGAAGAAGAAGAACGACTGCAGACAGAGGTGGAAGAGCATTGATTGCTCAGGGGACAGAACGCGAAGAGTAGATAGATAAGTTGCAGGTCGACGGGCGAAGTCGACGAGCGAAGTCGACGAAGAAGAAAAAACTGTTTTGCGCGAGATTTTAGTCGCGTCCGCCTCTGCGTCCGCCTTAATCTCGCGCGGACGTCTCTGTCGACCTCCCTCCGTCCGCCCGGTCACTTGTGTCGTCCGCACATCCGTCCGCTTATGGCTCAAGCGGACGTCTCTTCTTTTTTTCCTGTTCGCCCGGCCACTTCTTCTGTCCGCATGACCGTCCGCCTAAGAATCATGCGGACGCCTGTGTGTCTTGTCCGCACTTGCGTCCGCCCAAGATCTATGCGGTCACAAGTGTGGTTGTGACCCATTTTCTTCCAACTTTTACCGGCTCTAGATTCTTCGTTTGGACTCCGTTTTCTGAGCCGTTTGCGTCTATGCGTTCGTCTCTTCATCTACTTTACTCCCAGCTCTTGGTTTTCCTCATGTTAACCAATAATTTTGTGAGATAAACAATATAAAAACTAAACTAGAGGAAAACTAACCGAAGTGGAGAAATGAGCAAGAAAAGTGCTATATAATATATGAAATACACCTATAAATCATGCTCATTTGGACACTTATCACATATCCGAGTACAGCGACTCTGCTCAACCAATCAATCCACAATAATCCACACACGAGTACAGCGACTCGACTCAACCAATTCACAACATAGATATGAGTACGGCGACTCAATTAAACCAATTCACAACACACATATGAGTACAGCGACTCATTCAACAAATCCACAAACATACATCACATAACCACATAGCATAACCAATGAACAACAAGGCGAAACAACGAGGATTAAAACAAGTATAGATTCCCGTCTTGGCATACAAGCCCAAATAATGTTCGCCTACTGTACGAGCTAATATAGTTGTTCGTAATTGTTCAGTCATACCTAATGATGACTTCTCGTTAAAATGACGCGTATCTAAGTTACCCATCTCTTATGGCGGGTCACCCACAGCAGTAGCCACTCCAGCAGTAGAGTCTCCGACCGACGAACCATCTGTAGTCCGTTGGAAATTTATCTTGATACTTACAGATGCCCACACGGCATCCTAGTATCGTTAATTGATCACAATTCACACCAAGAGCCACATCCTCTTGACTAACTCATCTATACCATCGCATCGCATTACCGTTTTCCTAACACAGCAGACTATGGTCGTTAGTCCAATCCTGAGTATGTCGACTCGGGATCCAGTATTAGATGAGAGCGGCGTTAAAAGACCAATGCTCCGTATATAAGTCTCAGATAATATATATATATATCTCTTATTATCCTAATGCTACAATGTTTTACCTACGTTCCTTATATTACACATATAAGATAGCATCATTGCCGCTAGTTCGTTTTATAAAATGTTCATATATACGAACAGTACTGTTATCGTACAACAGTAATAATAATAAAGCAGTTAATACACAACTCAAGCATTAATTAACACAAGCAGACATTCAATCTTAACACAGATTTTCACACAATGTCTGAACTGAGGAAATCCTCAAAGACAATCAAGCCACATAATAACATACCGTGCACCTGGATTATAAAATAGTGGAGTATGAATCAGCTAGATCTGATGCTCCCCCGTGATGTCTCTAACAGTCTAATAATACAAAACGCTATAGATTAGCATCCCGTACAACAACATTACTCTACGGTACCCCGTACCGTCACTAATCCCTCTTGGTTCATTCCCCGTTATTTACTAACAACGTTTGTCGGGTTTTCGGTTTAACTCGGGATTAGGAAAAACGCTATATTACATGCGTGGTCACGTCGTGTATATTAATATACTTAACTTTAAACGTTTGTTATCACATGTAATTTAATACATTTGTATATTATATAGTGTATCACTATATTGCATGTATAATCTTAATCATATATTATACATCTCACCTTAGTATTTATTTCCTAAGGTTTGTTTTCCAAGTGTAATGTTGTATAATTCATATTTGAAAATACTTTGAAGTATAAACTCCCTATTATTTCATGTACAACATAACATTAGAATTTCCTTATCTAATGTCTATAATTCTTTTCTTCTTATCTTATATCATTTTAAGTATGATATTATATGGTTATTGAACCATATTGTATTTCTCACTCCATAACATATATTTATTTATATATACGTATTATGGGACCATTTATTATATGGTAATTCTTTATAATATATTCATTCTCTTTAATGAATATTTCTTATATTATAAATGTTACAACCTTTATAACATTAAAAAAACATATTATAAATTCTCATTCTAAAATGCCCATTATTTCCGAACAGAACTTATTTTCTTTAATATTTACAAAATCCACAACATTATTTATATAATGTTACATTATAGTTGTATAACATATATTATGACATTTATGTCATCAAAACATTTATAACCTATAGTTATAAAATGTTACAAAATACCAAACAGCCCATAGGGTTGTCGGTCTTTATTTAATTTCACTATACTTCCAGAATTTACAAAACAACCCCAAATTATATTTCTTTGTTACACTTATAATATATACCTTATATTATAATCTTTGAACCTTAATATAATTATAACCTATGGTTATAATGCCTTATAATTGCCGAACAGGCCCTAGGGTCTGTTCAGTTTAATTCTCACCACTCAACTTTCTATATTTACCAAATCTCCCCATTTCATAACATATAGTTTCCTAATGTCATTAAAACTATATATTATACATATATCTTAATAAAACCTCCTATATAATTCCAAAAATTACCAAACTATACCAAAAGGTTATAAACATCATTCCTAACCTTATACTTTCAGTATTTATGGTTTTCACCCCATAGGTTACCCATATGTAACAATGATATAAAAATTATATATTATACTCATATAATCCATATTAACTCCAAATTTAACCAAATAAATTCCTAAAAATTCCTAATAACCCAAGGTCTGTTCTAAACCCCATTTGGTACCCTTAAGTTACGGAATTCACCATTTCACCCCAATACTTATAAATCTTTTACAATTTAATAGCTAACTTAATATAAGGTAGTATTTTAATTCCATAAATTTCCCAAACTTGGTCAAAGTCTCCTATATAGTCAACTTTGACTTCTAATCCCATTTTGAGCCCAAACTCTCGGTAATTACTACCTAAACCCCAAACTTTCTTATTTTTACAATTTTGACACAAAACTTTATAAAATGTTATAATTTTATTTAAATTCATTTAAACCCTAAATTCCTTTTATTTATTCCCACGGCTTAATATATTACTAGTAATTACCATTTGACCCCAACTTTAATGCTATAAGCATAAATTAAATCAAATAAGCTTTTAAACTTAAATAAAATGGCCCAATGACATGGCCTTATTACAACCTTGCTTTTATAACATAAAATTACATTTAAATGTTACCAAAAGCATTGTAAACTCGACCTTACCCTTAGTTTCTCAATATTTACCAATTTTCCACATAATGTCTTAAATTTGACAATTATGTTAATTATATCACTTAGATAATTATCTTAAGTTACCCATGCAGATTTTCTTGTCATCTATAAGTCAAATGTGACCTAAATAATTAGTCCACTCACATCACCATATAATATAAGCTCTAAAGCATATAATATATGATATTAAGAATTATACCTTAGTTTAAGTAGCTTAAAGCCCTTATATGCCCACGGCAGCTTGGGGGAAATTCTCCACAGCTTGGTTAACATGTTTTAACAGCAAAACAAGGATATGATCATACTCCAAGCATGAGTTAATCATAGGAATCATTATAAGGCATAAAAACTAGATTTTTACCTTTGATTCTTAGGCTTTACAAGGGGTGTTCTCGGCCCTATTTTACAACAAAAGAGAGTATCAAAATCACCACAAAACCATGGTAGTTATTCAGATTACAACAGGCATAAGCTGGTAGAAGTTACCTAGACAAAATGTCTTAAAGAGTGAAAATAGCTCTTGAATTCGGCCATCACTTGGAACAAAGGCTTAGCTACTACTGCTTCTACATGAAATTGAAGACAAAATGAGCATAAAAACAAGGGAAACAGCTAGTAATTTTCAGAAATCAAGGCAAGAGGCTTAAGGTAGATTTTTACCTTAAAATGTATTTTGACCATCTTTCCCCTTTGTTCTTATTCTAGCCGAGTTTCTCTCCCCCTTTAACACCAACTCACTGAGTATAAGCCATGGAACAAAACAAGGGGGTTAGCTCATTGTGTATCCCTTGAAGAGGAGTAAAACGAGCTATTTATGACTTAAAGCATTACCTTATGAGGTAGGAGTTGGATTCCTACTATGGCAGCTCAAGAACACTTCAATGGAGAGCCAAAGGAGAGAGGAGGACGGCTGGAACCAAAGGGAAGGAAAGAGAGTGGTCTGATTTTGGGTTTAAGTAATGGTAAAGTGTAAAAGTAAGTAATAAATGGTGATTCACCACTTGGCAAGATTTTTTGGCCTAAGGTGCAAGGTGGAACTCCTATCCCTTAATTATGTCGCCTCATTATAGTCAAGGAAGGGTCAAGTCTTGACCATTGACATGCCTTGGTAAACATTAGTTAAAAATGTACTATTTCGGTTACTATTCACAAATGAATGCCATAGTTGTGATTTTTTTGAAATCTTTGAATTAGACCTTATAATGTGGTATAATTTAGTACATTAGTATAGCAAGGTGTTCCCACCTAACACCACTCAAACCCACTCAGAAAGTCAATTTTCTCAAAAACGTGCTTTAAGGAGTTTTAAAGCACAATTGTGTGGTTAAGAACATGTTTTTGAGCTTGGTTTCCTTTGATAATAGTTTTATAGTGTTCATTACTTAATTATAATACTTAGGAATCCACTTTGGATCCTAATTGAGGTCTTACAATCTCTATGGTGTCTTAAAGCACATTTTTTGGCTTTACCGATCTTGAGCATGTTTTTGCCTTTTGAGATCTTAGATTGTTCCCCAATGGTATTAAGATGATTATCCTTGTTGAGATAAATCCAGTGAGGATGAAAACCCATGCTTTGAAGAACATCCGGAGGAAGGACCATTCCACCCGGTCAAAGGCCATGGACATATCCACCTTATAAGTAAAGAATCCCCGAGATGTAGCCTGCGATTAGCGCATAAGGTGAAGCAACTCATGTGCAAGTATACTTGATCCGTAATCATTCGGTCTTCAACAAAGCGCTTTGATTTTCAGAAATGGCATAAGGCATTATTGGCTTTATGCGGTTGACTAACACCTTGGAGATAACACGATAAATCGTATTACATAGTGAAATGGGCCGATAATCCTGAACCGTAGTAGCATTCTTGGACTTTGGAATAAGCATCAAATGAGTGTGATTGATGGTATGAGGGACAGACGTAGTGTTCAAAAAAGATAGCGTGGTTGAAATGAAATCTTCACTAATAAAAGGCCAAAAGAGTTAAAGAAGACCCCATTAATACCATCCGGCCCTGGTGCTTTATTAGGAGCCATCTGTTTAAAAGCTGTCACTACTTCATCACGAGTATAAGGTAAACCCATGGATTCAAAAAACTGTCGTGGGACCCCGTTGCTCAACACAAGATAGAAGATGTTGATTAGGCTCTGGGTTGGAGGAGGTAAACAGATTATCAAAATATGACCTAGCAACCGATTCAATCCCCTACCAGGAGGTTTGAGGTGGGGTGACCCCGAAGATAAGGCCAAAATGGCATTTGTACGAGCACGCATAGCCTCTAGAATGGAAAAAAGTAGAGTTCCGATCTCCCCCGCCTGCAACCAGGCTTGCCTCGACCGTTGTTGTAACCTAACTTCCTCCTTAAGCAATAAGTCATCCAAAGAGTGAGTAAGATGGTTCCATTGAGCCATGTTGGCTGAGGTTGGGGGAGCTGATTCTAATTGCCGGAGTTGTGCCTGAACTTGAGTAAGATGTTGCTTCTCACGCCAAAACTGTTTGTTGGTCCCCATTCTCTAAAGACGCGAACCACAGCGCTGACTTTAGCTTGGTAGGAAACGTCAGAAGCAGAAGCCAACCATTCTTGTCGTACTATAGTTTTACATTGTTGATCCTGCGCTCAACAGTTTTCAAAACGAAAAGGCTTGTGCCTCTGACGAGTGATTGGGCAGAGAAAGTTGAATAGGCTTATGATCAGATCTGCCCCAAGGTAGGTAAATGTTTTGAGCTTGAGGGAAATGTGCATGCCATGAGTCATTGTAGAGAAAACGATCAAGGCGCGACTTTGTATGGATTGAATTAGTTGCTTTATTTGTGAACGTGAATCGTGAACCTCTGTAACCCAAATCATACAGATTGCAGTCGGTAATACAACGTCAAAAAGCTAACATTGCTGATGGATGCCTAGAGCAACTGCTTAAATGTTCAGAAGGATATAAACCTTCGTTGAGGTCCCCACACAATAGCCGGGTCCTTTCCATTAAGAGTAGAGGTAACGCAGAAAAGAGCACGTTTTCCATTTATCAACTGAACTTGCCCACCCATACAAACCAGTAAGTCGCCATTTAAAACCACCCAAATCAGTGACCACCACATCAACATGCCTACAAGATAAACTTAGAATTGAAAGATCAACCGAAAACTTCCAAAATAATACTACCCCCCCCCTGAACGACCTGCACTATCACCTGCAACCCAAAAATAACCACCAAAGGAGGAAGCAACCCTACGCATCTCAACTGATGACAGTTTGGTTTCACACAAAAAACATCAAAGGGGCAGCCGTAGAAACAACCCCCTTCACCCACCGAACTGAGGCAGCCTTGCCAAGGCCACGGCAGTTCAAAGACAATATCGACATTAATCTTGGCGGCTCTGGGTGTCTCCCAGAGGCGCCGGTGCATGAGTAGGTGAGTCACCATTCTTTCCTCGCTTGATCTTTTCGACAGAAATGATATCTCTCATCATCGGTTGCTGGAGTAGAGGTAGGTAGGACATCAGCAATCTTACATTTCTTAGTAGCTGAAGTCTGAGAAGATGCAGCTATCTCCCCCTCCTCAAGCTCCATATCACCCGTAGCAGGAATCTTAGCAGCTGGGGCAGCTTCCTTGAAGGGAGAAACTGAGTGTGCATCATCAGAGAGAGGAGCAGCAGAACGGGCTTCCAAGTTGCGAGACTGATTACCAACAAAATTCTGTTGACCAGGGCCACGGTTTCGAGCTTTGAACCACATTCCATAGCGTAGTCAGTAACTGGAGCATCAGAGCGGGAGGGACAGTCGGTAGTAAGATGATTAAACTGACCACAGATGAAACAAAGGTTGGGAAGAACCTCGTAAGTGAGTCGAAGCACTAAAGGTTTTCCTTGGAGAGTAATAGTGATGAAACGGAGCAGGAGCCTAGTGATGTTGAGCTTAACTTGATCCACATGAAGGAACCACTGAAACGAGAGTCGAAGTCGATATACTCCATGAAAACTCCAAGCTTATCTCCCAAACGTTTGGCAAAAATGGAGTTCATGCACTGTAACGGGACGTCATGGACTTGAACCCAGAAGGGTGCCCATTCAAAGCAGTGCGCAGTGGGAGGGATACTCTTGTTAATAGGGGACAAGACCAACAGGCTACCATCGACAGTCCATGGGCCATGAGCAAGCACATCGTGAACATGCTCCTCATAAGGCAAAGCAAAGAGCAGTAGGCTGGAGCCCAGATTACGTATCTTGAGTTGGCCTTCACATCGCCATGCCCGTGAGAGTGTACGCTCCATAGCTGGGATATCAATAGACTTAGCGACGAAAACCTTACAAGAACTGAGGAAGTCATAGAGTTGGCGGCGTCAGCTTGTAGAATGTCATCAACCGTGAAACCCTCTTCTTCCACGGCTGTAAGTAAGTTGAAGCCCAGCATATTTCCCTGCCAGTTCATCAACTGGCGCAGCGGGAGCAGTGGGAGTAGCCATTAAAACGAGAGAGATTGGGGCTAAGCTAGCAGTTTCAGTTTTTAATTAGGTACCAGAGCAAAAGAAGATGAAACACTGCGAATGACAGGTGATGGTGAGTGAAAATCTCCAAAGTGAGGTGATTCTCCTTTTAAACGGGGCGGTGGATACTCGTAAGCACAAGGGTAGATGATTAGGTCTATAATTTGTGATGATTTGTGTTGGTTAAACCGCTCAACGTGTCCTATAGTAGGGGTTAACATGTGCACAAGTGCTGGATTTGCAAGTTGATGCGCCGGTGAAGAACTGAGAAGCACATCAAACGTTAGGGGTCAATGCATGGCGAGGAAGCTTGAACAACTCTGCAGATGCCCTAGAAGGATGGGATAAAACCCACAGCAGAAGGTAAACCCTAAAAGGCACTATTGATGTGAACACAATCCACGTACATTTAGTACAGCCCACCTAACCCAAAAGTGCATAACACATGCTCAATTTTGAGCGATATGAGTGATACAAAAGTATATCTTAAATTTACTTAGTTAAATGTTCCATCAAATGAAATAATATAAATTATCATTAAGGGTCTAATACAGAAACAGTACAGTGAATTATGTTGATCACATGGACTATTTCATATGATTTTTGTTTAGGAAGAAAAAATCCAAAATTAAGATTCTAAAGAAAGAAAGTCATCGGCACAATATATCGGCCTATTGGAGCTAATGAGCGCAAACATCGGCCGCTCGATTTTCCGATTGACAAATGAAAGAAAAGGAGATCTTCTTATGCAAGAAGATCAACGTTGTGAATCTCCACCATCGCAGCTCCTAGCTCTGGAGGAGTGTCTTAGAGTTATGCTACATGGAGGATACAAGATTTAGAACCAGATTCAACTTCTAGCTTGCTGAGCTCTGTCGATATCACAGTCTGAAGACCAAAAACAAGAGCCTATGCTTCCGTAATTAGTACTGGAAAGAGGGACCCCAAGTTCTTAGAGCCACAAGCAATAATATTCCCATATTTTTTATGATAATTTGGGCATATAGCCACTTTGATTAAAATAAATCCTGGAGAACCAGGTGGATGAGTTTGATTGGGTCTCGTTAAAACCCCTCTAAGCAAAACCCTGTAGGAAAAAGCTCAGAGGGGAAAAAGAGTACCCAACACATCCGATTACAACCCTAACTAACAAAGTATTCAACCAATACATAATAAAAAACAGCAACACGCATCAAAAACCAAGTACGAACGACACCCGTCCTCAAAAACCAAACACCCAGTTACAACTCTAAGTTACAAATAATCTTTCAAAGATGACACACCAATAAAAGTATTGCAAGATAGGGGGAAGTCTTTCCACCAGATCTTAGTCCACCTCCAGATCCCCAGTTTTATCTGGGTGATGACACCATTAACTTCACATACTTCCTCTCGGAATATTACATTATTTCGTTGTAACCAGATATAGTAGACCCCATAACAGAATGTTGTCTTCCACACACGCCTCGCCTTGGGATGCATGGGGACTGAAAACCAGTTGTATATTTTTGCAATTTTCTCACGGAAAGTAATAATATTCATCTCTCAAGACAAAACCAATCCAAGTCTGAGACTCCCGAGAGATGCTAGCGTCTACATTCAACTTTAAAAACCTGCTTTTTGGCAAAGACCAACTAAGACTACCCCAGACCGAGCTGATGCACTTCCAAACGAAAGCCCTTGCTCAAGAGCGAAGGAGAGCCCCGAGTGCACCTTCTCTTCAAAATTACTAGGGTCACCCATCAAGTATTCACATTTGCCCCACTAAAAGGCCTATAAACGAATAATGAACTCTGCAAACAAAGCTCTATTTAAGAGCGCACCAATCGAGCCAAGCTGAGGTGATCAAGATCATGTCACCAACACTTAACAAAGGGGCAGGCACAAAAGAATTGCCGGTAGAAGTCTCTTTGCTCCACATATATTACAATGAGGGTTAACAATCTGGTGAATGCGAAGAGATTCCCCACAAGCTAGAGCATCGGACCAAAATCTCTATCCATAGAGTTTGATTCTTTGAGGGAGATTACAGAAAGCAGATGGAGCGCTAGAGAGATGAACTTAGAAGAAGAAGAATTAGAAATACCTAGGTCAGAATCCACCTGGGAGAGGAGATGGTAGCCAAACTTAACATAATATTCTCCATTCTTTGTGAAATTCCAGACAAGTTTGTCTGAATCAGCATTCAGGAAAATCGATGTGCCTTCAATAGCATCCAAATCAACCTGGTCAACTACTGCTTTAATACAATCTAAGTCTCACTTACCATAACTGTGGTTAATAAAATCACAAACTCGAGCGTCCTCTAAACTACCAATCAGCTTTGTAACCAGCTTCTAAGAGAAAGGCCGATTAACCCAAAGATCTTTCAAGAAATTTCTTGTCCCCCTTGACAATTCTCCAAATGAGACCGCACGTTAAAAACCTAATAGAAGCATAGATAGAACGCCTAGTTCACGTTATAACTTAATCAAAACTTGATCTAAAAATTGTAAGTTGAACCTATAAATTTCAAATCATTTTTTTTTTATGTCACTTTTAGGTTCACAATGGACAATTATAACATATAGATAAAGAGAGTTTTTTTAACATTTTTTGTTATGTGTACACACTCCTACACAATTGTAGTATGCCCACACTTTTAAGTTCAAATTTTGTACACAATAAAATGTGGAAAATTAATTCCTTCACTTATTAGTGTGTTCATAATAGATGTAGAGATATTATAGATCTTTGTATTTTATATATACAAACTTGTACATATATTTAGCATAAGCTCTTATTATATAGTTCTACATAAACAAATATAACTAAATAGAATGGTTATATTAAAAATTTACTACACTTTATTAAGTGGGGTTAAAGAAAATGTCATTATCCATTTTTTTTGTAGTAGTGACATGCATCTATGCCAATCCGGCGTTACACTACAATTAGATATAGGGACGGGAGATGCTGCAGGCGGTCCGCACAAAAATTGTACGCGCCTGTGTGAGTTGGCATCCAGTCAGCAGTCCAGTCAGCTGCTGACTGGGTTGCTTTTTATTATATTAACTTTAAATTATTGTATCTTTTGAAATATAAGTTCAAAATGAAAAAAATTATATCATTGTTAATCTAAATTCAAGATTTTCAAAACAAGACCAAACATGGATATGTTTTGAGAACTTTAAAATTTTATATTAATTACATGTATATATCCATATATATATTAATGAGACTTATGATTCATAACATCATTTTAATGTATCATAATATCACTTTTAATGAATCATAATATCAAAATTAATGAATCATATCTTCATTTTAGTGTATCATAGCAAATATATAAGAATAAAAAAATTTACACAATAATACAACACAAAATAATATTTAGTATGTATGAAAAATACATGATTCGCCATATAAGGTTTTAAATACACCATACAATAATAATAATACACTACAACAATAATGATTTTTTATCGGTTTGAAATTGGCTATCTAATTCACCACTTATTAGTTAATGAATCATAATATCAATTTTAATGAATCATATATATTAAAATTAATGAATCATATCTTCATTTTAGTGTATCATTGTAAACATATAAAAATAAAATTTCAAACAAAATGTAATAGAAAACAATGTTTGGTATGTATGAAAATACATGATTCATCATATAAGGTTTAAAATACACCATACAACAATAATAATACACTACAAAACAATAATGATTTTTTATCAGTTCCGAAGTTTGTAATCTATTTCACCATTTATTACTTAATGAATCATAATATCAATTTTAATGAATCATAATACAAATTAATGAATCATATTATTATTTTAGTGTATCATCACATATATGTAAAAAAAATTTAAGTGGTCAAAACATATTCATGACTGGTCTTGTTTTGAAGAGCTTGAATTTAGATGAACAATGATATAATTTTTTTCATTTTGGACTTATATATTAAAAATACAACTATTTAAAGTTAATATAATAAAAAGACAGCCCAGTCAGCAAAAAGCAATCCAGTCAGCAGCTGACTGAACTGCCAAATGGAGAAGACTGCACCATTGTGGGCACGGACAACCCGTGGCGTCGAATTTGCGTTAGATATAATGGTCGATTAATTATATTTCAATACTCCCTCCGTCCCACCTTGACCGTCCTATTTACTATTTGGACATGTCGTTTGACTTCAATTTTTAACATATAAGATAAATTAATTTTGAAAATTTAAGTTTTGCATATGATTCCTTACATGATAAACTATACTACCTCCGTCCCGTCATAAGTGTCATGTTTACTTTTTGGCACGTTTTTCCATATCAATATTAAACATATAAGATAAAATAATTTTATAAAACCAAATTTTGTATTATATAGTTTATCATGTAAGGAATCATATGCAAAACTTAAATTTTCAAAATTAATTTATCTTATATGTTAAAAATTGAAGTCAAATGACATGTCCAAATAGTAAATAGGGCGGTCAAGGTGGGACGGAGGGAGTATAATACAAAATTTAGTTTTATAAAATTATTTTACCTTATATGTTTAATATTGAGGTGGAAAAACGTGCCAAAAAGCAAACAGGACACTCATGACGGGACGGAGGTAGTATGACACTCATACTCCTTATTTATTGAAAGCGCCTAGATCACTTTGGTTTTGGGGTTTTTTATTACCTCCGTCCGTCATAAGTGTCCTGTTTGTTTTTTGGCACGTTTTTCCACCTCAATATTAAACATATAAGGTAAAATAATTTTATAAAACTATTTTTTGTATTATATAGTTTATCATGTAAGGAATCATATGTAAAACTTAAATTTTCAAAATTAATTTATCTTATATGTTAAAAATTGAAGTCAAACGACATGTTCAAATAGTAAATAGGACGGTCAAGGTGGGACGGAGTATTATTTAATTCGTGATAAGCTTACAACACATCAATGACAATTAAAGCTCCAAACATAAAATAGTCATTTTTTAATATCTTTCTTCCATTGTTTTCCCTTTTGGAGAAAACTAGTGGAAGGTAAAGGTAAAATCAAATTCTCAAAGTATCTAAATGGTAATTTGACCCATGCATTTATCTTCTCAAGAATTAAAAGATATTGGGTGCAAACCTCGTTAGTTTTGAGACTCATATATTAATGATAGAAAATCATTTTTCTTTTAGAAAAAATTGTTTAACTATTAATTTTTTTATTATCGTATATTTTAAAGAGAAATAACTCAATTATAATTTATGCATTTTCACTTTTACATCTCGAGTTTATGATCTCATTTATGATTAGTCAAGCTTAACCTCGCCACCGAAGATTTCAAATCGTTGGCTATCATTACAGAAACTGCAATATACTGACACATTTTTTAAAACACATTTATTATTAGAGTACTGGTTTTTAGTCAGTTTTTTAGATTTTGCAGTCATTATAAAAAATATGCAGTCAGTTTTTTAGAATTTGCAGTCATCAATCACAGTTAATTTTTTAGGGTACGCAGTTATGAAAAAAAAAACTTTTTAATGACTAAATGGTTATTACGAATATTGTATCATTCAAAAACTTGCAAAATTCAAAATGGAAGAAAAAAATGGACGAACTAGTCGTCCGTTTTCGGACGTCCGTAAAGGACAAAAAAAAACGGACGATCCAACTAGTCGTCTGTTTTCGGGGGCGTCCATAAAAGACCAAAAAAAACAGACGCTCCAATTAACCGTCTGTTTTCGGACGGTCCGGAAACGGACGGCTAGTTGGATCGTCCGTTTTCGGACGGCTAGTTGGAGCGTCCGTTTCCGGACCGTCCGAAAACGGACGGTTAGTTAGAGCGTCCGTTTTTTTTGGTCTTTTATGGACTCCCGAAAACGGACGACTAGTTGGATCGTCCGTTTTTTTTGGTCCTTTACGGACGTCCGAAAACGGACGATTCAACTAGTCGTCCGTTTTCGGGAGTCCATTTTGAATTTTGCAAGTTTTTGAATGATACAATATTCGTAATAACCATATTTATTAATTAAAAAGTTTTTTTTTGACTGTGTACCCTAAAAAATTAATTGTGATTATGACTGCAAATTCTAAAAAACTGACTGCATATTTTTTATAATGACTGCAAAATCTAAAAAACTGACTGCAAAAACCAGTCCAGTTATTATTATTATAAGTAGTTTATATTGACATATATGTGTCAGTAAAAAATTATAGAGCTATTAACTAACTCAAAACTAATAACATATTAACTTTACTGAATATAAATCGCTATATGTATATCATTATAATTAATAATTTTTAAAATTAGTCCGACTAGCTAGTTCCTGTTTTACTTTTCTTTCTCACGTTTGTATCTCCTTCAACTTATTCCTTCTTCCTCACACACGAATCCTGCGATAACTTTCCACCATATTGTGTGCAGTAAGTACGACTCTCTCTTTCTCACGTTTTCCCTTTCTCGGCAACAGATGAACATTTGAGCCCTCTCGTTTTCCTCATCTTTTCTAGAAATACTGGCTAACCAAATATATATGTCTTGTTTGCTGCTTTTCTTCATTCAGGGATGAGTAGAATGTAGACCAGTAGCCAACAGAGCGTCCGCCTATTACAGGTTAGTAAGATCCTCCACTCATGTCTCTGCACTTTTCTTTTCTTTTTTGGTTAAACTGGTAGCCTACTTATATTAAGATGAAACATTGTTACAATCCTCAGCAAGCTGAGAAGACAACCAAGCTGGAGGAGAAGAAAAGCTATAATACCCCCTCGCCCAACCTAGTCCTACTTTAGCCAAACGGTCCGCTGCCTTATTACAAGATCTTGGGTGATAACTGATATTACACCCCACGCATTGAGACATTAGACTTTTACAGAGATAGATGATAGGCCTCAAGGGATGGTTAAAATTACAAGAACTGAACAGCTCCACACAAAGAAGAGAACAAATATCTACACCGGATAGCTGTAAGTCTTTGGTAATTGTAGCCGCTTTGAGGATGGCTCTAGCTTCCAACTGCAGTACATCCAGCTCTTCAAGCACTTCCACAAAACCGACCACCCACTCTCCTAGGTGGTTTCTGCAAATGCCACCAATTGCTGCAATATTAAGGGAAGAGTTAGTGGCACAATCGACATTAAATTTTAAGCAGTTAAGATTAGGAGGGGTCCAATTATTAACTTCCCAGTCATTCAGAGGAGCTGATCTCATGGAAACTGGCTGGCTTGCTGTTTCAGAGATGCCCACTATAGAAAATGCCCTCATGTTCAGTGCTAGAGCTCGAGTAACATTCCTGAATGGCAAAAACATACGGTTCTCTCTCCCAAAAATCTTCTCATTTCTCCATTTCCAAAGAGTGTAACAGGTTATGGCAAAAATAGCTTTCCATTTATCAAAGATCAGAAAGCATTTCAAATTCAATATGAAATTAGAAATTCAATCACAGAGATCCAGCCTAAAAAAGACCGGTTTATAATTATTAGCAACAAGTTTGTACCACACTTTTTTCGCTATGGGGCAATCTCTTAGTACATGTAAGAGAGTCTCCTCCTGACTACAAAAGTGACAAGAATTATCTCTAGTGAAACCCATAAGGAAACGTCGTGAATTAGTCATTAGTCTACCAATGTCCACCCTCCACATAAAGACCTTTATTCTTTCTTGGACATTTAGGGGCCGTTCGATAGCACGCTTAATGGGATTTTTTAGCATTAAGGCGCATTAATAATAAATCGGGGATTGGATGTTTTGACGAAATGCAGCAACGATAAGCTTCAATTTGCTGCGTTTGAAAGTTTAAGCTCTTTTGCCCTGTTGCTGTTTTACCATGTTACCCTCACCTTTTTCCGTTTTTTTCGTCCTACACCTACAGTCGGCATGAGCTGCTCACTGATCCGTCCCTTTATTTTACTACTATTCCCTTACCATATTCGCTCGATTTTCCCACTTTCCAATCGAATCAACACCATGGCCGGTCTCTCCAACACCAGCACCCGCAGCTCCAGTAGTCTAAACCCAGAAGCCACCGAGTATCACCCACAACCTCAACTTCTCCTACCCCCACATCCCTCCATCTAGCCGGGTCAGATCACTATTTCAGTTCCCCTACTAACTACATACCCAGCGGTAACGATGCTTACTTGTATACCAATTTCAGTTACTTCCTGCCGCCTTCTTACCCATCTGATTTCTATTACAGTTACGCAAACCAGTCTAATCACCAAACCCACTTCTCTCTCTTCCACCCACCTCCGCGTTTAGACACTGTAACCATCCCTTCCTCCTCCTCCCTCTTACCGTTGCCGCCACTACCCACTGTTGATCATCTCCAGAATACTTCGAACAGACGACCTAATAATGAATTACCATCACTTGCAAGGAAACTGCAGCCAGCGTTTTCAGACAAGAGAGAATAGGGGTGGGGTAATATCAAGGGTATTTTTGTACAATTTGCTGCTCAAGTTAGAAAAAACTACCGACGGTTATCGAACGGCCCATGGTGAATGGGGTGAATAATGTGGGCTTTTGGGAGCAACATTAATGTCGACATTATTGTTCAGTGTTTTTGGGCTGCGGTTATCGAACGCTACCTTAAGCTCCAGATAGCCTTAAAAGGCACCTGAGAGTAATTACCATCATACATAGCTTTTCCAGTCCCAGCAAGCAAATTATAAGCAGATTTAACACTATAAACGCCTCTAGGATCATCATTCCAGGTTAGATCATCAGAATCACCCTCAGGGAAAACCATAACATTATTTATCTTATCGCAAATATTTTGGGGTAAGAACTGTCTGATTTTACCCCAGTTCCACCCAGCATTTAGCGACCAATAGTCAGCAACAAAATCTTCCCAGTTTTCATTAGGGACATCCTTAACAGTCCACTGTAACAAACAGGGCTGAAGCACCCAAGGATCTGTCCAAAATTTAACCTTTCTACCATTATTAATAACCCATCTAGCACCTTTTTCAATGACATCAGATCCTTTCTTAATCCATCTCCAAGTTGGAGAACATCTGGAAATGTTTGGGTTAGGATAACGCCTAAGAAGAAGTTTCAGGCAACGACTGTTTGGATTAGATACTAAATTCCAGATCAATTTGCCAAAACACGCACGATTCATTAACTTAGCCGAGGTATTTTTTTTCTCCACCCAACACCCGTCAATTATGGATTGTTTAGATTTCTTTGTGAAAGCTGCACTATCTGTATAAATATCGCCCCTATCTCCTATAGGTTCGCAGGGAGGACGATTGGATTTTGAGTAGAGAAAAGCTACAATGTCTCTCGTTCGTAAGGCATTTGGTTTTGGCCCTTTTGGGGGCTGTAATCTTAACAGTGGTATGGAATGTTCATATGGCAGGTTATAGTTTTTGTTCTTTTCAGATGAACTTGGTAGTGAGGCTTACAAAGACTAGGGATGCGTTCGGGTGCACACTTTATGTGCATTTTTTGACATCATAAATGTATAGCATATGCTGTTTTGAACTCCTTTATTTGTTTTTGCTGTTCGCCTAAAACAGCATAAATGCCCACAGCAAATGCTACTTTTTCGTTTTCGTGCTTTCACTTCCGTTTCTTTACTCACTTCATAATGCAATTACTGTGACTATTGATTTAAAAACAAAGAAATTTTTTACAAGTTACTTTATTTATTACAAATTACATAATGCTTTAAATAATTTATAAAAAATAGTACTACATCTTTAGCCAAATTTACGAAAAATCACATTTATAATACAAATCTATAATATATTATTTGTAATACCACATAGATTAATAAAATTAAAAAAACAAATAAATATACACACGTTGATATATAAATTAAAATATTAAAATAGTATATAGAAATATGAATTCATATAAATTTATTAACATACAAAGTTACAAAAATATTATATATTATTAAAAGTTATAATTTCACTAAATAAATTCACATAACATTATCAGAAAATTTGAAACGCTTTTTCTCTTTTTTTTACGCTTTTATATTTGTAAGAATTATAAAATTTAGATAATAAAAATATAATTTTAGATTATAAAAATATATTGTTTAGGAGTTACAAGTTTTGCTTAAATAATAGAAATAAAAATTTTATTGTTTGTGAATTTTTTTTATTTTTACTAACAAAATAAAGTTACGTAGTGTAATATAATAAATTATAATTGTAATACGAAAACGGTAAACGCACTACATATAACTAACTGAACCAAACATGCTGCATATATATGCTGCACTGCCAAACAGCAGTTTTCAAAACAGCTGCATTTATGCCAGCACATTCCTGCCAGCAAATATGCTGCATTTATGCCAGCGCATTCCTGCTGTCAAATATGCTGCATTTATGCTGCCAAAACAGTCATGCCGAACATAGCTTTTACTGTTAAATCAGCATATTATGCAGAACTCAATGTCATCAGGTCAACTGCAGCAGACTCGGAAACGTCTCCCTTAGGGAGAGCTCTAAAATGACTCTAGAAGTGTGACGTACCACCCTGGGTTAAGTTTTTTTGGTTGGAAGGTTTTACAGGGCACTCATCCTTATAAAGCTATAATTCAGACTCATATTCAATCTCTCATGCTGCTTGTTCTATCTATGGAGCCGCATAATCTATGACACATGCTTTCCTCAACTTTCCTGATGTTAGAGGTTACCGGAATATGATGAACATTAGCAGGCCTGTTAACCTCAAAATTGATGGGGCTTTAAGAGATTGGTATTTAGACGTTTGTCTCTCTTCCTCCATACCTTCTCTCACTGCACTCACTTTATTCTTATGGAGGTTATGGTTTACAAGATGTCAGGTATTTCATAATCATGCTAAAACATTAACTTGGAGTTGGTTCCAAGCATACAACTTTTTACTGCAAGCGCATGCAACTAATAGCGCTTCTACCTCAGCACTTTATCTGCATCGTAACAGTCATCAATCTTGGTTTGAAGTTTCAGTTGATGGCAGTGCTGATTCGTATGGCGGAATTTGTGTGGGAATTGTTGGAACAAATCATGCTGGAAAACTCACTTTTGCAGGAATTCATGGTCAAAAGGGTAACTATATGCCTACAGAAGTTGAAGCAATAGCTCTAGTATTTGGAGTTCAAGCAGCCAAGGAAGCAAGCAAAGAAATGTGCATATTTTATTGAAACTCACCCACTGCTGTTACCAATAAAAAAAATGTACATATTTTATCAAACTGCAAGCTCCCAATTGATTACTTGGCCACAGGTGTTGCAACAACCTTAGATCGTGCATCGAAAACCATTTTGGACAGGATGCTTACAAACCTTTCTGGGTTCAATGTTGTGTTAAAATTCAGTAGGAACATTTATCTGTACGGTGTCGTTTATATTAGTTTGTCTCTTCTTCTGTTTCTCTAAACACTGCGTTTAGTTCTTCTTTTTGTATAAAAGGCTTTGGGCGCCTTTACTGTTGAGTAACCAAAAACTCTGCATAACTCTCGTTCTGGAGTTTCTCTCGAATGCTCCCCGTCAATAAGATCTGTCGATGTCTTCTTTCATCTCTTAGTATGTTTCGCATTCTCATTTTACAATATGGTATCAGAGCAAGTCAGATCTACACGCTTGTAGTTGTTTTCTGATCGTTTGCAAGTTTCGACAAAAATGGCGGAAGATACTGCACTTACGATGCAGAATCTTCTTCAAATCCTGAATGCAGCAGCCGTCGCGAATGGCGGATCAGATACGACAGATCCATTGTACATACATCCCAGTGATCATCCAGGTATGGTTGTGGGAACTCAATTCAATGGATCGAACTTTCATACCTGGAAACAGTCTGTTACACTTTCGTTGCAAGCGAAGAATAAGATAGGATTTGTTACCGGAGACATTGAGAAACCAAGCGAAGGAGATACTAAACTAGCTAAGTGGAAAAGATGCGATAGTTTAGTTCGAGCTTGGATCTTGAATGCTCTGAATCCTTCTATTGCTCAAAGCGTTATGTTTGCCGCAAGCGCTAAACGACTTTGGGACGATCTGTGTAGCAGATATGAGGTAGCTAATGGTGCTCAACTGTTTCAGTTGAGGCGTGAGATCGCTAATATAAAACAAGAAAATGATAGTATAACCACGTATTATACTAAGATGAAAACTCTGTGGGATGAGTTCAGCTTGATGAGTAAGCTTCCAGCCTGCTCTTGTGGATTTCTTAAGGAGTGGGATAAACTGTTTCAGAATCAGCAATTAATTGAATTTCTGATGGGGTTGAATGACACTTATAGGCATGTTCGAGGGAATATACTCATGATGAGTACACTGCCTAGTGTGGAACAAGCTTATTCCATCTTAATTCAAGAAGAGAAACAGAGAGAGGTTTCTAGTGAAGGAGGAAAGAGTCAGGCGGATGCTCTGAGCTTTTCTTACAGTAGTATGAAACCAGGACAAGAACTGAGGTGGCAAAATGGTAATGAATCAGAAAAGAAAAAGTTTGTGCGATGTGATTACTGCAACAAGCGCGGCCATTCTGTTGACACCTGCTACGCTAAACACGAATATCCTAAAGGTTTTAAGCAGGGAAAGAATAAGAAGAATCCAAATTTTACTGCTACCAGTGCTTGTGTTGATACAGACATCAACAAGGCCAACGGCAATTCTACAGACAATTTTTTTCCTGCACCTTCGTCTTTAGGCTTCACTGCAGAACAGCTGCAGTATCTTACTAATACATTTGCCAAGGAGAGAAAGGAAGAAACTGCTCTTTGTAGTTTTGCAGGTAATTTCAGTAAGGAAGTTGAGTACTCTTACTGTCTTAATGCCTCTAAACTGACAAAAGATTACAGTTCAATTTGGATTCTCGATTCTGGTGCTACTGATCATGTTTGCTGTGATTTAAGTTTGTTTAATAAACATGGATATACTTCACAGCAAAGACATATTAAAATGCCTGATGGGCATTATCAGAAGGTTTTGATTACCGGAAGTGTTGCTTTGACAGATAACGTGCAACTTCAAGATGTTTTGTTTGTTTCTGGGTTCCAGTTTAATCTGGTGTCTGTCAACAGATTAGCAGAAGAGCTTAACAGTCTGGTGTGTTTTGGTGTGAATTCTTCCTATTTACAGGACCTTTCCCTGGTCAAACATGAAGAGATTGGACGAGTTTCAAACGGTCTCTACATTCTAGACAAGGACCTGCTACAGAAGGTTATCAAGTTGTGGAAAGAAAAGAGTCACAGTTCCAATAAGACAAATAAGGAGATGTATGCTTGCAGTCTTAGTCTTGAAAATTGGCATCACCGATTGGGTCATATGCCTATTACCAAGATTAAAAGCCTAGGTCTTCTTAAGGAATCTGTATTTGAGAAAGAGTTTATCTGTGATTCTTGTAAGAAAGCTAAAGGTCATCGCCTCCCTTTCCCTATTAATGAAAATAAAGCTTCAGCAGTTTTTGATCTCATTCATGTTGACACATGGGGTCCATTCAAGGAACCGACATATGATGGCTTTACATATTTTATTACTATTGTTGATGATCATAGCAGGAGTACTTGGGTTCAGTTACTCAGACACAAAGGTGATGCTTTTAATGTTATCAGATCTTTCATTATCATGGTTCAAACACAGTTTAACGTGTCTGTTAAAACTGTTCGGAGTGATAATGCTTTGGAAATGGGATCTAGTATTGAAGGAAAGAAGTTCTTTCGTGAGAGGGGCATTATTCATCAGGTCAGCTGTCCCTATTCTCCACAGCAGAATGGTCGGGTTGAAAGGAAACATCGTTTTATTTTGGAAACGGCTAGGGCTTTGATGTTCAAAAGCAATCTCCCCATCTGTTATTGGGGTGACAGTGTTCTCCACGCCACACACCTAATTAACAGAATGCCCTCTCAGATCTTGCACATGAAGTGTCCTTTCGAAGTTCTTTGTAAGCACAAGCCTGATTATCATTCACTGCGCTCCTTTGGTACTCTCTGTTATGCGACAGTCACAGGGAGAAAAGCAGATAAATTTGCTTCCAGAGCTGAAGCATGTGTTTATTTAGGGCAGCCTGCTAATCAGAAGGGACACAAGTTACTTGACCTGCTCTCTCGTCGTGTTTTTGTCAACAGGGATGTTGTTTTCTATGAAAACATCTTTCCTTTCAAACAGATTCCTCGGGAGCTTCAAGCTGACCTTTCCCCTCTTCTACATCCTCTTGGTCACGAGTCTGGTTTGTCTACACACTCCACACCATTATCTTATGATGACTTTATCCCTTTTACTCACTGTCCTGATATTCCTTTACCTGTCACACCAGACCCACAAGATACAGCACCACAAATTCCTTTACCTGTCACAGATAGCCCAGTTCCACAAAATACAGCACCACAAATTCCTTTCCCCACTGTCCCTCCTCCTGTCTACGATATTGACAGCAACCTTCCCTCCCCTCATATATCTGATGATGTTCGCAGATCTACCCGCACCAGAACTTTGCCAGGCTATCTGTCTGACTTTGTTCTAGGGAGTGTTTCTCTTCAAACTCCTTTACTTACCCTCACTGATGTCATTCCTTCTCATTGTCTTTCTGTTTTACATCATGACCTTTCTTTTCCTACTGAGCCTACTTCTTTTGAAACTGCTAGTACAGACCCACGTTGGGTGGATGCTATGCAGAAAGAACTTGCTGCCCTCGAGTCTAATGATACTTGGGACTTAGTTGACAAGCCTTCTCATAAGAAATCGATTGGTAGCAAGTGGGTTTATAAGGTAAAGCTTCGAGCAGATGGTTCTGTTGAGCGGTTTAAAGCCCGTCTTGTTGCAAAGGGGTTTACTCAGCAAGAGGGGGTGGACTATCAAGAGACGTTTTCTCCAGTGGTCAAGATGACCACTGTTCGTGCTTTCCTCATTATTGCTGTCAAGAGGGGATGGGAAGTATGTCAGTTTGACATCAATAATGCTTTCCTTCATGGAAGCCTTGATGAAGAAGTCTACATGCTCCCTCCTAAAGGCTACTTGCAGCAGGGAGATTCTAGAGTATGTCGTTTGAAAAAGAGTTTGTATGGATTGAAGCAGGCTTCCAGACAGTGGTATGCCCGGCTGTCTGATTTTCTCAAAATTCTCGGCTTCCATCAATCTCTGAATGACTACTCTCTATTTGTTAAAGTCAATAACAGTACTACTACATACATGATAGTGTATGTAGATGACATTTTGATTACTGGAAATAATTCTTTGGAGATTGCCCGTGTCAAAGCAGCCCTTGATACCCAATTTAAAATCAAGGATCTAGGACATATTAACTACTTCTTGGGCATGGAGTTTCTGAAAACTTCAGAAGGACTTGTTATCACACAGAGAAAGTTTATGACAGAAACCATCAAAGAGTTTTGCAAGTCTGACTGGAAACCTACTGCTGCACCTCTTGAGCTCGGGCTAAAGTTGGAACAAGGACAGGGAAGTTTTCTATCTGATCCTACTCCATTTAGACATATAGTTGGCAAGCTGAACTATATGACGCATACTAGACCAGACCTCAGCTTTGCAGTTCAGCATCTTAGTCAATTCATGACGAAACCCACAGATGAACACTTGAAGGCTGCTTATCACACTCTAAGATATGTGAAAGGTACCACCGGATATGGGCTTCTGTTGAATAATTCTAGTTTGACAGATCTGATAGGATATTGTGATGCGGACTGGGCTTCTTGCCCAAGCACAAGGAGATCGGTAAGTGGCTTCTTTATTACCCTTGGGGGATGTCCACTCTCATGGAAATCAAAGAAGCAGACTACTGTTGCTCTATCAACAGCAGAGGCTGAGTACCGGTCTTTAAGGAGAATCACAGCAGAAATCGCCTGGACTACCAGACTGTTACATGAATTGGGGTTAGAGGAAATTGAACCTGTTGCTTTGCACTGTGACAATAAAGCAGCGGTTCATATTGCTAAGAACCCAGTGTTCCATGAACGAACTAAACACATTGACCTTGATTGCCATTATGTACGAGAGAAACTGCAGCAAGGTCTAATATGTGTTAACCATATTCCTTCACAGCAGCAACTCGCCGATCCTCTAACCAAAATCTTGCCAGGTAACAAGTATCTGTCCCTGTTTCCTGGTTTCAGCTTGCGGCAGTGTAATCAAGAGAAGAATGTTCCAAGTTCTGTCAATCCTGCAGTTGTTCAAGAGCTTCAGGATTGAGGGGGAGTGTTAAAATTCAGTAGGAACATTTATCTGTACGGTGTCGTTTATATTAGTTTGTCTCTTCTTCTGTTTCTCTAAACACTGCGTTTAGTTCTTCTTTTTGTATAAAAGGCTTTGGGCGCCTTTACTGTTGAGTAACCAAAAACTCTGCATAACTCTCGTTCTGGAGTTTCTCTCGAATGCTCCCCGTCAATAAGATCTGTCGATGTCTTCTTTCATCTCTTAGTATGTTTCGCATTCTCATTTTACAATATGTTGTACAATGGTTTTATATTCCGAGGGATAACAATCTAGCAGCACATAGTTTAGCGAACTTAGCTCATCATAAACAGGACAATATCTTATGGTTATCTTAAATTCCAGATTGTATACTTGCCTTTGTTCTTGATAATGAAACCAGTTCTTTATTTAAAAAACTCCAAGATTTGTCCCCTGAAGCTAAACTCTCACTTAGACCTATGAAAAGCGTCATCAGTTCATCCTAATGAAAAACGTCATCATATTTTCTTAATTTCTCTTTAACACCACAAATGCTCTAGAAGAACACTGGGATGGTGGTCTGGTGATTTCAAATTTAGCTCATATTCTATTTAACCTGGTGAAATGTCTGTTTGGTTACAAGACTACATATTGCTCTGTCTCTAGATAAATAAAATGAAGAAATGACATACTGTAGCCTAATGACCATCTAACTCACTCATCTGCGATGTTCTTTAAGACAGTTTTTTATATTCTAATGCGTTACTCTTCTAATTCTATACTTCTTTGTTGATTTTATTCACTATCCTTCTTAATCTATGAAATAACACACTTGAAAACTAGTACGCAAGCCATGGGCTATACTCTCTTTGGCGGCCATGCATGCAGGGGCGGACCGATTCTAGTGCGTACTGTCTCTCTTGACACACATCAATTTTATTTTTTTTGAAGTTTTATATTATTTATTATAATTGTAATGGGCTATGGGCTTTTTAAACACGGACTTGACACTGCATATATAATTTATATTCAATAAAACCCCAGCTGACTGCAAGTCTGCAACAACACATCAAATTGGACGGCGATACAAATATTATATTCTACTACTACTGATTCTTTCCTCTCTGAAGTCTGAAGAAGGTACTATTCATACACTACTGTTTACTTTATTCACATCAAGTCTAATATGTACGTCATTAGCAATCAACATTCAATTTCAATTTTTTAAATTGCATAGCTGTTGTCAAATTGATATCGTCGAGGATTAGGAATTATTTTTTAAAAACTTAATTCATGGCTATTAGATTAGACGAGTCCCGTATTTAATTTGTTATATTCAGTTGACTTATCTAATGGCATACTTGGTTTAGTGAAAGAATGTATTTTTAGATTTAGCTCATACTGAAATTTATAGCAGTGGACATCTTTAATTTTTGTTTTTAATTTTATATCTTGATATTTTGTTTGTTTTGTATTTTCCAATTTGTTTATTAGTACAAAGATTAATGTTTTATAATATTATAAATAATGATATAATATTTTGACACCTATGTTACAATTTATTGCATGCCCACGGTTAAATTTATTTACACTTCTATCACTATCCCTTGTGCAATTTGCTTAATTGAACGTATGCGAAATACTCCACAAATTGTTATGCATAGTTCTATTATTAGTAGAATGTGAGCTTGGGTCCCTATTTTTTAAAAATGTTTACAGAATCTTTTTATTTGTTATCTTGTTGAACCCCAATGAACTACTTTTTTTCGTAAACACAATAATCTTATGGATTAAGGAACGATGTTACAGGACAACAGACTTGGACATCTCATATGGATTGCAATAGCAAGGGCCAACAAACCAGACACATAGCACATTGAGAAATGCACTACAAGCTGTGTAAATAACCAGAGCTTCTCAAGCTCACAACCCCAACATCATCATAAAATAACTAGGAAGTATACGAGAAAGTTACAAGCAAATAAATGTCCCATATACGCGTGAATTAACAGAGCGAAAGTAATATCCCAAACCGACAAAACGGGTAAAAGATAAGGACATAAATAATTAAACATAATAGAAATCAGAACAAGAGAAATGAATACAAAGGGTTTCTGCTTGCCCTTGCATCCATGCCATCTTTGTGTCATTTGCCTCGGCAAATCCTAGTTAAACTAGGAGTTTTCTCTCCAAATGTTACAAATTCGCCCACTTGGGCGCCATCTCTCCCATCAACAAGATCGATGAGCAAGGAAGGGTCCTGGCGTACATGAGAGGTCTTCCCTTTCTTAACATTCGGCTCAATCTTGTGATGTTGCCATACCTCCGGCAAGGAACTTTCATCCAGGACCTTGTCTAGATTCCTTTTCTTACTTCCAGCCATATCCCAGGGTTCCTCAATGAGCAGAAGCACCAGACAGTCAACTAGATCAGCCCCTTCTTGGTGATATTAGTTTTTGACTTAGAGATCTTTAACGTTGATGATGACGTTGCATAATTCCTTTTCGGTCTCAAATAGTCAATGGTCTCTGGAGCTCCAAGTGAGCTTCCCCTAAATCTGCACCCTTCTCCGAGTTATCTAACTGCATACTCGAATAGTTCATTGAGTCATTTTGGGGGGTGACATGCTCATGTGGCCTCTCTTGCTCATTACCCTCTATACCACTCGATGAAGAAGCAGTGTCCGCTTAACCCTACAATTTGTTGGAGTCACTGAGGACCTTCCATATCTCACAATATTCATCATCTTTCACCCTGCGTCCAACCCGTAAACTTGTCACCCGAAGCCATGGCTCGATGGAAGAGCTCTTTCGTTTAGATCATTGTAGCCAGGATACTCTTTTGTTGTGTGTAAGAACAAACCGCACTGGAAGCATATATATTGAGGGGATTTCCTTATAGGTCACCCAAAGGATCGAAGCTACACCCCCAGTGTGATTGAAATGCAGCGAAGAACCGGTTTATAAATATCAAGCAAGACTTTTAACCTTAAGAATTCTCCCCCGAAAAGACTGTCCTCACCATCATATTCCAGGAAGGTTCCCACTTTGCACCCGAATCGTTGAGCAAAATCTTCCCGCCGAAAGATAACGGGGATGTCATGTATCTTGACCTATATTGGTATAGTTCGACAGTCTGGTCCTTTGGACCTTTCTATGCATCGACTCGCTGCAGAACTAGGAGGGAGCTGTCAAAGGTCCATGGTCCCCAATTTAAAATATTGTTGGTAGGTCCTTCCTTCCAAGCTCAAACATGAAGAGGTTCCTACCCACTGTTCAGACCTTAATATGTCCATGCAGTTGCCAGGCTTTATCAAACGTACCCTCCAAAGCTCTAACATCTGCAATTTGGGAGGAGAAAAGCTCATAGGATGCAGTGATTAAACTGTTGATTGTTGTTTGTTGCTAGAAGGTCATCCAAGCTCATGGAGAGTGTAACACCCCATATGGGTAACTGTCCAACAACCTAGCTCTCAAACCATCCAGGCTTGAAAACTAGCCACTTTAGGCCCTCAATCCTAACTTGGGCTTAAAAGTGGAAGGCCTGTTGTTGTAGTCAACCCATGTGTTTACATATAAGGAACTCACAATACTACTCATATCCCGATGTGGGATGGGGGTATTACATACTCCCCCACTCAAAGAACGCGACGTCCTCGTCGCAAGCCTAATATCCAAGTCCCATGGACCTCCTCGGTAGGTGTCGGGTTGCCCATCCCGACACGGTCCCGAGTCCGCTCTGATACCATTTGTAACACCCCATATGGGTAACTGTCCAACAACCTAGCTCTCAAACCATCTAGGCTTGAAAACTAGCCACTTTAGGCCCTCAATCCTAACTTGGGCTTAAAAGTGGAAGGTCTGTTGTTGTAGTCAACCCATGTGTTTACATATAAGGAACTCACAATACTACTCATATCCCGATGTGGGATGGGGGTATTACAGAGAGGCTTTCCTCCTTTGTAAGGGACAAATCGGCACATCAAGAGGCAATTTCGTCGACTTGTTCCTCTGTCTGTGGATCAGTCATAACGAGGGAGCAAAAGGAGGTTGTGGAGCTGTAGTTGGAGCAAGAGGGGGTGGAAGATGGAGGAACAAGGAAACAGTGGGTGAGAAGAAGTGTTTTGGAGCAACCGGGAAAGTAAGAGCCATATGCAAAGTGTAATGATGAATGTTGGTCTTCCCAAGGGGTGAATTAGAGAAATTGCTAGGCTTGGTGCTCAAGGAACCAAAGGGAGGGTGGATTCGCTAGGACCTTTCGTTAGAAGAGACAATATGCCTCCTCACCTGTTATGGAAAGAAAGCATCAAATAACAACAAATTGAGAATAAAATTTAAAACATCAATGGTTTTGAAAAGAATGCAACAGGTTTAAAATAAATTTTTTTTAATTGTTGCTGAATAAACTTTTGAAATCTTTGAGACAAAAAAAAAAGAGAAACGAATATTACTTAACAAACTTTCGAAATCTTTTAGAAAATCGAAGTTAATAACAAAAACACAATATATGTAATTAAGTAGTGGCAATAAATAAATACAATCTAATATTGCTCTAACAAACTTTTGAAATATTTTTATAAAATGGATATTGATATGAACACAACAAAATATATGTAACTGAGAAGTAGCAAAAAGTAAATATAATTTTAGATCTTGACAGATCACAAATAACAAACTGCTTTTTTAAGTTCTGTTTAAAAAAACAAATATCTCATCTTTTTAATGGTGTAGGTAGTAAGATTTGAAAAACTATTTTCATAATATATATATATATATATTGCAGCAGATATGAAAACTTGGTACTATTACAGAGAGTAATGTACTGTAAATAGTCCTCCCAAGTGGGAAACAACCTCTACTCTCATGGTAGAGCTGCTTATGATGTGTCCAGCCTGGCAGTCTGACCCAATGGGCCTTGTTGTGACCTAGTTTTTTATTTTGTTTATGGTTTGCAAAGAGAGCGTTATGTAAGTTTTCTATTTTATGTTAGTGGGTGTATGTCACTTGTGGTTGATTTTATTAACTTAAAAGGAAGGAGGGATAAGAGTGGCATTTTTCCTTGTTATTAATTAAGTTAAGAAGGAGTTTCTTTTCTCATTGTTCATTTTCTCCTTCCTCCTTCATGTTTCTGCATTCCCGTTCTTCTGCTCTCCCTTTACTCTTCTTCTTCCTCTTCTTCCATTGATCGATTGTTAGGGTAGCTTCCGCTTGTGAGGGTTCTGGTCTCTCGTCTGTCATCATTCAGGTTTGGAGATTATGAGTTTAGTTTCGAATTTGATCTTCGTTTCATTTCTTTCCCGTTTCTGATTTTGGTTATGACTTCCGGTTAATCCAGTCAATTGTTCATCAAGTTCGGGTGGGGATTCAAGGAGAGTTTGTGTGGGGATCTATAGAGTTCTGCGCGTTCTTCGATTCGAGGTAGATGGGTAGATATGGGTATGTTCACCCATGGGGATCCTAGGTTTTGGTTTGTTTCTGAATGTGTTCAATTTGTTCTTTGATTTTATGTGAAACTGAATTGGTTTCGATCTGCGTTTTTGCAATGCTAAAACCCCATGGAAATGTGTTTTGATTGCCTACTTTGATATGAAGAATTAATGTGTTGAAAATGGTGAATTTTGGCATTTGGGTTCGTCTGTTTTGCTTTTGATTTTGCAGTTTTTGCCGTGTTCAAACATGCGTCCGAACATGTAAGTTCGGACAGCATGTGCGGACGCCTCTGATTTTGATGGTTTTTGCCTTGTCCGGACTTCCGTCCAAACTTGCATGTTCGGACGAGGTGTGAGGACAATGTCTGGGTATGCGGTTTGACTTGTGTACGAACTAGTAAGCCGGACACAAGTCTGGACGCCCTTTGGTTTTCAAACTCGATATGCGTCCGAACTTGTAAGTTTGGACACATGTCCAGACATCTCTGTTTTGTGTCACGGCATACGTCTGGACTTGTAGGTTCGGACACATATCCAAACACCGCTCTGATTTGTCTAAAGTGTTCGTTTAACTTCCGTTTTGCATTCCGTTTGTGGGGTTATGATCTCTAAGTGTGTAAAGCTATTTTGACATGTTTTTGTGTACGTTTACATGCCTTTCCGTTTCAAAATTATTTGTTCTATTTATGATCTCTGAACTACTTTGAAAGTTTGATTTCGATCTTCAATTTTGTTTGGCTTTCCGTGCTTTGCAGCCTTGACATTAGACCTCTGTTTAGCAAAGAATTCATTTCCGTAATGTAAGGATATTTATTATGCTGTGTTGTCCCTTCTTAACAACACTTTCTGTTTTAAAAGTAAGCTTCTGTTTGGGACCTAGTTATTTAGCCTTATGAGCCATGGATGGCTGGGTCGAGTTATCCCGTAGCATGTTGCGCAGGATGTCCTTCTGTTTTTGTTCCTCGGGTTTTCTCAGGATGATTAGTGACCGATGGGTCCGACTAATGGTCTAAACCATTTATGTGTGTGATCCTCTAATCCTAGGGCCTTCGCCCTTTGTATGTGAGTGCTCGAGCTAGTGTCTCATTTTGATTTGTGAACCACCCTGTTTTATTAACGACTCTATTTGTGAACCACTCTGTTATGATTCGCTCTGATTTATGAACATTCCGATTTGTGAACACTCTAATTTGTTCTACCTCCGTTCTACTTTCTGAGTTTGACAGTTATGATTTCTGAACTTCCGTTTTGCTAAAATTACGATTTGTTATGCAAATGAGCTTTGTTATGGAATTCTGCTTCTACTTCTGTTTTCATTTTTTGATAGTCTGTTAAGTAACTTATGGTTTCTGAAAAGCTTATAGTTTTTGTAATGTCTTCCGCTATCACACTATTTGTAGTGACTTCTGCTTTGCTCTGCTATGTATTGACTTCGGATTGTTTTTAAGATTACTGTTTTGATTTTGATTTGCAAAACATATACTTATGTAGCTATCTTCTGTAAATGTGTTTTGAGCATGCTCAGGCTGATGAAGTTTATCACGTGCTGAGTTGTGGTTTGCTCACCCCTATTAATCATCTGATTTGCAGATTGTTTAACATTTTGGCTGGAGGTTTCTGCTTTCTGCTTTTAGCTTTGTACTTGGAGTTTGTATTTGTATTGTCGACCTTGTGTTCCTTTCGTATTTAGAAGCCTTGGAACTTTTGTATGTTTTGCTAGCTTCCGCTTTGTAAGGTGTATGAACAACTTTGTAAACTCTTATTGTATGATATATGAGTTATTTGTTTCAGTTTGGGATTCGTTCTGGTAGCCTTACGTATCTTAGGTAATAAGTGCGCAACGTGTTTTGACCTTAGAACTATGGTGATTTTGGGGTTGTTACAGGCCCAAACCCTATTGAGCTTCTAGGTGGGCCTGGACACAAAATCAGACTAAAAAAATCAGGCCGGATTGTCACATTTCTGAGCCCGTGAGCAAGCCTAGGCCCACCTTATTTGATACTATTTATTTATTTTCAAAAATACAATATTTATTAAATTTAATTTATTTTTTTATTAATATGCATTAAATTTATATATTAATATAAAATTTAAATAAATTATATAAATAAATCTATATCAATTATATAATTTTTTATTTCTTTATTAAGTTTATATAAAAAAACTGGGCCAGACGGCCAAGCTTCAGTATAGCCTGGAAAATCGGGCCTAGACTGACACGACCTGAAAATATAAAACCGAGCCCGATTATCTTCAATAGGCCTGACGGTCTAATAATTTTCTTTGCTTTGTTCGAACCGGATCCGGCCCACCCAAATGATTACCCCTAACTCGCCGTAAACCGGTGAACAAGGAAAACACATGCTCTTGCACCTCTAAACAAGGAAATCATGTTGTTGTGCTTCACTTTTTTTCTTCACTCACGGTAATTTTGCAACCCTAATTGGTGAACAAAGAACATACATGCTCTAGGCTTCTGTTCATTCTCTTCAATCCAGTTAATTTTGCAACACTAACTGATGAACAATCTCTTCACTCACAGTACTTTACAACCCTAACTAGCGAACAATGAAAATCATGTTGTTGCGCCTCTCTTTATTTTCTTCACTCACGGTAATTTTGCAACCCTAAATGGCGAACAAAGAACATACATGCTCTAGGCCCTTCAATCACGATAATTTTGCAACCCTAATTGGCGTATAAGGAACATACATGCTCTACGCTTCATTCTATTCACTCACGGTAATTTTGCAACTCTAAGTGGCAAACAAGGAACACATGCTTTACGCCTCTGCTCATTCTCTTCTTTATAAAAAATGACCTGATTATCAAAATAAATTTGTCAATTTTGTTTCTCAGTTTCAAAAAATTACTAAGACTTCAAATCTCGGTTGCGGGATCGAGACGAGACCACTTACTTCCGACTAGGGATGACAATGGGTGATGGGTGCTCGTTTCACCCGACTCGCTAAAATGGGTGACGGGGGTGAAACGGGTGAGGGTGGCGGGTCAGGTGAACAGTTTTCACCAAATTATCTGACCCGTTCACCCAATCCGTCACCCGTATATATTATATTAAACAAAAAAAATATATACTTATTCTATATTTGTTGATTAGAAATATTTTGGTTAATACTCTATGTTTAAGTATGTTGTTGTCATTAATTGATGTGGTATGTATTATTGAACAAATATGAGTGTAATTTTAAAAAAGAAACTAAACTCATATAAGATGTTAAAGACTAAAATACTTGCTGAAAAAAAAAATGAGGGACGGGTTCACCCGTTTCACCCATGAGTGACAGGTGATGAAGTTGCAAGTAACGGATCAAATCGAATGATGAGACGAAAAAACAGATGGCGGATAGGATGAAACATCTAAACCAGACCCGTTGCCATGGGAGCAAATTATGTGACAGTGAGCATTTTTCCGTCGCGCGATGGAATGGAATTTTTTTTCAGCAGGGAAGTGTCAATCACGGGTATCACTATCAATGTTTTTGTTTGTTATTGGACATCTCACCTTTTATACAAATTTATTTTTGTTTTTTATTTCAAATGTTAGAGTGTAATTATTTTGTCTTTTTAATAATACATACTGTAATAATATAATTATTAATAAAATAATTCATTATATATTTAAAAAATTACTTGACTATATTTATATGTATATATGGTTATTAGATATTATTATTTAATTTGATAATATTTGTTGATGAACATATATCATGATTGAAATTTTTTTAAAAAGTTGAACTAATACTAAAACACCAGTTCAATATTTATACTTTTTTAAGAAAAAAACTGAACGATATCACTATTGTATTATAGTTTTCTAATCTTACAATATTTGTTGTTGATACATATATGTAAAAAATGGAGTATAGCAATTCAAAATACATCAATCAATTGATGAAAATTAAGAAAATTGCTAATATAAAAAATACTAAGCTAATATTTATATTATTTTCAAAATTAAAAAGTGATGTATAATATTTTAAAAAATATTGCACGTAAATTTTTTAACCTTCGTGTTATAAGTTATCGTGTAGTGTAGTGCATATAAAAATCAAATGTTAATAAATACGTAAAGTCGACTCCAACAGTTCAGTTTATGTATAATGTTGGAAATGTTATGTATAATCATGGCGTGGAAACGTTTATATATAATAATGGAATCATAGAAACGTGGAAAGTTTATATAAAAACGTGGAAACGTTTATATAAAAACGTGGAAACGTTTATATAAACTCGTGGATACGTTTATGCATAATGGTGGAAACGTTATACTTGATTGTGGCATGGAAATGTGTCGTAGAAACGTTATATTAATTGTGGCATTGAATATATAATTGGGTAAATGTATATATGTAACCATGGCGTGTAAACGTTTATATATAAATCGTGGAATCGTATTGTGGCATGGAAACAATCATATATAATTATTGAAATGTTTATAAGTAATCATGCCATGTAAACGTTATATATAATCATGGAATCGTAGAAACGGGGAAACGTTTAAATAAAAAAGTGGAAACGTATATATAACAATGTGGAAATATTTAAATAAAAGGTGGAAACGTTTAAATAAAAAGTGGAAACATTATCCGAACTCGTGGACTCCTTTTATGTAACGGTGGAAACATTATATACTTGTGTCATGGAAACATCATATATAATTATAAAAATGTTTATATATAATGTAGTGGAAATGTTTATATGTACTCGTGGCGTGGAAAATTATAACTAACCATGGAATTGTAGAAACGTGGAAACGTTTAAATGAACATGTGGAAACATTTATTTGAATTTGTGGACACCTTTATGTAAAACTTTGGAAACATTATTTATAATTGTGGTGTGGAAATCTGTCGAGTTAGTGACAACAATATAAAGTGTAGTACTAATGCCAAAAAGATTACCCTACCCCCAAAAAAACCACCCTAGGATAGCTAAAAACGTCGAAGGCATTTTTATGGTTGTAGTGTAGGGTTTAGGGTCTACCCTAAACCCTAAACCACAAACCCTAAAAAACTGTCGAGTTAGTGACGACAATATAAAGTGTAGAACTAATGCCAAAAATATTACCCTACCCTCAAACACCCAAAAAACCACCCAGGGATAGCTAAAAACGCCAAAGGCATTTTTAGGGTTTGTAGTACAGGGTTTAGGGTCTAACGACCCTAAACCCTAAACCACAAACCCTAAAAAACTGTCGAGTTAATGAAAACAATATAAAGTGTAGAACTAATGCGAAAAAGATTACCCTACCCCCTAACACCCTAAAAACCACCCTAGGAATGCTAAAAACGTCGAAGGCATTTTTATAGTTTGTAGTGCAGACCCTAAACCCTAAACCACAAAACCTTAAAAAACTGTCGAGTCAGTTGAGACAATATAAAATGTATGTGAGCCTAATTTTATTAGAATAATTATGGTTATTTAGTACATATATTTACAAGTATTTAAATGGTTTATGGTTTTTAGTTTAAGTGTTAATATAATTCCTCTATTTAAATTGTAAGTGATTTTAGCTTTTTTTATTACAAGTTTATAAAGGTTTGTATAGCCTAAATTATATGTTAATATCCATAATATTTATTATAAATTGGTATAAACTAGTGTTGTTTTCTAAATTTTCTTTTGTTAATTGATGTTTTGTGAAGAAGATTTGGTGATGGAACTATAATTTTCGTCGCGTGATGGAACCGTTGGATCAATATATTATCGGTGAGAGGAGCATATTAGGTGAAAGGAATATTTTAATTTAGTCAAACAATGTACGTAAAACACATTTTAGGAAGAAAAAAAGAAATGTACATAAAGCATAAAGTGCTTCTCTCACCGTGTCACTTTGTGATGTAATATTTTTTTGTATAAACTATTAAAATACTTCTGAAATTAGATACTATTTAAGTATAATTATTTTAATAGAATTAGACGGATAAATGTCAATAAAATACAAAGCCAAATATCAATGTGTATAGTTATATAGAACATATTTTGGTTTTATTTTAAAAAAGAAAGCAAAATTATTAGTAAATCCATTTACACACATTGTAGTATAATCTAGCTGTAAGCCATTGGTGGTCTGTGTGGCAAATAATTTAGATCACATCAATAAGTAATTAAAAAATGGGGGTTGCTATTCGCAGTACAAAATTATTAATCACCACAGTACAAATTTTTTTTTTAAATCATATTGATGTTGTAAACATGTAATTATGTGTCGCTGTGTTTTTTTTACAAAAAATGATATATGAAAGTAAATTTACCAAAGTAGTTTGTAGTTGATTAGTAGCGAATTTTACTAGTTACTTTTTTGTTGCAATCAATACAGGAATCTTTTTTTTTGTAAAAAAAAGTGTTGGATTACATTTTTTGTGTTTATATTATTAATTTGACTTAAAATTAATCTGTATTGCGAATAGCAAAATACTTTACTATTTACAATACAATTTTTTTTTAACAAAAGGGAATTGAATGACCAAATTTTAGTCAAAATGATTAAAACAACTATGTTAAAGAAAACTAAGTCACACAACTAAATTAAAGAAAAACTAAGTTACAACTACTAATTTATTGGAAAACTAAGTTAGAACAACTAAGTTAAAGAAAAACTAAGTTACAACAACTAAGTTACAACGTTGTTCCAACTATCTAACCTAGAATGTATTTGATGAATCCAAGGTCCAACAGTGTTTGGATCTCTATAAAAAAACCACTGCGGATAGACAGGGGGTGGGGAGTCATCAACCATGCAGAACCTTACGAAATGACCCTCGGGGCCAACTCCTATGTGGATCTCCCCTCTTGGTCTATCACGATCGGTATAATTATCGAGCGGAGGTATGTGGCACTTGCCATACCCCCCCCCCAGACAGTAGATTAGAAAACTACTATCGAAGTGTACTTTGTTGCGATCGCCATCCCCATTTCTGTGGTCATCCATTTCTCTTGAGGTGCTGGCCCATCCCTATTCCAATGAATCGCTTTTAACATGTCGTTGTACGGTGCTTCGTTAAACATGCTCCTGTATACATGATTCGCCGGTTCTGTATTCTTCATGTGATGGTGCAATCCTCTATGAACATCTTTCCACCTCTCTTCGTTTGAATACAGGTAATCAGCAATCACCCTGAAACCACAATTACCATCTTCCAAACACTCTATACCCAATGATATATTGATATAGGTTGGATGGGAAATGCTCGTAGTATGGGAAGTTGTTTAGGGGCATGAATCAATTCGGATTTGATGATCCTCTGTTATGGGCATTTCTATTTGATGGTGCTCCTTCGGATTGGCTCGCCCTTGGTCGGTTACGCTCCCAAGACGAAGGTTCCCGTCAGTTTGGTTTTGAGGTCCCGGTACGTCTGCCAATCTCAAACTGTCCTAATGGTTCTCCTAATTGGCGCACCATATCTGGGTGAAGGAAGTTTTGGATTTGACTGTAACATTTGGCCATCAGAGTAGGATCATCTAACTGTGCTACCTCAGAAGCAATATCTCGCCATCTATTTTGTTCTGCCTCCTTGTAGGATAGCATATCAATTGTTGATTCATGTTTCTCCCAGCTTAGGGTATACCAGAAACGATGTATATCCCTCTTTGAGCATAGTATACCACTATCCAGCATATAGTTTAATTTACATGTACAAGGTAATCCATGAGAGGTTACCTTGTCACATCCACAGATTGAGCTGTCCATTTGCACATAATCTGCCCTACCAAGCTCCTTTACTAGCTCATCTAAGCAAAGGATACTAACCTTCCCGATCAGGTCAGCAATTGGAACCCTCATGTGCTCTCTTCTGTGTTTTGTCCTGGCTGACTCGAAATCCTTTTTTAGCTCCCTGATGCTAGTATTCACATGATCATTAATCTTTGGAAAGATTACATCCAAAGTGTGTCTAGCACTCCTTAATCTCGCCTTTAGAGAAGAATGTGCGCTCTCCACCCTATCAAATGTTTAAGTAAGTTTTATAGATCTATAACAATGACTGTATTATCTTAAAAATTACAAGACTAACAATCGTACCTATTTGTTGTTGTGTTGCCGAAGTGCAACACATTCTTGACCCAAGCCTCCACAAATTTTTCCTTGTGTTTCTCCCAAACTAATGCAACATACGTAATGAAACGTGGATAGCTTTGGTATGTATACTTGAAATTTTTGAGCCTCTCGTTGTAGTCCTGCTCTGTGCTTGAGTAGACAACCTAAGTCCACATTCGGACTGCAGCCGCCCTTCCTCTATCACCCATATAGGTCTCGGTTTTCCCCTGAATGTTCCTACTTATGTGCCACCGACATAAAAGATGATGAGATTCAGGAAATACCTGTTCTAAGGCATTCATTAGGGCCAGACATCTGTCGGTGAGAAATGTTGAGGTTGTAGTCCGACCGAGGAGTTCCCTTAATTGTTGAAGTGCCCACACATACATGTCTGTTGATTCTGATACAAGAAAGGCGAAGGCAATGCTGAAGTTCTTGCCTATACTCGTCACTCCGATGAACTAAACCAAAGGCATTTTTGTGATGTTCGTTTTATAGGTAGCATCAATGCCTATGACGTACGGGAAAGCTTGCAGCAGAGTAATCTAGAGGTAGGGTGTGCAAGAAAGATGGACCCAAGTCGTGTTCGATCCCCTAAATTGTGAAAGTATACAGAATCATGTTATCTATCAAATTAATATGAAACCTAAAGGATTACAGTTATTTGAGACATCCTAAGTTCTGTAGTGTAATCATAGTAGTAGTTGTTTTTGTCTAACTCACCCAGCAAAGTCTGCACCATAGAACGACCATTTCTCTTTTCAAGTTTTATTTTTTGTATCCTGTTGTATATGTCTTTCCTGGTTGCTGACGTGTCGGGGTTGATTGTTGTGAGCTCTGAATAAATTGCAGAAGGTGGCACACCGACTCGGCTTCTCTGATCGATCATAATCTCCTCCTCCTCAGTTAGGCGTTTTCCCATAAAATGACCCTCTGCCCACTTAGCAAGATCATGGTTATGCCATCCGTTACCCACATTCAAGAAACACCCATAGCTTGTGTAATACCCCTTAATTCTAAAAGGACAACCACATTTCTTTGAACCAGATGATCTGCGCCGGGTGATGACACCAGGTCATGGTGTCCTTCGTGGTTTCTAATACCTCTCGCATGTTATGTGGAAATCTTGGCCCTACCGAGAACTTTGAATTATGGTGTAGATATGGTTAGGATGCCAACACTATCTACCCAAGCTTTCGCTTCTTCTTTACTCCTAAATGTCTGGTCTGTTTGAAATAAGTAACCTGTATCCACCACCATAGGTCAATTATACATCTGTTGCATGTAGTCATTGTTGGGGTAAAACCTAACGGTAAATTGTGCTGGGGGTTTAACCTAACGGCAAGTGTACGGTCGATTATAGCAAGTTTTAAATCTCGGAGTATTCCCTGAGTATCGAATCCAAGGAGGCAGCGGCTAGTTTAATTTCTAATTACACACAAAACAAATAACAGGAAATTGGGGGTTTTTGTATGTGATGGTGAATGTTGTAAAAGAGTTCAAAAAGCAATAAACAACAGGTAAATAATTGTTTTGATTTTGTTTGATAAAGGAAATTCCGGTTTACTACTTCTGTCTAGATTGCAATTTCTTCCCCTAAGTGATTTCTACAGTATTCTGAATAAAACCCTAGAATAAAGATAACTCGTATTCGGTCTCCCGCTCCACGAATTCTAATTAGCAAAGACCGAATCCTAACTCTCGTTATGAATCCACTTTTTACTAATTGCTTTAAGAGTAGTCTAGATAGAATGGTCAGCTAGTGTTTAGAGGAATTACCATCTCTATACTAACTGGTTCTTTCCCTGTAGTCAATTGATAGCCGCAGTTCTTACTTATAAGCTAACAAACTGATAAACTTATTTAATTGATCAGATTAAAAAGTCTAGGAATTCATAAGGGAAAGAACTTTATTCTATTGTACTGCAGAAAATCACAAAGGTTCATAAATAATTATTCTAGAGATACATACTAAACCGAAATTAAAAGCGACTACTCAGCCATAGACAAAATAACAATGCTCAATATAAACAGCATAAGGATAAAGGGATTTAGCAGAAAAACTGATTTTTGGAGCCGTGGTCGATTCTGCAAATTCCACAATCGTCTGAGTCACGTCCGGCTGTCTTGGGTCGGACGCAGATCCGGACGCATTCTCCTGGTGCTGTCCGGATCCGGACGCCAATCCGGACGCGGGTAAATGAAGCTCGTGAGTAGTTTTCTTATCTGTGGGTGAGGGTGAAGAGTTACGGAGAAAGTTTAATGAATGGAGATGGAGCGAGTCGTGAATGAGAGGGTGTGTAGAGAGGGGGAAGAGAGGATTGTGTAATGCTTAGACTCTGAGAGTCTGGGACGATCTGAAATGAAGGCTGAAGCTGGGTTTATATAGGCTTAAAAATGAAACAAAGGTTAGTGGAAATTTGGTGTGCTCGACATTAATTGAGCATGGCTGCTGCTTAATCTAAGGGAAGTATGGGCTTAGGCTGATAATTGCGCCGAAAGCCCGATTATCAGCGTGATTGCATTTTTACTTTTCATCTCTGTGTGACGTCCGGATCTGTGTCCGGATCCGGACGTGACACAGAACTTTTAGATCTGAAATTCAGAATATGTCCGGATCTGTGTCCGGATCCGGACAAGACAGAGAACTCTCGGATCTGGGTTTTAGGTCATGTCCGGATGGCGTCCGGATCCGGACATGAGACGTCCGGATTTGCGTCCGGCCAAGTTGATCCAGACGTGACCAATCTTTGTCTCTTTTTCCGGATTTGTTCCCCGTTTGTTGTGTTGCAATCCTTATGATAAAATCTTCATTTCTCAGGGTTTTTCCTATATTTAACATATAAAATGCATCAGTTCATATCAAAACATCAATCTTAGGAAAAACATAGAATAAGTGGGAAACATTGCTTAAATTGTAGCAGATTATAAGGTAATTAAGCCCTTAAAAGCCTATATGTTTCACACTTATCAGTCATCTATCTATGCATTATGAACTGGAACGCCATCATCAAATTCATCCCAACCTTCATCAGTAGTTGAGTCACTTTCCTGCAATAAGGGTCGAGATAATGTTAGACGAATGTTGAAATATGAAATATTAGTGTGAATATGATTTACAAAGACAATAAACTAAATACTTACTGGGCTTGATACTGGAACATAATCATGATCGGAATCTGAAGATTGACTCATGTCTAGAGAGCTTGAACAGTTTTACAAAATTATTTTTGGAAGAGAGTCAGGAGATAGAGAGCTTTAAGAATACGGAGAGTGAGTGTGTGAAGATGAAATGGAGGAGGCATCCCTTATATAGAGGTTGGTCATGAACTAGCCACAAGGTTACAAGTTCAAAAACGGTAACTGGTACGTGAACAGTGACCTGGTACGTGTACCTCTTCCTGATAAAAGTAATTACCAATGGTAACTTTGAATTCACTTTGTACCGTATGCAATAAACTGGTACGTGGACAGTGACCTGGTACGTGTACCTCTTCCTGACAAAAGTAATTACCAACGGTAACTTTGAATTCACTTTGTACCGGATGCAGTAAACTAGTACGTGAAGAGTGACCTGGTACGTGTACCTCTTCCTGACAAAAGTAATTTCCAACGGTAACTTTGAATTCACTTTGTACCGGATGCAGTAAACTGGTACGTGAACAGTGACCTGGTACGTGTACCTCTTCCTGACAAAAGTAATTACCAACGGTAAACTTTGAATTCACTTTGTACCGGATGCAGTAAACTAGTACGTGGACAGTGACCTGGTACGTGTACCTCTTCCTGACAAAAGTAATTACCAACGGTAACTTTGAATTCACTTTGTACCGGATGCAGTAAACTAGTACGTGGACAGTGCCTGGTACGTGTACCTCTTCTTGACAAAAGTAATTACCAACGGTAACTTTGAATTCACTTTGTACCGGATGCAGTAAACTGGTACGTGGACAGTGACCTGGTACGTGTACCTCTTCCTGACAAAAGTAATTACCAACGGTAACTTTGAATTCACTTTGTACTGGATGTAGTAAACGGGTACGTGGATAGTGACCTGGTACGTGTACCTCTTCCTGAAAAAAGTAATTACCAACGGTAACATTTAAGCTCAGAACAGGGGTCTTTTGAATCTTGATAGTCTCTCCATCCACTAATGTAATAACCTTAGAAGGTGGTATTTTGTACTCACAACTCAGATCCAATAGCTTCATGATGTTCTCCTCGTTACGATCATCATCCAAAATGACCATACTTGGAACAGAAAGATGTAGCAAGAACTGTTTCTCCTCATCAGCATATAGCATACCAACAGTAATCATACCTTTTGCCCCACCACTCTTTAACTGCCCCTACAGCCGAGATTGTAACTATCTTATCTACTCTAGTTGATGCAAACGACCACATCCTGATCATTAGATCTTTTGCCACAACACTCAACAGACCACCAATGCACCTAGCAAATGCCTCACTGATCATCTATATAGATTCGATAAACAAAAAGTCCCCTCCGTCGCATTAGCAAATCCATGCAAAAGATCATGTGTTGTTAGGTCGTGCCTTAAGCAAGTACCTAAAAATAATAATAATTAGTATCTAACTTTGTACCAGACACAGACAACTCCTGCTCCATGTCATCGTTTAAACCTTACTTTTCTCAGTAGTCGTTGGACATGTCAGTGACCGTTACTCAAATATTATAAAAGAGGGTATTAGTGTCCCAACATACTCATTCCTTACCCTATGCTCTCAGAATCTGTCTAATTACATCTTGCGTGAACTCTTCATACCTTACGTCCCATTTCGCTCTCAAAATCAAATGGAGTTTCCTTTCTATTTGCACGTTAATTATGTAGCTACTTTTGGTCGTCATGAAGCACAATTTGATAGAAGAATGGGGCACAAACGACTAGAAGTTACTATACCATATCCTAGTAATCTCCGTGATCTACAACGACGAGTAATTCGAGCACTACAGTCCCTCCTCGGCAGAATAAACATAACAACAATGGTGTATTTGGGGCTGGAGGGCGAATACAAGTGGACTTTTATTCATGTACGAAATGATACATCAGTTCGCCGGATGATGGAGAATTACATGGAGTATAATTATTTCATCACTCATATTCCATTACTTGTTATTTATGATCCTATTGAGCCCGATGATGATGATTTTCAACACCAAGAACCAATTTATGAGATGCGACGTAATGTAATAGCACAGGGAAAAGAGATAAAAAGGTCAAGAAATAATTAGGTTATTGGTTATTGCGTAATTGATCTTGTTAGTTCTCGTGCTAGTAACCTTAGGTCTGTAATGAAATAATCCCATATGTTAGTAACCTTTGGGCGTGGAATAAACGTGTTGTTATAATTTTCTGGATTTACAATCTTTGGTATATGTTAGATAGTTATTCACTTTCAATTATGTGATGATTCATAGGATTTGAATTCTGGGACTTTTCTTAGGAATTTCTACATTTTGATATATTTCCTTTCTCGTGACATATACAATCTTTGGTATATGTTAGATAGTTATTCACTTTCAATTATGTGATGATTCATAGGATTTGAATTCTAGGACTTTTCTTAGGAATTTATACATTTTGAAATATTTCATTTCTCGTGACATATACAATCTTTGGTAGATGCTAGGTAAAAGTTATTCACTTTCAATTATGTGATGATTCATAGGATTTGAATTCTGGGACTTTTCTTAGAATTTCTACATTTTGATATTTCATTTCTCGTGACATATACAATCTTTGGTATATGTTAGATAGTTATTCACTTTCAATTTGTGATGATTCATAGGATTTGAATTCTAGGACTTTTCTTAGGAATTTCTACATTTGATATATTTCATTTCTCGTGACATATACAATCTTGTAGATGCTAGAGAGTTATTCACTTTCAATTATGTGATGATTCATAGGATTTGAATTCTGGGACTTTTCTTAGGAATTTCTACATTTTGATATATTTCATTTCTCGTGACATATACAATCTTTGGTATATGCTAGATAGTTATTCACTTTCGATTATGTGATGATTCATAGGATTTGAATTCTGGGACTTTTCTTAGGAATTTCTACATTTGATATATTTCATTTCTCGTGACATATAGAATCTTGGTAGATGCTAGATAGTTATTCACTTTCAATTATGTGATGATTCATAGGATTTGAATTCTAGGACTTTTCTTAGAATTTCTACATTTTGATATATTTCATTTCTCGTGACATATACAATTTTGGTAGATGCTTTTTTTTTTTATTTTTTTTTTTTTTTTTTTTCTTTTTCTTTTTTTTTTTTTTTTTTTTTGCTAGATAGTTATTCACTTTCAATTATGTGATGATTCATAGGATTTGAATTCTGGGACTTTTCTTAGGAATTTCTACATTTTGATATATTTCATTTCTCGTGACATATACAACTTTGGTAGATGCTAGATAGTTATTCACTTTCAATTATGTGATGATTCATAGGATTTGAATTCTGGGACTTTTCTTAGGAACTTCTACATTTTGATATATTTCATTTCTCGTGACATATACAATCTTTGGTATATGCTAGATAGTTATTCACTTTCAATTATGTGATGATTCATAGGATTTGAATTCTGGGACTTTTCTTAGGAATTTCTACATTTTGATATATTTCATTTCTCGTGACATATACAATCTTTGGTAGATGCTAGATAGTTATTCACTTTCAATTATGTGATGATTCATAGGATTTGAATTCTGGGACTTTTCTTAGGAATTTCTACATTTTGATATATTTCATTTCTCATGGCATATACAATCTTTGGTAGATGCTAGATAGTTATTCACTTTCAATTATGTGATGATTCATAGGATTTGAATTCTGGGACTTTTCTTAGGAATTTCTACAATTTGATATATTTCATTTCTCGTGACATATGAGTGTGTTGATGCATGTGAAGTATCCTCCCGAAAGCATACTGCATTAACCAGGTTCAATAACGACAATACAAGATTCCTTTTCCTACTCGATACACGTGCTTGTTCTCCAATCATCAAGCCACAATCTTGCTGATTTAAAAGCTCTACAGAAACGATGCATTTCTAGAAATTTTTTGGCATAGTCTCCCCTGTTTTTCTTATCTTCACCGGTTCTAAGAACCTCCACAAAATCAACCAAAAGATCATCAACAAGGTCACCAGGATTTTCAGCAATAATTCCACCATCACCAAGTCCACTAGAAAAAAACTACAACCACACAAATTGTACTAGCGTCTATTACACCAAGTAAAATGAAAGACAACAAATAGTTCCAAGATGTTACTAAAGTTTATTACATCTAAATCCAAGATGACAACCACTAGGGTGCACCATGCTGGGGCTGGTAACTATCCCATATGTATAAAGAGCTAAACACATCCTCAAGACCATGAGTTGTAGCCCTTTGTTCTTCTTCTGGCATCCCCTGACGATAGTATGACCAGTCCCATGCACTGTTCTCTTGGTAGTATGGACGTGCAAGCTCACTTACCTCAGACAGTAGCTGTAACACACTTGGTCAGGTAAGTACACATAAAAAATAAAAGTGATATGTCATGAAGTACTATAAAAATATGACTTACTAGACAGGGATCTGGACGATGAACCAATGTGGTCTCATAACTCTCAGGGTTTAGGATCTTTGGGTGTGTGTGCTTGGTGTACCAATCTAGGTAGAGTGGGTCGCAAGCATGCAACCGCGCATTTGTGCGCGTATACCCTGGAACCAGCACTTTAGGTGTGTTTTCCCACAAACTATAATGGGGGGTATACACAGGTGTATGGTTGGTTTTTCCTCTTTTTTCAGACCTTGGGTTGGGTCTAATAGGAGGTTTAGGGATACCCTGAATGTAACCAAACTGGCGTAGACAACGCCCTGGCATGTACATCTCATTCAACCCCATAACCTGTATGTTACCTCTGTACCATGTACGCCCTCCATGAACTTTAACATTATCCCGACCGTAGGGCAACCAATCAATCTACAATGTTATAATAGTAAAATGTAACCAACAACGAAAGACAAAAATAATAATGGTTCAATGTGTTAGCAACTACAAACACTTACATTTAGAGCAGACAAAGCATCTAGATGCTCATGATAGCCTTGCAGTGAACGATGGTCATGCACTTGAGAATTAGATCTCACCCATCTTAGAGCCCCAGGTCTATCATCATTAGCACGCTAGTCTGGGCTAATCGCTGGTGGTCTAATGTAGGGAAGTACGCATAAATCCCGCACTGTGCATATAAAAACACTAGAATGATTAAGCAGTACCAATTATTAATACTCAGTGAGTTATCATATACTAGATGCACATTAGGACACATACCTCAGCTCCCCATGCATATTTATGAAGCTTGGTAGCTTTCTTCATAGGAGCTACTAACCAAAACAGTTGTGGACTCAGACGACCATTTGATTTTCCAGCTAATATGGTTATACCGATCAGATGATAACCAACCACCTACTTCATTGGATCTTCATGTTCATCCCTACAGTGCGGCAACAAGCACGCAATCGATATAGCACCGGTATTCCATAGTGTCTCTGTCATACTCTGAACATTTCCCCCAAAATTAAGATAATCAGTCATTACCTCCTTCAACCCAGGGGTGGATGAATCCCCTATCAATGGACGACCAACGATGAGGATTTGCAGTATCATCCACACATCATGCAGGGGTAATCGTCATCTCACAGAATGGCATAGGGAATGAGTTTGTATTAGGCTGCCACCTCTCCACAAAAGCACTAATGAGGGACATATTGTTGTATGGCATCGTAATATCCTGTAGGTGCTGTATACCAGAATACTTAAGCATGTTTCTTGCTCTTTTGTAGCTAACTTGATCTTTTGGCCAGCTAGTAAGCATCACCCTACGAGATTTGAAACTCAAAACCCCACGATCCTAGATAATGACCGATATTTAACACTTACAAAACGTAGTATGATTTAAATGATCAAATACAGGAGAAGATATAGAACATACCTTAGTCGAGGTCCATAAGTCAAGCGCTACATGACCCCCGAAGCTAGTGATAACACTAGTGAGTAGTGGACCGCCAGGAACTGGCACCTCTGTCAACTTCCAAGAGGTAGGAATGACTGGAACCATCGCTAGCACTGCTTCCTCATCAGTGTCATCCTCCTTATCCATGACATCATCATCTTCATCATCCTTCTCCTCATCCAACGTCGGGTGAGTACTCATCGTCCAGCACTATCACCATCATCATCAACATTGGCGAACACTCGGTCATCACATGGTCCCTCATCAGCACGGGCGGGTGATGGGCGTGGTGGATTGATGAACTACCACCGCCTGCATCTGAGCTTCTAAAGGAGCAATCTGGTGGCTTCCTTCACCCGAGATGTTGTAGCTAGCGCTGTGTAGTGTTCTATCAGACCAAGCACTATTGGATGATGACAACACTGGCATGCGTCTCTTTGGTATATGCTCGTACATCGCCGAGTCATCCACCGCTTCACTTAGAGGTGCAGGTATCTGAAACACCGGGTCGTTGACAGATTGACCCGGATGAAACGATGAATGACGTGTTGCTTCCATGCGGGGGGCAGGATTACTCGGCCCTTCACCTGGAGCTCGTGCACGACGGTACGAGGCCGTCATAGGCTGCTCCGTACCCCGGTCTTTCTTCTTCTTCTTCGAGTATACATGTTGCACTGCTTTTTAAGTCGATCCATCATTGCATATGAATATCACACAGTTATATTCCTCATTCATAACATTAAAATTCAAACATTTAGAAATCATTCACAATATTAGAATTCAAAAAATAAAAAAAAAAACATTTATAAATCATTCACAATATTAGAATAAAAAAACAAATTCAAACATTTAAAACATTCACAATATTAGAATTCAAAAAAAACCAGGGTTCGAGCTGCGCAGCTGCTCTCCTGCTCTCGGGGCGAGCCGCGCAGCTCCTCTCCTCCTCCAGGGTCGAGTAGTGCAGCTCCTCGCCTCCGTCAAGGGCGAGCTTCGCAGCTCCTCGCCTGTTTCCGACTCGAGCAGCCAGCGTCCTCATCTCCGTCGTCTGGCGCGCGCACACATGGGTCAAGCATGACGCCTTCTCGCCTGCTTCCGACTCGAGCAGCGACAGTGCTCGCCTGTCTCCGGGTAGAGCCGCGGCGGTGCTCGTCCTAGCGCAGGTCGAGCCGCACTGCTCCTCTCCCGGGTTTTTTTGTTGCTAATTTCGAATGTTTAATGCTAGATCTAGCTCAAATGATGTTGAATTTCAAAAAACTAACACCAAATTCATACTCAGGACACCCAAATCTAGAAGTTGCAAAACAAATTCGAAAAACTCACTGGAAATTTTTTCCGGCGGTGGTCCCGTGGTGGTTGGCGGCGGCGGGTGGTTGCTCCGGTAGTCAGAAGAGAGCTTCTCAAGGAAGAGAGAGAGAGGAGAGAGAGTGAGTAAGAGAAAAATGAATTGAAAATGAAGGTTGGGATATATATAGTGAGAGCGTTTTTTACCCAAAAATGACGTTCTGAACTGCGATTTCAGTACGACATTCTGACAGTGTAACAATGTTTGTAATTTAGTCAAATGCAATGTAAACTGTCTTTAACTTACGTGGAGTCGCAATTATAACGTTTAAATCTGATTAAAAAAGGTTTAGCATCTTTTATTACAATTAGAGCTTTTTTCACCCGAAATTGGCGTTTTTAACTACGAATTCAGCACGACATTCTGAATATGTACCAATGTTTGTAATTTAGTCAAACATAACGTAAAATGTCGTCCAAATTACGTGGACTCACAATTAAAATCATATTGACGCAATTAATACGGGTTTATAATGTTTTGTTACAATCAGAGTGTTTTTTACTGTTTACGCTCAAGAAATTATTTTTAAAAAACAAAAGTTACGAAACGACATCATTACATGTTTACAACGTCTATATGATTTTTTAAAAAATTTGTACTGCGGTGATTAGTAATTTTGTACTGCGAATAGCAACCCAGTTAAAAAATAGATGGTTGTAAGTTCCATAAAGAAATGTCACGTCAATTCTTCTCAGAGGGTGAACAAAAGAAAAAAAATAGTAAATGATATACGGTTAAGATTACAGTGTTATAAAAATAATTGAATGGTGGAGATGGTTTCCGTCAGGGACGGAAGAATGCATTCCGTCACCAAATTCTCGGTACGTTGTCATCCCTAGTTCCAACAAAAGCGTATACCGCTATATTGTAGGAGCGAAGTGGCTCTTCATTCTGGGTTGTCCTGAGCATTCGGTTCTGGTTATTCGAGTATAGCCGAGAACCGAAATTATTTTAGGTTTTTTAAACCAAATTGAAAAAAATTCAGTTATTCGGGTAAAACCGAAATATAATTCGGTTCGATTTTCAGTTCCATGGTTGGGTTATTCCGAATGACCAAATAACATACATGTTCAAAACGTAGCGTTTTGTAATAGGCATCTGGTTTGTGCATAAGTCTGTGAGTTCTCTTAGGGTGCATTTACTTCGGGGTAATCAACAAAGGGAAACTGAATCATTCCCTTTGGCTTGTTTGTTTTGTATTTTTAGTGATTCCCTTTCCCCCCCACTTCAAGTTTCAAAAACCCTCATATCCCTCTTAGTGATTCCCCCCAAAATCCTAGGGAATCATATTTGTAACACCCCTACCGCTAATACCGTCATTACCGTCCAATCACAACGTACTTACATACCTTCGCAGCGGATACTTACATACACAACGGTGGGTGATACAATGCCGTTAGCCACCCACGTGACTAACAAGGCTACTACTACTACTACTACAACACCTCTTTCAATTTCATAGATACTCATTAAGAGTCTAACCACTACTCATTCCTCACAAACTACTTACTTTCTAAGTACAAGGGGTGTGCCACATAGTACACTTCTACATTCTGTTTCTAACTATCCAAGTGTAGCCACCGGTCTCTTACCTCGACCATATCCGCTTCGGGTACCTGCACACTAAAAACGTTGCCCCTAGGGGCTCAGCTTTCGCTGCATATGACTTCCGCATACCCCGCGTACTAGCGAGGGTACGCCGACCACTTGGTCGAATTCATGCAATTCATTTTACAGATACATACATACATGCTTCACACATACATACATGCTTCATACATACATACATTTCAATACATACAAGGTAGTCCATACAAGCCAACTGATTCTTACTTACCTTTCCTGAAACACGCATACACAGTACATACTCAATACATACGCAATACATACACATTACATACACAATACCCAGTACATGTTAGCTCCATTTGTCCACCCGGGTTAATCGGTGGAGATTACTCTTTTACTCGGGGTCAATGACTTACACCAGCCAAGACCATTACTCATACAATACTTACTTTACTTACTACTTACTCAAGTCAAGTCAGTTGTCGGGACCTCCGGCCCGGGGACTACTCTGTCCCACCACCAGAATTTACTTGGTTCACTAATCCAGGATGCTACCCATTTAAGGGGTTTGGGCCATGGACCAGCTTAAGAACCAGAAATCGGATCCAACCTCTTGTGTCTCCTCATCCTCACGCGTGGCCGAAACTATATCGGACTTCTACTCATTCCATTTTACTCAATACTTACGTTAGGAGTTAGGTAGTTAGGAATTAGTAGAAGTCACACATCCAAGCCACATCCACAAAACAGAGCATGAAGAAATCATACCTTTTTCTGGAATTTACTTTACCGGGTGTTCCCTTGTTCCTTTGGTTCACTCTCGTTCCTCGAGTCTTATTCTTGAACCGATGACTACATGCCAAATGGTTCAATTAATACTAAGCCATACATACATAACTACTACTCCCGTACTTACCCTGTTATCTCGTTGTTTCGGTTTAACTTAATGTTCTTAAACTTACAATTTTCTTACTTACTTCTCAAACTTGCTTATTCCTTTAATGACCCTTAAACATCATTAATTGAGTACTAATTACCTTATACTAACATTACCATTCTCTTCCTTACCTTAAACCCCATTTAATAAACTTAAAATTCATTTTGGTGTTGGTCCGGGACCTTGTCCGGGTCCTTAGTCCCGGACCAACACTGGTCTCAAGTCTCGGCTGATTTTCTTTTATGGTCCGGGACCTTGTCCCCATCTCAAGTCCCGGACCAAGTGGTTGTTCAAACTCTCGGCATGTATTTTTCATTAGTTTGGGACCTTGTTCCCTATCTAAAGTCTCGGACCAGGCACAGTCTGCTACTCTCGGGGTGTTTACAGGGGGTGGTCCGGGTCTTGGTCCTGGACCTAAGTCCCGGACCATCACAGGTCTGTGGAGGGTGATTTTTCGGTATGAGGGGGGGTTTATCTAAATAGGGTCTGACTGAGAAGCCGAGATCCTAGAAAAATGCCATTCTGTGGAGGGTGAAAACCCGTTATTCTAGCATCCCTCAAATACCTACTAAATCGTCCGTCTTTCCTAGAAAGCATAAGGGAGAGTGCAAGTGTGCACTACACCCGCTCTCAATGGGCCCCACGCGGACTTATGCCATAAAGGCAGAAGTGACTAGAGTCGCCATCTAGTTTAACCTAAGGAGCTAGGAAGGGAGGAAAAGGGTTCTAAGAACCTTCAATTGACTCTGAGATTGTTGCTCATGGATAGGACTTAGCTGGTCATTTGCAGAGATTCTATTGTGGGTTCGCACTGGGTTACACCCCATAGAAATGGCAACGACCACGACATCGGATTGGTGCCCGAGGAAACCTCGGTCTCCAATTGTCGGGATTGCCTTCTTTCAAAACCTTATTAGAGAGATTCATTTAAAAGCCAAGGATAGAGTTGAGTGTGGGCTGAGGGAAGGATGATTTCGAAGAGTTTGCAGAAATAGGCAGATCTTAAAGAAATTTGTTTGAGTGTTGAAAGATTTGGCTTTCACGGGATTAAGAGGATGCTGGAAGTTTTGAGGAGTAAAAAGGGTGTTTTGGTTATTTTTGTGGAGTTAAGGGATGTATGGATCATTTACTGGAGTTAAGAAGTTTTTGGTCATTTTGTAGAGCTTAGGGGTATTTTGGTCATTTTGTAAAGTTGAGAGGTGTTCGAATTCTTTGGTGGAATTGGGGATTTTTCGTGTTTGTAAAGTTTGGATTTTAGAATGGTCAAAATTTTGAGGTGTTTAGGAAGTCGAAAGTGTTGATGGAGTATGAAAGAGGATATTTGGTTTACAGGTGTTCGGGTTTTGAAGATGTTTCAGATTTCTGATCACTAAGGTTGTTCGGGAGCATTTAAGAATAAAGGGTCCTATGTTAGTAAGACTGGTGACTTCGAGTTTGCTTAAGAAAGGATTGAGGAGTGCTTATGGGTTAAAGCTCTAATGAAAGGGTTGGATTGATTTGTTCAGAATTGCCTCTCTTAAAATTTTAAAAACCAAAGATCATTTTTGTTATAAAAGGGCTGATAATCTCGAGGGATTACCCTATGTACCCCCTCGAACACGACACTTAATTAATGGTAAGTGCCGAGGCTCGAAAGATGGGGTAATGAATTTATATCGAAAAATAGGGTTTAGAGAGAAACACCATGAATGAGATACCCTCGGTCAAACCCTAATAACGTCTCCAACTCCCGGGTTTTAAAACGTTTAAAACCGAAAACATTGAAATCGAGCGAAAGGGAATTAGACGATTCTAAAATCCCGCTGCAACTAGGAAGGTCGTTACTTCCCTAGCACTCAGCCTTGTAAAAATCTAGGCTGCAATTAAGGGAGGTTTGTCACCCTAATGCCCCACCTAAAGAGATCCAGACTACGACAAGGGAGGTTATGACCCTAGTGCCCCGCCTCGGATTTTTATTTTTGGAAGGGAGACAAGCGATGTTCTAACAATGGAGGAAATGTTTTGAAGGGGTTAGCATTTCTTGCTCCCTGAAAAACGGTTTACTTGAGTTAAAAACTGAGTTGGAAAACTTTTGAAGTTGTTCGGAATTCTCTATAAAGAAACACTGATTTTGGGAAATGTTTTAGGAGAAAACTTTCTGTATATGTGAGAAGAACTTTCTGCGTTTTGAGAAGAGTTTTTTGTGATGTAAGAAGAGTTTTTCCTTTAAAATTCCGCAAAATGGTTTCTTTCAAAAACTTGATGAAGTTTGAATAAAATGATTGTTCGAAAATTTGAGAGAAGAGATTTTCAGGATTTTTGAATTAAAGCTGAATAATGAGGAATGTTTTTTTTATTTTTGGAGTTTGGATGGAATCTATAATTTGGGTTTGAATGGGATTGAGTTTGAATTGAATCGGGTTTGGAAAACGGGCCAGGTCAAAGTTGGGTCAAGGTCAACGTTTGAGTCAAGGTTAACGTTCGAGTTAAAGTCAACGTTTGGATCAAGGTCAAGGTCAGCGTTTGGGTCAAAGTCAATGTTTGGGTCAAGGTCAACGTTTGGGTCAAGGTCAACACTTGGGTCGTGGGCTTGACTTGGATTTTAACTTGATTGGATTTCGGTTTGACTTGGATTTTAAATTGCAAAGGGTTAGGTTTGGGCCTGGATAGGATATGGGCCGAGTTGGGCTTAATGGGCTGAGTTGGGTTTGGGTCAAACTGGGCTTGGACTGAAATGGTTATGGGCCATAGTGGTTTGGGCCCGAATTGGGTTTGGATTGAATTGGCCTTGGTGGGCTTTTGAGTTGGGTTGAAGATTATTTTTGGGCTGAAATGGGCCTTGGGCCTTAAAGGGGAAATGGATTTCACTTTTATTTCTGAATGTTACTGAAACTAGAGTTGAAGCTATGTCTAAGCGAAATTGTTTGACTTATTTTTTGGAAAAGATTTTTGTTGATTGTACATTTTATTCTAACATTATGGATGATTTGGAAAATTTTAAGGAAAATAGGTATTCCTCACATGGGTCGTGTCTAGGACCCGTATTCATGGAGGATACCCCAACCTAAAGCCTTTCTACAAAAGGGGTGACCTATGGGCTATCTAGGGTTTCTTAGATCTTGGACCTCTATATTGGGCTAGGCCCAACAATAGCCAAACTAACTATTTAATGTGTAAAATATAATACAAGCAAGTAATAATTAATATTGAAGATAAATAATCAATAAATACAACATGAAATTTGCATGCGTTTCTCATCCTCTTTCTTTTTCTTTAAAGGCTAACAGTGGTTCTGCTAATTAATTTGGTAATCTTTTTGTTGTTTTTTATTAATAAAGGACAAGACAAACAAAACATGTACAAGTTAAGGCTATTGGCTAATCTAGCGGTTTGCTCCTTACTAACATTAATGTTCAACTCTATCTAAAAACATAAGATCCTGCGGTTGAATAAAGCTTGCATGTTAGACCTTAAAAATATAATTAGAAAATCACTTAAAGTTAGCTTAATCTACTTAATTACAAAGTTTATGAAAGAACAGGGCCCATAAAATTAGAAATTACCGGAACGCAAGTGAAGTTAACATGGGTAAGAAAACAGCAGACAGATTCTTCAAAATAAACTAATAAAACGTGGGTAACAAAGTTCAAAAGGAAATTCAGAGCAAATTAAAAGCTAGACTGGAATAGCAACAAGACTCGCTTTCTTTCTATCATTACAGTCAGATACGACGATTTTACAGCTTGAAGACTTAAAGCATTGACAATGGAGCAGGAACGTATGTTTTGTGTTCGCCAGTTAGGTTTTGCAAAAAAAATTACCGATGATGAGGAGATTGAGGTGAGAGCATGTACTTTCCTGTTATCCAGGTCGGAAGCAAAATTACCGTCTGTAAAGGGGGTGAAGAGCGCAGAGCATCAGATCCTTTGTTCGCCAGGTGAGAAGAGAATGATGATGACTCCAGGTTCGTACGTTCCCCGTATGCAGATGAAAGGAATGAAGATGGTGCAGTACCTTGTGTGTTCCTCGTTTGTCGGTGAAGAGAATGAAGCTGGCTCCAAGTTCTTTTCGAGTTTGTTCGCCTGTTTTGGTAGCAAAATACCAACGTGTAGAGATGAAGCAGGCACAAAGCATTTGTTCCTTGCTCATTGGTCTGAGTTGCAAAAATACGCAGAGTGAAGAGATGGGAGGAAGTGGGAGTTGTGTGCTCCTTGTTTCTCAGTGGGGTGCGAGTACGAAAACATAAGAGAGAATTCAAATGCACTGTTTCATTGATTGTTTACGTGATTACAAAGGGCTACATGCTGTCTTTATTTATAGCCAGTATTCTGGATACTAGAAGCTTCTTAGTAAAATATCTATAACAGAATGTATAAGTGGGCCTATGGGCTTTTACTCTCGTATCCCCCCACGCTCGAAGCGGCAGTAAGCTGAAGTTGAGAGCGTAACCATAGGAAACGAGGAGCAGACAAGGGCTTGGTAAGAAGATCAGCAATCTGATCATGTCCATGGAGAAACTTGACCTGCAAGCCTTGGATGCAACACGTTCACGAACAAAGTGTATGTCAAGCCCGACATGCTTGGTGCGAGTGTGTAAAACTGGGTTTGTAGCAAGATAGGTGGTTGCCAGATTGTCACACCAGATGGTTGGAGCACAAGGGAGAAAGACCTGAAGTTCGCCAAGGAGATTCTGAATCCAAATGAGTTCTGCTGCCGCAGAAGCAACGGCTCTATATTCTGCCTCAGTGGATGACCTGGCTACGGTGGATTGTTTTTTTGAACTCCAAGATATAAGAGTGGATCCCAAATATATGGCATAGGCTGTTGTAGATCGACGATCAGCAGGACAAGTACCCCAATCCGCATCAGAAAGGCGGAAAGAGTAAGAGCGGGAGAATGAGGGATGAACAGAGAAAGGTGTTTAGTGCCATTCAGATAGCGAAGCACTCGTTTTATAGCCAGTATTCTGGATACTAGAAGCTTCTTAGTAAAATATCTATAACAGAATGTATAAGTGGGCCTATGGGCTTTTACTCTCGTAGCGAGTACATTATGCAGGAAGAAAACGAAGAGCTATACGCGTCGTAGATGAAGCGAGGAAGAAGCCGCAGAGCAGGTATGTTCCTTGTCACCGGTGACTGCAAGTTACCATGAGCAAGACGGGGAGTGTAGAGTTACTCCTTGCTTCGCTAGTTAGGTTTGCAAAAGTACCCAGTGAAGAGAATGACGAAAGCACAAAGCCATGTATGTGTTTGTTCGAAGGTTTAGGAGAGAATGGAGAAGGTACAGAGACATGTATGTTTGCTCGACAGTTTGGGTTGTAAAACTGACGGAAGGGAAGATAACGGAGATGGGTGCATAGCATGGATGTATTCTTGTTTACCAGTTGGTTGCAAAATTACCGTTAAGAAGAGGGATGAAGAGAGGGTAGAGCAGGTAATGCTTCTTGTCGCCAGTTGGTGGCAGAAATACCGCAGTGAAGAGACAGCTAGCTGTTGAGGATAATGAGAGGAGTCCCTGTGCTCCTGTTCGCTGGTGGGTTGCAAAAAACCGTGAGTGCAGATGAAGAGAGCATGGAGCACATATGCTTCTTGCTCGATAGCCAAGCTTACAAAGTCACTGTCATGGAGAAAATGAAGAACGTGGTGGAGTATGTTTGTTCTGCTATCGCCACCGTGAACAGAGTTGAAGAGAGCAGCGGGTGTGTATGTTCTGGCTCAATAATCTGAAGAGAAAGAAGAAGGTAAGAGCACGTATTTTCTGGATGACTGCTTGAAGATGATGAAGAGGGTGAGAGGATATATGTTCTCTAATTGACAGTGGGGAGAGAATGAAAGTGGTGGAACATGTTCGTTCCTCATTCTTCTGTTTAAGTTGCAAAAACCATGGAGAAGAGACTGTATGTTCCTTTGTTCGCCGACATGAGGAAAAGGAAGAGAGCAGTGAACATGTATGTTTTCCTCGTTCTGTTTGGGTTGCAAAATGAACTAGAATTGGGACAAGGAAAAGAGGTGCAGAGAGCCATATGCTTATTGGTTTCGCCAGTTTGGTCGTAAAGTTACCGGCGTAAGAGAATGAAGAGAGCAGAGCTCGTATTTCCTCCGCAACACCGACATGAAGATAGGAAGAGAGGTGGAGCTGTTGCTCCCTGGTCGCCAGTGCGTGAATGAAGAGAATGAAGGAGTTTTGAGCAGAGGTATTTTGTTCCTGGCGTTCTTCTATTTTTAGAAAGAGAGATTCATCGAGATTTTAGGGTTGGGATTTGTCTGTCGGCTGTGGTTTCGGTGGTGGCATGGATAATACTCGCACGTCCGTCGGTTTGCCATTACCGATAGTAAAGGGAAAGATTGCCAGAGCATGGGTGTACGAGTTCTTTAGTTGAGTGGAAAAAAAATTTGAAGGCAACGACAATGAAAGACAGAGCATGGATGTTTTTTTGTTGTCGTCCCCTTGGAATAAAAATGGGATGGTCTCTTTTATAAACAAATGCAGGGTTTTGAAATTTTCTTGGGGGCTGGGCTGCGTTTATATGTGGGTACTGACATGGGCATTGTGAGGATGGGCTGGGCGTGTGTTGACAGGGGTCATGGGGCTTGATCAGAGGGATACAGACATGTAAAAAAAAGAATTCAAACTAGCCCACCCACTAGGATCGAACCATGGACCTCCTACCCCTTACAAGCATACACTAACCAATTAAGCTACCACAGAACTCAACATATTCAGGTCGAAAATAATACTCAAAAGCTAATGCAAGCTGAATAAAGCAAAGTAAAAACACTCACGTTTCTACCCAAATTCGAACCCATGACCTATTGGCAACCAAATGGAAACACTAACCAGCTAAACTATGACAAAAATCAATATTTGGATGTGAGAAATAATACGGAAGTCTAATTCAAACTAAATGAATTTTCTAACAACGTTGTCGTTTTTAAAAGGAAATATACAGTGAAACGAATGATGCAAAAAAATAAAATGAAAATGTAACAAAGTACGAAATAAAATTATAATAAGTACATGAAATAATGAAATAGTACTACTATTATAATGTACAAGTGATGGTAAATATGATGGAATGAACAAGTAATAAAAATAAAAAAAATAAGATGAAGTTAAATCAAATAAACAACAAAAAGAGGTATACTAAAATGAAAAATAATAGTGAAAAAGTGTATAAAATGATATAAATAACAATGAAAATGATGATGATAAAAAGTAAATATACAGTAGAAATAAATACGTAACAAACTGAAAATAAAAGATAACATAATAATTAAACAAATAAGCAATAACAAGGTAAGTGAATAAAACAAAAGGGACGGGTTTAAAACTGTATTGTCGTTTGGAAATTCATTTTCGGAAAATCATGCATTTATGAAATGCTTTGAAAAGGATTAAAAAACGATGGTTTCGTTTCGGCACACACGCTAATACGTTTTGAAAAAGAAAGGCAACGACCCCTCTCATTATTTCGCAATTTGCTTTATAGGGTGAGAATTTTTGGTGTCTACAAGGTCTGCTACAGATTTTACATTTTCTTCCTCTGTTCAATTCCTTTCTTTGTCCAATCAATTCCCAAATGTTCCTACACTTAATCCTACATGTTTAAGCACCTAATTAAGCTCCTAAACATCCTCAATTCCTTTACCAACTTCTTACTTCTTTTCATACTAATTTACACACTTAATTTCTACATTTGCATTCTAGCACTTACATTATTTCTCCTAGTTGTGTTATGCTACAGATTTTGGTTCCTACTTCCTACATACATAATTTCCTCTCTGAATGCCATTCCCAAGGCCTACAATGCATTATCCTGCTTCTTCAAGTTCAACACTCATTTTACTAGGTCTTGCACACAAGTTCTCCTAGTTTCTCCAATACATTCCGACACCTTTTTGCTACAGATTTTACACTCTTTCATTCACATACTACTACTACTACTATACTACCATTTCGTAGTTACTAAACATCCTTACTCAATCCAATATATACCTTGTTCTCCCAATCACCAAGTCATCCATAAATGCACATTTTCCTACTAAAATTTTGCCATGGTTTACCTACAATTCTAACTTCTCCACATATATATTTTTCACCAAATTCATTCCTAATCTAGCCACACCCATACAAGGATCCTACCAGCACTCAAAGCAATTCTTAATACATCAATACACTATCAAGCAACAATACTAATACACATTCCCATTACATTTGGCTTCAAGGCCTACAATCCACATACTTACTCACAAATGCTTAAACTTCCACAACTTCAATACTAATACAGTGTTTGGGTTCTTTAAATTGGTTTACCCATTCCCATTACTCTAATGCATTTAAAATATAGCATTAAGAAGGAGCTCTTACCTTGAGCTTATATTTCCTTCTTTAACTTTCCAATTCTCCTCTCCTTCTTGCACAAATCGGTCACATGGGGAATGGAGTTGCCAAACTCCATTCCTATCACCCAAAGCACACAAAACAAGTATAATTAACATACTAACCCCTTAATTAATGCTAGTTCATAGAAATATTTAGAACACTAATTTTAGGGTTTACCTTTGGAGTGTTTTAGGAGGGTTTTAGCCCTTGGTTCAAGAAGGTGATTCCACCACCATTGCAAGGTTGAATTGATGCTCAAAAGAGAGAGAAAAATAAGGCATTACAAAGGGAAAAATCAGCTACCAAAAGAAGGTGGAGAAAACTTGAATCTTTTATGGAGATTTTTACCTTAATGGAGAGAGGAGACTCCAAGCTACCCATTGATGTTATTTTCTCTTTGAATGGGGAAAACCCATCAAGATGAACTTCCTCATTTTTGGATTTTGAAAAGAGAGAAGTGTAGAGGAGGATGAGGGGAGTAAGAATATGTAATATTTTTGCATTTAGAGTTCAAATGAAGGTGGAACATGGAGAAGAAGTGAGGAAGCCATTGTTGTTGTTGAAGCTTCAAAATCGCCAGCCCATGAGGAGAAAGAGAGAGAAATCGGCGGGAAGGGAGGAAGAAGAAAGAGAAAAGAGAAATAAGATAGTGAGGTGAGAGAAAAGGTTAAAGTACTTTTCTACTTTTCCTATTTTGCTTTTTGGTTCCCTTTACTTATTAGCTAGTTACATGTGTGTGTGAGGGTTATTTGACCCATTAAAAATCAGCCCCACACATTACTACTAGTTGGAGCATTTTTCGTCTTTTACAGAAAACGCTCGTTATTTTACCTGGTTTGGGTACTATTCACTAACCGGGCCCATTTTCTGGAATTTTCTCGTTTCTTTAATTTTATTGGTTATTAATTTCCATTAATGCTTAATTATTGTTATTTAATGATTTATAATTTTTACGGGTTCGTTTGACCACTTAAAATCATGTGTTCGTTTTTTCTCGAAAAACGTGCGCTAAAGCTCTATTAGCGTTTTAATACATTATTTGGATCCGTTTTCTTCGGGAATTGTTCCCATATATTATTTAGGCCTTATTAAGCCTTTAGAATCCCTATAATACGCTAACCGATGTCTCATACCCCCTATGGTTATTTAACGCTTATTTAGCGTTTTTTGCTTTTTAAGTGTTTCTTTAATTCTTTTGGATTTATTTTTCCTTACCAATATTAATTAGGCACCATTAGGCCCTTAAATACCTATTATGATAATTTTAATCGTTATATTTAAGTTCGGGGTATTTCAATCTACCCCCCTTAAGAACTTTGTCCTCAAAGTTGTTCGAGGTTATAGGATTACTATACTTACTCATTCATACATGTCTAATACCCAAAAGTCATACATTCTTCCTCCTTACTATTTCCCAACTCCATTACTCAAGGTTTCTACTTTCCATACCATACCAATGTACAATGGTTACTCCAATCCGCGTTACTATCGACCATCTGGTTCCTCATTACAAAATTTATACATACATGCAGTGCAAAGCTATCCCCAAAGCAATGCAATCCACATTACAATCCCGCAGGCACTCCGGTCATCTAGACACATGACTCCTCTATGTCCCGCTGCCCTTGGAATAATACAATATGATATACTACTATCTTCTTCGGTATGTGCTTCTAATAATCCTCAATCTCCAGTCTAAGGGAAATTCTTTCACCACTACTAATTTGAAATTTCTCTAAAACACACAACTCCAAATTCCAATTTATATTCATTACTTCTATCCTATGTGTGATTCTTGTGACCACTTGAGGGGAGCTTCAAGAATCATTCGACCCTGATGTGATCAGCATCAGTGTTGAACTATCTTTCCACTCCAATTTGTGTTCGGTCTCCCTTGAGCTGATCAGGATCAATTTCGACTTCCCACATCAGTTTCAAACAACCAAATAATTCAATTATTTTCACTTTCTATCTTTTTACTCTTTCTAGTCATAATTACAAATTCATACAACTCCAAAGGTTGGAATTCAGTCCATCAATCATTCTCACTCTACTTCCAAATTCTTTTCTTCGAGATTCAATACCTAAGTGCTCATTTCATCAACCTTCACTACTTCCATCCATTACTCTCCATCATTTCAAATATTCTAACTAGGGATTACCATACTTGTAGAATTAGTTGTCCTCAATTTACTTCCAATAACTTACCTAGGTATACACTACTCCTAAACTTCATTCATCTACTACTCTCATTCATTTCGTACTACTTCTTCAAAGGCTACAATACTTGTGGAGCTCCGCCCACTACTCATTACTCTTCCTTACCAATACTCTTACACCGGGGTTACAAGATGGGTATATTCGTCCTATGGTATTTGCATCTCTCATGCCTAATTACCACAATTACAATGTGAATGAATACATATGTTTATTTAACATAGTACCAATCATCAATTTGATTCTCATTTGTGCTATGCACATTATAGTTTAAGTGTTTTATTCATGAAACTTATATTAAGCGGTTTTCGCTCTACCCCCCTTAAAAGGGATTACGCCCACGTAATCTACCATATGTTATTATTATTAAACATTGGTTTACTCAATTTGAGCAATCTGAAGCGTTTAGCTTCACTACGGTATACTATATAATATGCTCTACTCAAGGGTCTTAACCATATCAATGGTTTAGTCTTTGCACCAAGAATTCCTATATGAGTTTATTTAACTCATAATTAATTCGGTTCTAGTCTATTAGGCTTCAAGGCATTAATAGCCATTCTCTCATATTTACTAGGTGTATTAAACCTCTTAGCTAGGGCCCACTAGCTTCTGCTGCGTGACCCTGATAACCTTAGTGGTTAATTCGCTCTTTGGTTATTCCAAATGTACTACACATTGCCTTTTTATCCCTCTATTGTGGAAATAAGGTTTACTAACAGTGTGGTATCTTTTACCGCTGTTTGAACTCAATGAGTTTAAGATTTATAACCAGCTCTCTGGCAATCTATTATGTATACTATTTGTACTCCCATGATTATTCACTAAGTTCCTCCGACTTATTGTCGGGTGAGGTTAAGTAGCTACTTAGTTGTAGTGTTTTGTCTATTGTCAATAGCTTCTGAATTATACCAGTTCTTCTGGTTCAGTACAAGTGTTCTTTACTTGTATGACCTTGCATTTTCTATGCGTCGGTCCTAGTGACTTTGTTACGTCTTCCTTCACCTTTTATTCCAATGGAATTCACATCTTGTGATGGTTAGTGTGTTTTACACTCTTCGTGCTTCTTTGGCCTTAGGCCGCACGGTTTGTTGCTAAGCTTGCTTAACTGGCTTATGCTGTGTTTGTTAGTGGAAAGAAGGGTTTACTACGATTTACATTCTCCATATTCCTAGCTATCCCACTAGATCATTAGCTGCACAAGTGCAATACCAAAACACTCAGTCATACAGAGCGCAGAGGCGTAAACGCTTGGCAGTAAGTCACTTATGCGATAGGAATGAATATTTTTGCCTGTCTTCTCATACTTATACTCCGTGTCATTGTCTACTACTTCCTCATAGCGGTCGCTTGTTGCGCACCATTCTCTTACTCATTATACAACATTGTTCCTACTGATTCCGTTACTGTGGTAGTTTCTCTTTACTCATTGCCATTGTCGTTGGCACCATTTCCCTATGGTGTGAATACACCGAGGGTTTCTTGTGTTCGTGTGTATGACGGTTGTCATAGCATACCGCAATATTACTATCTTCCCACTGTGGAGATTTTTATTTCCATTTAGGTTTCATGTGTAGGTTAGCTTACCTCACATTACTTCATCATTTGTGATACAAGTTACCAAGTATCTAGGTTGACACTAGATGAAGTAAATTGTCTGGTTACAAGCTCTCTTGAGCGTTGGTCATTCGTGATGTGCAATGTGCACTCACATCAATTATTTTTGACAATTACTATCTTCCCAGAGCTGAGCATTGGTTATAGGCTCTAGCTGTGCAGTATTACTTGTATGTACTTCACCGGGACATCCCAAGAAACTTCAAGGGTTTTCTGGTCCCGTTCTATCATTGGTAAATGAAGTTCTTGTTGAGAGGCTTGTTTCCACTCATAGGTCTCATGGCAAGGTTTACCATGTTGGTGTTTACACAATGGTTCACCACATGCTTGGGTGCATATGGAGTATACGTACTCCTTTAAGTCGTGATGGTTTGGATATCTCATTTCCTTATTCCATCGCCCCTTGGCAATATCTATATGCGTAGGATTTATTGTTATAGTAGATAGAAGCCTTATCTAAGGGTTCACATTTTCACCACATTGGTGGTCTTTGGTTAATGAGGGGTATCTTCCCTTGGGTTTCCCGTAGTGTCCAAGTGTGGACTAGGCCATTGTTGGCATTATCATGATTCTTATGCCTCTGTGTTACCATTTCTACAGAAGGTATAAAGGGAAATTAAAAGCTTGTCAGCTGTATACTAGGCTGGTGCTCTAGTGACAGTGACATTGAGGTAGCCATTACTCCAAGCTGCTCTCTATGTTGAGCTTTAATTGGGTTGTTCAGTTGACGATCTATTTCCCGTATGAAGCAATATCTCTTGCGAGTCTTGTTATTAAATGGTGTGGGTTTTCCAACCATTTTAGTTTACATAATGTAGTTGGTTCATGGCTTTTAAGCCAAATTGCTGCAAGCTATGCTCTTTGCAAGCTGCTTATATATGTTTCCACTCATTGCATACCCCATAGGTTGGAGGTATTGCTGGGATCTATAGTAAGTCATGACATCACGCTTCCGTTCATAGGAGGCCCTCTAGGCAATCTGGTGTCAATCAGTGCCTTTTAGTGGTTGAGGGTATTTCCTGTTAAGTGAAATCCCTTCGGTGTCCTAACCGAGTGTTCGTTCTAGCTCCCGTGCCTTTATCATGACACTTCGTTCGACTGTTGTTAATTCAGACACCCTTCAAGGATTGCTCCTGGGTGTTATTGGTTACGCCGTTACATCCGGCTAATGTTTATGACATGTTGTGTCCACTATACCGCCTTGTTGTATTGTAGTTGAGCTACCCCTTTCAGGGTTATAACGTCTCCCGTTCTTGGTAGATTGTTTATACTTCCTCCTAGTGCTTAAGACTAGGTTTAATATCCTCTTCAATGATGGATTATGTTCCTTGGTAGCTTGTAATTGTTCTTGGGAACTCCGTCCCGTTTGTTGATCATTGTGATGTTCACGTTAGGCTTTTGCCTTACTGTGTTTAGGTTGGATATCCCTTCCAGCTGTCATGTATTTGTTTGATGTCTTTGAGACATATCCAATGTCTATACTTACTAGTCTGTGCCCTTTGCACTTCCTAGTTCTTATTCCTTATCTTCAGATGGATTTTCTGAGTTCCTTATACCTATTACTTAGTTGAGTTCCTTTTCCCTTGATTGTCTGAGGTGTCCAATTGTTCTGCTTTGAACTTACTCATGGTCCGTAGAACGGAGTTGACTACTTCCCGTGTTTTGTGCACTACATGTATACATACGTGGGGTACCTTGTTGATACGTTACAACTTACCCGACTATCGGTCAGGCCCACAAGCTCCTTCGGAGTGCGGTCGTCCCACATCCCGTAATTGGGTACACTCGTAGTGTTCGTCACACGCCTAGGTGAAGTATTCTGTTGTCAACTCCTCTTGTATCATTCTATGATACTCACCGTAATTCTGTTGGTTTGGTTTTTAAAATTCAAGGTTTAAAAGAAAGGTTGTGATTTTGAAAGAAAAATTGGGTTTTGAAATAACAGTTCGGTGTTAAAAGAAGTTTCTCATGGCGTGGCCATGTCTGAGGTCTTGACCAAGTCCAGCTTCTTGCTGACTGGTGCGTTCTTAATACAATGGTCGGGCCGTTAGGCCTCTCCAAGGTTCCATTCTTTCAGTTTTTAGGATGTGTGATCCTATAGTCGCTTTATTGCGGTCACGGTACATTACTATGTACTTGTGGTGTGTTAGGGTTCCTCTACACGTTTCTTGTTCTTACTGCACTTGCCGTGGCAAGTGCGTGGTACTAATGGTTTTTGGGTAACCCTATACCGATCACGGTATGGTTTCCACACGTATTCGGTAGTCTTGTCAACTCTCCCTTTGATCTATTGATCTATGTTTGGGATACTCGATCCCTTAAGCAACTTCTCAATGATCTTGACATGGATGTCGTTGATCGGGATATTTCTCCAATCCTTGGAGACTCCCATTTATTTGTCTTATGTTTTTCCTTGTTGCTCGTTCCCACTGGTTTACCGTAGTTATTGAGCCTTAGCTTGTTTAGGCACTACTCTTGTAGTCCTATCGGTTCATATCCCGTGGATATTCTTGTAGCTGTGTGAGCTATGTCGGTCAGGTATTGTAACCTTCTTTGGCGTTATAGTTTTGGAGTTAACCACTCCCGACTATGTCCTTAGTCGGCTAGTATACCGTTAGTGGCATTATTTAGATATTACTGTCCCATAGACTTGTGTCTCGGGTTTTGTTATTGTTCCTCTTCTACTTCGTTGCACGCTTAGTGCTTCTTTCCTGCTGCTGGTTGCCTAGCCAGGTTTCGCGACTGCTAAGCACGTCGCAGCCATGCTGTTGTAAGTTGTAGCCTCCTTATGGTTGGAGTGTTCATTCTACCGCTATTAAGTGCGGGTATTGTTGTTCAACCGGGATCCATCTCCGGGACTTCCAATTCTTGGAATCTACTATATGTCAGGTTCTTGTTTACTGTATGATGATTTCACTACTGTCAGATCGGGTTTTCCCGAGTGTGAGAGGACTTTCCTTCTCTCTGGCGTTCTTTCCCAAGTTATACAATAGGGTTTGCGTGGGCGGGACTGGTATTGTAGTATCCGGTACTCACCGGAAGTTCCTAACTAGCATATCTCTAATGCTATCACTCAGCCTCAGCCCTAAGCTTCTAATTCCTAACTCGGTATTTCCGTCATCAGAGCGATACTTCGCTCTGATACCACTTTTTGTAACACCCCTACCGCTAATACCGTCATTACCGTCCAATCACAACGTACTTACATACCTTCGCAGCAGATACTTACATACACAACGGTGGTGATACAATGCCGCCACCCACGTGACTAACAAGGCTACTACTACTACATACAACATCGGTCTGATGGACCGGAATATCCGAGTGATACACAAATACAATCTTCACTACAATTACCAATTAGGTACTACAACTTCCCATTCAATACAATACTCCATAAGTTCAATACAATATATTACACCTAGTTTACTAAGATCCTTATACAAATACAACACCTCTTTCAATTCATAGATACTCATTAAGAGTCTAACCACTACCCATTCCTCACAAACTACTTACTTTCTAAGTACAAGGGGTGTGCCACATAGTACACTTCTACATTCTGTTTCTAACTATCCAAGTGTAGCCACCGGTCTCCTAACTCGACCATATCCGCTTCGGGTACCTGCACACTAAAAACGTTGCCCCTAGGGGCTCAGCTTTCGCTGCATATGACTTCCGCATACCCCGCGTACTAGCGAGGGTACGCCTACCACTTGGTCGAATTCATGCAATTCATTTTACAGATACATACATACATGCTTCATACATACATACATGCTTCATACATACAAACATTTCAATACATACAAGTAGTCCATACAAGCCAACTGATTCTTACTTACCTTTCCTGAAACACGCATACACAGTACATACCCAATACATACGCAATACATACACATTACATACACAATACCAAATACATGTTAGCTCCATTTGTCCACCCGGGTTAATCGGGTGAAGATTACTCTTTTACTCGGGGTCAATGACTTACACCAGCCAAGACCATTACTCATACAATACTTACTTTACTTACTACTTACTCAAGTCAAGTCGTCGGGACCTCCGGCCCGGGGACTACTCTGTCCCACCACCGGATTTACTTGGTTCACTAATCCAGGATGCTACCCATTTAAGGGGTTTGGGCCGTGGACCAGCTTAAGAACCAGGAATCGGATCCAACCTCTTGTGTCTCCTCATCCTCATGCTTGGCCAAAACTATATCGGACTTCTACTCATTCCATTTTACTCAATACTTACGTTAGGAGTTAGGTAGTTAGGAATTAGTAGAAGTCACACATCCAAGCCACATCCACAAATACATTGCTCATATACACATCCATACAAAATGCAATACAATACACAAGTACGCTACAAGATACAAGTTCACTTCTTCATCATTCATATATTTCATGAATTATACAAACTAGTGTTCAAGACAATATACATCAAGAACAACCTAAGCAAGCACAAGTAGGTGCAAAATAGTCCGATTCGTGCATTTATCTTATTAGGTGATCAAATAAGCACACAAATCGGGGTAACCAGGTTAGGATACAGAGCATGAAGAAATCATACCTTTTCCCGGAATTTACTTTACCGGGTGTTCCCTTGTTCCTTTGGTTCACTCTCGTTCCTCGAGTCTTATTCTTGAACCGATGACTACATGCCAAATGGTTCAATTAATACTAAGCATTACCATACATACATAACTACTACTCCCGTACTTACCCCTTATCCCGTTGTCTCGGTTTAACTTAATGTTCTTAAACTTACAATTTTCTTACTTACTTCTCAAACTTGCTTATACCTTAATGACCCTTAAACTTCATTAATTGAGTACTAATTACCTTATATTAACATTACCATTCTCTTCCTTACCTTAAACCCCATTTAATAAACTTAAAATTCATTTTTGGTGTTGGTCCGGGACCTTGTCGGGTCCTTAGTCCCGGACCAACACTGGTCTCAAGTCTCGGCTGATTTTCTTTTATGGTCCGGGACCTTGTCCCCATCTCAAGTCCCGGACCAAGTGGTTGTTCAAACTCTCGGCATGTTTTTCATTATGGTCCGGGACCTTGTCCCTATCTCAAGTCCCGGACCAGGCACAATCTGCTACTCTCGGGGTGTTTATAGGGGGTGGTCCGGGTCTTGGTCCTGGACCTAAGTCCCGGACCATCACAAGTCTGCTACAGATTTTACATTTTTCTTCCTCTGTTCAATTCCTTTCTTTGTCCAATCAATTCCCAAATGTTCCTACACTTAATCCTACATGTTTAAGCACCTAATTAAGCTCATAAACATCCTTAATCCTTTACCAACTTCTTACTTCTTTTCATACTAATTTACACACATAATTCTACATTTGCATTCTAGCACTTACATTATTTCTCCTAGTTGTGTTATGCTACAAATTTTGGTTCCTACTTCCTCCATACATAATTTCCTCTCCTAATGCCATTCCCAAGGCCTACAATGCATTATCCTGCCCTTTCAAGTTCAACACTCATTTTACTAGGTCTTGCACACAAGTTCTCCTAGTTAATCCAATACATTCCAACACTTTTTGCTACAGATTTTACACTCTTTCATTCACATACTACTACTACCATTTCATAGTTACTAATCATCCTTACTCAATCCAATATATACCTTGGTTCTCCCAATCACCAAGTCATCCATAAATGCACATTTTCCTACTAAAATTTTGCCATGGTTTACCTACAATTCTAACTTCTCCACATATATACTTTTTCACCAAATTCATTCCTAATCTAGCCACACCCATACAAGGGTCCGACCAGCGCTCAAAGCAATTCTTAATACATCAATACACCATCAAGCAACAATACTAATACACATACCCATTACATTTGGCTTCATGGCCTACAATCCACATACTTACTCACAAATGCTTAAACTTCCACAACTTCAATACTAATACAGTGTTTGGGTTCTTTAAATTGGTTTACCCATTCCCATTACTCTAATGCATTTAAAATATAGCATTAAGAAGGAGCTCTTACCTTGAGCTTATATTTCCTTCTTTCCTTTCCAATTCTCCTCTCCTTCTTGCACAAATCGGTCACATGGGGAATGGAGTTACCAAACTCCATTCCTATCACCCAAAGCACACAAAACAAGTATAATTAACATACTAACCCCTTAATTAATGCTAGTTCATAGAAATGTTTAGAACACTAATTTTAGGGTTTACCTTTGGAGTGTTTTAGGAGGGGTTTTAGCCCTTGGTTCAAGAAGATGATTCCACCACCATTGCAAGGTTGAATTGATGCTCAAAAGAGAGAAAAATAAGGCATTACAAAGGGCAAAAATTGGATACCAAAAGAAGGTGGAGAAAACTTGAATCTTTTATGGAGATTTTTACCTTAATGGAGAGAGGAGACTCCAAGCTACCCATTGATGCTATTTTCTCTTTGAATGGGGAAAACCCATCGAGATGAAATTCCTCATTTTTGGATTTTGAAAAGAGAGAAGTGTAGAGGAGGATGAGGGGAGTAAGAATATGTAATTATTTTTGCACTTGGAGTTCAAATGAAGGTGGAGCATGGAGAAGAAGTGAGGAAGCCATTGTTGTTGTTGAAGCTTCAAAATCGCCAGCCCATAGGGAGAAAGAGAGAGAAATCGGTGGGAAGGGAGGAAGAAGAAAGAGAAAAGAGAAATAAGAGAGTGAGGTGAGAGAAAAGGTTAAAGTACTTTTCTACTTTTCCTATTTTGCTTTTTGGTTCCCTTTACTTATTAGCTAGTTACATGTATGTGAGGGTTATTTGACCCATTAAAAATCGGCCCCACACATTACTACTAGTTGGAGCGTTTTTCGTGTTTTACAGAAAACACTCGTTATTTTACCCGGTTTGGGTACTATTCACTAACCGGGCCAGTTTTCCGGAATTTTCTCGTTTCTTTAATTTTATTGGTTATTAAGCTTCCATTAATGCTTAATTATTGTTATTTAATGATTTATAATTTTTACGGGTTCGTTTGACCACTTAACATCACGTTTTCGTATTTTCTCGAAAAACGTGCGCTAAAGCTCTATTAGCGTTTTAATACATTATTTGGATCCGTTTTCTTCGGAATTGTTCCCATATATTATTTAGACCTTATTAAGCCTTTAGAATCCCTATAATACGCTAACCGAGGTCTCATACCCCCTATGGTTATTTAACGCTTATTTAGTGTTTTTTTGCTTTTTAAGTGTTTCTTTAATTCTTTTGGATATATTTTTCCTTACCAATATTAATTAGGCACCATTAGTAGGGGTGAGCATTCGGTTCCGGTTATTCAGTTATAACCGAGAACCAAAATTATTTCGGTTTTTTTAACCGAAATTTTTAACCGTTTTTAAAAAATTCGGTTATTCGGTTATACCCGAATTAAAATTTGGTTCGGTTTTTGGTTCCCATGTTGGGTAATTTGGTTTACCCGAATAACCGAATAATATGTAAACTTCATACGCTGCGTTTTGTGTGTCAAAATACAACCCTAATTATATTCTGAAAAATTTTGTACGCACGCGCCGCGTACGCGCCTCTCTCTTTCTCTTCAACCTCAATTTTTTTCAGTCGTCGCTGGTTTTGCTGTTCCTGCTCAGCGCCTCTGCACATCTCTCGACTCTCACACCAGCTTCAGCCAGGTAATTTGATTTCTCCATTCTCTTCAATTCAATCTTCATTCTAGCACTGTAATTTCTTCATTTTTGAAAGGGTTAAGCACTGAACCTCTCCGCATTCTCCTCTGTGTGTCCGCATCTTCTCTGGTCACTGCCGAGATCAATCACTGTGCTTATATTCATTATCTTCTTCTTTGTGTTTGTGCCAGTTCCACCTTGTGCAGAGATTTTTAATCCGCACCTCTGTTAATTCTCTTCTTCGTGTCTGCGCCTGCACTGTCGCTGGAACTGCTCATCTTTCTCAGCAAAAATTTTGGAATTGGTAATCTACTAGAACTTATCTTCTGTTTGAATTTTTGATTGCTTCTGCGCAGATTTCCATTCTTGAAACTACCGAGCATTTAATACACTACGTACGATATTATTGCTTCTGCTGAGATGTCAATTGTGTACACTACGACAAAAGAAGTGTCTAAAATCACTAATTAAACAAATTTTGTACGTTGTCGTTGCGTCTTCTTCAACCTCCAGGTACCAGCGAAAGCGAAACCGCCGTGACTAGCAACATCACAAACACCTCTTCCTGCGTCTTCTTCAACTTTGTACGCTAACAGCTAACTGGCTCTTCTATCGGTTTGGAGAATACGACAACCCCGTGTAACTCATACAGAAGAAGAAGCTCGTCAATCACCGGGGCACAAAACTATTCCTGTAACTATTTTCTTCTCAATTTTGCGGATGCTTCTTTCTCAAATGTACTCTCTGTAACTATTTTCTTCTCGATAATTTCAATCTCTTTCTCAATTTTGTACGCTGCGTCTTGATTCTCCTGCTTTCTGTAGAGATTAATCACCAAAGGTCTGGAACCACTCATCTGTAGCTGGCACAACAAATTGTGGACGGGACTAGAATTCCAGAGCTGGTAATACTCGAACTTAGCTTGATTTCATTTTTTATGTTGCTCCATCTGAAGCATTGCGCCTATATTCATTTTTTTCTTTGAGTGTTGCGCCAGTTCCACCTTGTGAGAGATTAATCACTGCACCTTGTTAATTCTCTTTTGTGTGTGATTTTTTTCTGTTGCATTAGAAGAAGAGATAGAGTATTCTTTCTTTGAGTGTTGCGCCAGTTCCACCAAAGTACTAAAGTAGTATATTTCTATTAGCTTATCAGCTGAGCTGAAGGGTTTGGTTGATTTGAAAAGGGAAAGAAATTAGTGGGATGATAAAAATTTGTTTGGATTTTGTAGTACTACATTACTTCTTTGGACTTGTTTCTTCTCGTTCTTCATATCCAAACTTTGAATTGTAAATATTACTATTATGATTAATGATAACGCATTGATTAATAGAACTCATTGATCTTAAGAATTTTGATTTGGTGGAATGATGATGGTCTTGCTCCATTGAATGATCTTCATTCTCTTTTATTAAACCAGCTGATATTTCTTGTCTGATTTAGGAAGGAGCTGATAATATGCATTTTCACAAAATATTAGAAGTGTTTGATCTTTGAGCTACTATTTCTTCCTCTGTTTTTGCTGATCCTACTATGCTTTTCAGATGTTTTTTGTTTTAGCTTACAGCAGTTTCTATGCCACTCTTTCTTTCTCTGTTTCTATGATCTAGTTTACATGGAGAAATTCGGTTGCTTTTTTTTGTACATGGAGAAATTTGTTTGTTGTTATGGTCTATTTTCAATATTCACATGTATATTGTCTGTACAATTACATGGAGAAATTTGTTTGCTGTTTTTTTGTACCTCTTTGCTGTTTTTTTTTAAACATGTATTTTTGCTCATTACTTTGCTGCTATCTATGATCTAGTTTTGTCTAGATCTTTTGTGTGTGATTTTACTGAGGTATCGATGTTGCAGATGGCTTCTAGGGGTGTACATGAATCTGTTCATTCAGTTACATCCCCAAATGATCCAGAATCTGATGCTCAAGCTCAAATAGGAAATGAAGAAGATGATGAGCTTGGGGTCCCAACTGAATTTGAAGGAACATTTTCAGATTCTCATACTCAGCCAACAAAGGAAAGAAAAGAAAAACTATGCCTCTTAGATCTTCAGTGTGGAAGCACTTCGACAGGTTAACCGACAAGAATGGAAATCTGCGAGTCATTTGTAAGCACTGTAAGAAATCTTTTCCTTATAGTTCGAAATCTAGTGGCACAAGCTCATTGAAAAAACATGCTGAAGCTTGTGAGCTTAAGAATAGTAATTCTACCTCACAATCTGAGTTGGTTATTGGTGCTGAAGGGGCTTTAGGTAGTTGGAAATTTGATGAATCAGCTTTGAGAAAAGCAATTGCCTACTACCTTGTCATAGATGAGCTTCCACTTAAGCATGTTGAGAAGGCTGGGTTTAGGCGTTTAATGTCAGCTTGTTGTCCTAGATTTCAAATACCTTCAAGGTTCACTATTGCTCGAGACATTATTGAGATCTATGAGGGTGAGAGAGTAGCATTAAGAGCCATTTTACGCAATTCTTCACAAAGAATTTGCATCACCACAGACACATGGACGTCGGTCCAAAATATAAACTACATGTCCATCACAGCTCATTATATAGACAGCGATTGGAGTTTGCACAAAAAGATTTTAAATTTTTGTCCTATCACTAGCCATAGAGGAGAGGACATAGGCAAAGCTATTGAGAGTTGTCTTCGTGAATGGGGTTTGGAACATGTTTTTACTGTCACAGTTGATAATGCTAGTGCTAATGATTTAGCTATTGAGTATCTGAAGAGGAAAGTGAAGAACCGGGGAAATGCAGTTGTTGATAGTAAGCATATGCACATGAGGTGTGTTGCTCACATTCTGAACCTTGTTGTTGTTGATGGTATAAAACAACAAGAAGCTCAACAAGTTGTGAAAAGAATCAGATTTGCTGTGAGATATGTCAAGAAGTCTCCACAAAGGCTTCACAAATTCAAAAAGTACATTGAACAGGCAAGGATACAAAGTAAAGCACTTTTGTGTCTAGATGTGCCCACTAGGTGGAACTCAACATATTTGATGTTGGAGGCAGCTGAAAATTTGAGAAAGCATTTGAGATCTATTCAGAAGAAGATTCACTCTTTAAACTTGAGATGGAATCAGAATGTGGTCTTCTTGATGAGAATGATTGGACCATTGCAAGAAACTTGATTGCTTTTCTTAAAAAGTTTTATCTGTTGACTTTGAAGGTTTCTGGTTCCTCTTATGTCACTTCTAATATCTTCTTCCCTGAGATTGTTCAAGTAGCTGGTTGGCTGAAATTGTGGTGTGCGAAAAATGATCCACTCATCAAGTCTATGGCTGTTAAGATGAAGGACAAGTATGACAAGTATTGGGGCAATATTGACAAGATGAATATGTTGATATTTATTGCTTGCATACTTGATCCACGACGAAAATTCAAGTATATCGAGTATGTTCTGAATGAAACATTTTCCTCAACACCTGACAAGGCAACAACGATTTGCAACCAAGTGAAAGATAGTTTGATTGAGCTGTTTGAGTGGTATGAGAAGAAACTGAAGATAGTTGAATCAAGTGGGCCAAACACCAGTTCATCTTGTAATATTGGAAATGAAACTCAAGAGATGGAGTTGGTGTATGAGATGGATGAAGAGTTTTATTCATTGATAGAGACTGATGATGATTTATCTGATTTGGATAGATATTTGAAGGAGAAGCCAATGAAGGGAGAACTTGATATCTTAAAGTGGTGGAAGCAAAACACCATCACCTACCCCATACTTAGTGAGATGGCCCGTGATGTTTTAGCTGTTCCTATTTCTACTGTCGCATCCGAATCAGCATTTAGCACTGGTGGAAGAGTACTTAATGACTTTAGAAGCTCATTAAGCCCTCGTATGGTGGAAACCCTCATATGCTCTCAAGATTGGTTCAAGAGTTCATTTGTTGGGGATGAGGAAGATGAAGAATCTGTTCAAGAAATGGAAAAAGGTATTTAACCATGCTAAGTTTTTATTGGTTTAAATTTATTGAAGTGTGATAATATGTTCTAATATGTTAATATCTTTCATTTTTCAGAATTTGCCAAATTTAATATTGGTAAGAACGTGTCGGGTAGTCAACCTTCAGATGCGGTAAGATTCATGTCTCATGATTATTATGGTTTGTTAATCTTCTAATTTGTCAATATCTTTTTGTTTATATCTTTTTGGTTTATATCTTTCTGTTTATATCCTTTATTGTCTCTTATGGTGTTACCGTTGTTATCTTTGTATACTCAGGAGCTAGATTGCCAGTAATACGTGATTCTTAAAGTTTAGTGAAGAAGCTAATAGCTTTTTAAGATGTATGTGAGTGGCAGCACCTATATGCCTTTGATTACTCTTCATCTACTAAGCTTCTGAATTGTAATGCCATAAACAGGAATATGAGTTTGAATTCTCTTGAAGGATCTTTGCCGATACCAACTGCGTTTGTCGCCTGGTGAGAGGAGTGGGAAGTATGAGAAGACCTATGGCGAGTGCTTAAATGAGGAATGTCATTCAGTTCTACATTTTAGATTTTCTTATGCTTGCTTTTTTTGTTTGGAAAGATTTGGATGAAGTGTGAATTATGGATTGTGCTTGAATGTATGGCGGTGCTTGAAGTGTGAATTGTGGATGAAGACGTATGGTGGTGCTGTCCAGATATTTTTTGTATGGCGAGTGCTTGAATGCGAATTGTGGATGAAGTGTTTTTGGAGTTGTTGTTAACTTATGCTTGCTTTTTTTTGTTTGGAAAGATTTGGATGTGGAATGTCATTCAGTTCTACATTTCAGATTTTCTTTCCAGTAATTTGGTTTTATATTTTGTAATTTGGTTTTTTTCCTGTAATTCGGTTTTTTTTGCAATTCGGTTCCTTTTTTGCAATTCGGTTCTCGGTTATATTTCGGTTCTCGGTTATAATTCGGTGAGAACCGAAAACCGAATTAAAACTTTCGGTTTTCGGTTCGGTTTTCAGTTCCAGCTTTAAAAAAATTCGGTTATTCGGTTCTCGGTTATTTCGGTTCTGAAACTGAAATTCAGTTATTCGGGTAGAACCGAACAAAAACCGAAAACTGAACTTTTTTCCTTATTCGGTTTTCGGGTAGAACCGAATAACCGAATGCTCACCCCTAACCATTAGGCCCTTAAATACCTATTAGGATAATTTTAATCGTTATATTTAAGTTCGGGGTATTTCAGTATTCCCTTTCCTCCTTCTTATCCCTATCATCATCTTTAACATAAACAAATATTTATATATATTGGTATAAAATGTATATAAATAATAATATATGATACATAATTTTTATCAATATTAATGTACAATTTTTATATCTAATAGAAATATAAATATATTTTATTTATAATTTATATCAGTATAAATATAAATATGGCTATGAATATAATATATATTATATAAATATTTATTATTTATCATTTATAATTTAAAAAAATATTAATATTAATATAAATTTATTATTTTTATTTATATTTGAAAATGACAAATACTACCTATAATATATAAATATTATTTATAATTTAACTATAATAAAATTCTGAAATAATAATACATTTTATTAATAATTTAATAAATATATATATATATATATAATCAATTATACATATTAGTTATAATTTAAATTAATATGAACAAATATGATATTATATATTAATAAATATTATTTAAACTTTAAATGCTATAAAGATAAAAAATTATTAATATGTATTGTTTATAAAGTTAAAAATATTTAATATATATAACATATAATATATGAAAATATTTATATATATTTTTACAATTTAATTAAATATTATGAAATTTTATTAATAATATTATTAAAAATTTAAATACTATTAAATTCAGAAATATCAATATAAAGTATATGGAATTTATATAAATACTTTTTTATATAATATACAATATAAATAAAAATTATTAATAATATATATATTAATAAATATTATTTATAAATTAAATAATAAAAATTAATATATTATATATGTGCAAATTTCAAAAAATGTTATATATAATATATATAAATATTAATATACATCATTCATAATTTAAAATTATTTACATATCTATATAATTTATAATTATTAGTATATGTTACATACAAATTAGATAAATATTAATATATATTATTCATAATGTAATTAAGTATTAACACTTCTGTGTTTGGAACCAAACAACAACAAAGACAATCATTGAGAATTATATTCCGTTTCCGTGTTAGAATCAAATAGACTTCTTGATATGGGGGAATTCCTTTCCTTTCCATTCCCTTTCCTGATTTGATTCTGTTTCCTCGCCTTGAAGTAGAGCTGATCAACTGGGTGGACGGGCCGAGTTCGGATCGGGCTAGACATAAATTTTCAATCCAATCGGGCCAAGTGTTTAGTCCAAACCCGCCCAATCGGGCCAATCACTTGAACCGAACCCGCCCACCTAAAAAAATGCTCATGCCATAGCCCGGCCCTTCCAGCCCGCTTTAACTCAAATTTCTATTTAGTAACATAGATTTTAAAGTATAGATACATAGTATAGATTTTAATGAGTGTGCACGACACAAACAAATTTTATAAGACGAAGAGTATGCGGTTCATTTAGTTGAATAATTACTATAGTATTATTGTAAGTATTTTATTACTTTTGTTTACATATTTACAATAACATATACTAATGTAAGATGTATTATGACATTCGGGTCGGGTCGGGCCATCAACTGGGCAGGATATTTAGTCATAACCCGACCCGAAAAATAATTCAGGCTATTTTTTTTGTCCAAAACCACCCAATTATTTTTTCTATCCATACTCATTGGTCAAAAATACGGACCGGACCGGACTGAACAATTAGGCTATCCTGATTATGATGGGCTATACCTTGAAGTGACCACACCCTTAGTTTTGAATCTTTCGATCTCTGCTGCGACTCTGCCTTGCGCCGCCACGCCCCGCCCTATCTTCTTCAATCTCCTCTTTGTGTTTGCGCCCCTCTCCCACTACTGCTGCCTACTGGAAACAACTTCTCACCAGAAAAAAAAATTGAAACCGGTAATACTCAACTGTCGAACGTATCTTCTCTTTGGCGGTAATAGTCGAAGGTATCTTCTCTCTAGCGGTAATACTCGAACGTATCTATCAGTGTCAATGATTTCTGGAAGTGCTCAATTAGTCATTGATTTCTTCTGTCCATAAATTTCGAACAAGGAACGGGAACTGCTCAAGCTCCAGCTCAATTCTATGGCGGTGCCGGTGAATGGTGATACTCGCACGCATCTGTTTGTGCCTGTTCCTTCTCGGATTTTCTTCTGTCGCTCAGTTCAGAACAAGGAACATACTTGCTCCAGCTCAATTCAATCCCATCTTGAACTAGCGAACTGAACCTGGAACGGTAATACTCAAACTTATATCTTTGTGCGAATGATTTCTGCAGCTGCTCAATTGGCTAATTTGAACATGATTTCTTCTGTTGCACAATTCAGAACAAGGAATGTTAGAAATATATAGATTAGAGTACCTACCTCTTGAGCGCAGCGGAATTAATAGGATTGTTCTTTTGCTCGATATCAACCGGATCGTCTTCCTTTGACAGCAACTGTTGAATCCTTCGCGTCTACCAGGTGGAGGAGGCCACTGCAGCACTCCCCACGCTATCCACGACCTAAGAACCCTACCACGGCTCTCTCTGTGTATTCTGTGGGAACTAGGGATTCTGTATTTTTGTCTGTTTCTGGAAACTAATTCCAGAGTCTCTACATATAATAACAACAGAAAGATTGTTATTCTTATCAATATTATTTGACGTTGGTTGTAACTAATATTTAACAAATAAATATTATCCTTTATTTATTACTTAAATAAATATAACCAACATCTCCCACCTGCAATGTGGATAACTCCAAACCAAACCTCTCAGGCCAGAATGAAGCATCCAAAAAAATTGCCAGCACCTTAAGTCCAATTTCTGTTTGACTAATCCAAACTCAATCTAGATCCTTCAACATATGGATGAGCAGGATACCGTGACCAATCACTATAACTACTAAAGTTACTGGCGCCAGCAATTGTCACTTCAGTCTGAACTACTCTTGTAAACTTTTCCTTTTACTTGGCATCGTATCTTAATGGCAATAACCGCTTTCCCAGAAGGTTACACTAAAACCGTAAAAACCATGGAATCTTGGTAATCCTTCCAAAGTAGCAGCATCATTACCACTATTACAACCCAAGTCAAAAGGTCAAAAGGTGCAAATAAAAATATTGACTCACACAGCGAAGGAGCAAGGATCAGTCCATACGCTTCAATAAGGTCGCTAGCACGTACCGTATGAAAGTACGTTGTGGGGAGTTCTCTTACATAGAGGATGTCAACTCCCACCCACACGAGTCTAAAAGGTTCACATAGACACCTCCCACTCGGCTAATAATGAACTTACATGGGTACAGGAACCTTTATTAAATATCCCATGAGGATTAACCAATAACCCTTTTAATATAGACTACAAAAGTCTCCCACTAACTTTGAGTCACTTAGACAAAGTTAGCATTACTTCATGATAACATATATCCAATGAAGTTGGCTACTTGTGTGAGAAAGTATGCCTTATAGTTCATTGACATCAACACACAACATGATATTTTGACAAACAAAATGTCGAAGAGAATAATCATTATTATTAGAAATGTCCAAACAAATTAACATTCTAAAAACCCTTTCTAAGTCCTAAAGATCTAACATGATCTTGGAAGGGTTTAACAGCAATAGGCTTTGTTAACGGATCAGCTACCATATCATTGGTGGATACATGTTGTAAGGAAATCTTCTCTTTCTCATAGACATCTTTCACATAGTGATATCTAATTTGGATGTGTTTGGTCTTTCCATGATACTTGGGATCTTTCACATAAGCTAGTGCAGCCATACTATCACTTATAAGGAGTACTGGCCTCTTTGCACCTTTGACAACTCCCAAATGTTTCAAAAACCTACGCAACCAAACAACCTCTTGAGCAGCTTGTGACTACATACTCAGCCATACCTCCATGGTTGAAAGCGCCACACAGGATTGCTTTTTACTACACCATGAGATAGCTCCGCCATTGAGCAAAAATGCATATCCAGAAGTGGACTTGCGTTTATCCAGATCTCCTCCCCAGTCAGCATCAGTGTATCCAACAAGGTTCAAATTACCATCGCCATAGCATAACACATAGTTTGCTGTGCCCTTAAGGTAACGAAAAATTCTCTTGACAGCTTTCCAGTGTTCAGGACCTGGAGTAGTTTGGAAACGACTAACGAGTCCAACTGCATAGCAGATATCCGGCCTGGTGCACATCATGGCATACATCAAACTACCAACTGCACTGGAATATGGTACATTCTTCATATAGGTCTTTTCTTTTTCTGAGCTAGGTCTCATATCCGCACTAAGCGTAGCACCTTTCATAATAGGAGTGTCAATGGGTTTACAATCACTAAGATGGTATCTCTTCAAAATATTATTAAGGTAGTTCTCTTGAGACAAACCCAAGATCTTTTTCTTCCTATTTCTTAATATTTTCTTCCATACATAACTGGCTTCACATATATCTTATTGTATAAAACTTTTCGTAGTAAATAGTTATCGCTTATAGTGTCATACATAAAGTAGAATACATACAATTATGTGTATTTGGACATCTACATCACATTTAGATGACAAATCCTTGTGTACTTACATCAACAATGGTCTTCATTTATAATGGAAAACTTGTCCTCGACCATTTCCTCATGGAATCTAATATTCCATTGTCTGGATGCCTGCTTAAGACCATAGATGGATCTACGAAGACGACATACCTTCTTCTCTTGACCCTTAACCTCAAACCCATGAGGCTGGTCCATATATATATCCTCCTCAAGGTTTCCATTGAGGAAAGCAGTCTTTACATCCATCTGATGTAATTCTAAGTCCAGACGGGCAACAATAGCCAGAATAAGTCGGATGGACCCAAATCTCACAACAGGTGAGAATGTCTCATCATAATCGACTCCCTCCTTTTGAGTATAGCCTTTGGCTACTAGCCTGGCTTTATCTTACCTTTCAACTGATCCATCCACACCTCTTTTGACTTTTAAGAACCCACTTGTTCCCAATAGTCCTTTTACCAGGCGAAGATCAACCAAGTCCCAAACTTGATTATTGTGCATGGACGCTAACTCTTCTTCCATTTCTTCATCCATTCATATGCCTTAGGACCTGAGACAGCGTCTCTAAAATTCCTAGGCTCCTCTTCATCCATCACAGTGGTTAGGAAGGATTCATAATGAATTCCTTCTGGAGCGACCATGTTTGCCTCAGAGTCAATTTGAAAGCGTCTTTTGGGAACTCGACCCCTTTCGCTCCTCCTAGGCTCATGTAAATTGTGTTCCTCCTCCTGAACTTGAGGATTCAAAAGAACATCTTCAACAACCATATCATTTTGATTACTTAAATCTGGTTGTTGATCAGGATCATCTAGTTCATAGAACTCTTGATCCCTGGTTGCTCCAGAAATTGATGGATAATCATCTTCCAAGAACGTGGCATCACGAGAATCAACTTCAGTTCTTTTCCCACTTTCATCTTCACCTAAGAAGACATACCCTTTGGAATTCTCACAATATCGTACAAAGATACATTTCTTCCCTTTGGGCCTAATTTCCAAACTTATGAAAGGGTAAGGTGATGTAGGCAGCACATCCCTATGGGCGCAGATTACTCAAATCTGGCTGTCTCCCATTCCATAGTTCATATGGTGTTTTAGAAGCTGATGTTGTAGGAACCTTGTTCAAAACATAGGTTGCTGTTAACAAGGCATCTCCCCAATACGAAATTGGTAGATTCGCTTGTGCCATCATGGATCTAACCATATCCAATAAGGTCCTATTTCTTCTTTCAGCCACACCATTCTGTGTGTGGGGTTGTAAGGAATAGTTAACTGTCTTACTATTCCTTTTTCTTCACAAAATTCTTTGAACTGATCAGAGAGGTACTCTCTACCTCGATCTGTTCTCAAGCATTTAACTTTGAGAGCTAATTGATTCTCGACTTCATTCACATACTTTTGGAAGCAATTAAGAGCTTCTGATTTATGTGAAATAAGATACACGTAACTAAAATGTGTGAAGTCATCAATGAAGGTGATGAAATATCTTGCACCATGCTTGGCAGTCACACTCATTGGGCCACAAATGTCTGAATGGATTAGTTGCAACGGTTGATCGGCTCTCTCTGCTTTAGAAAATGGTTTCCTAGTAGCTTTCCCAGCTAAACAAGACTCGCACCTAGCAAGTTTTAGCTTTTGAGTTCCACCAAGGAGTCCTTCTCTTGCTAGTCTATTCATTCGGTCAATTCCAATATGACTGAGTCTAGCATGCCAAAGTTTTGAATCATCACACTGAACTACATAAGCTGAAGAAATGTGATTGTTTGAACCAATGTTGGCATTTAATACTATGAAACCATCCAATAAAGAGCCAGTACCCAAAAATGTACCATTCTGAAACAACTCTAAAGTTGATCCTTCAAAATCAAATTTGAAGCCAGTCTTAAGAAGAGACGGAAGGGAAACTAAATTTTGCCTTATTTCAGGGGCATACAAGACATTTTGTAAGCACAGAGATTGACCACCATGCAAAACCAATCTACATGTTCCAATCCCGTGCACATCTATGCTAGTATCATTCCCCATATAATCTTTTGGCTTCCTCTAGGAATCCGGCGAAACTCTACAAAAGATGTCCGATCCCAAGTCACATGCTCTGTTGCTGCTGAGTCTACAGTCCACATAGAACTTGTATTGGTTAACATATAACATGAAGCAACGCAACAATAGCTCAAGGTATGACTTTTCTTCATAGAGAATGTTTCTTCCTTGTTAAGATCCGCTACAATACTCTTCGATTCGACATCCATCTTACAAAAAAATAATGTCATTATCAGTTGTGTATTACGCGTGTACATAACACTACCTGTTTATAGTATTATTAAAATATTTATCTAAGTATAAGAAACAAAAATATGCTCCACGCATACAATCAATTTCAGTACTTAGACTTACAAATTAACATACCATAAACACGCAACAAATGCATTTATAATTTCAAAAATTTCAAAACAAATTTGAAATTATAGCGGTTCCCATTATCAATGAAAAACAAATTTTCAGTATTATTGTTCCATTAATGAATTCCTACAAAAAAAATTATTAAATTAAATAGTGTCTACTAAAGACAATCTAGACAAACTAGATTGATCGATATTATATGAACAACTAATGTTCAAATGATTAAATTATTTGATGTCTACTAAAGACAATCTAGACAAACTAGATTAATTTAAACTATTTTGAACAACTTATGTTCAATTCTAATTAATAAAATCATTATTCTTATCATAATAGAGTAACAATTACTAAAAATATGGAACAATAATATTCGTCACAAAAACGAACAACGATATTAATCTTACAACTGTAGGAATTCAATGTTACAAAAACATTTTAACAACCTTTATATGTTACGAAAACATATATTTATGGAATTTTAAAGATATTATTATATAACTTATACATATACTCAATCGATTCGTTATAATATCGTGTTAGAATTGATCAAATGTATAACATCCAAATCGCTTACAAAGATAATAAAATTATCACTAAATTAATGACCATATCGAACTACAATGACAATTCTCCAAATAAAGGAACAAATCCATATTCTAGAGATAAGGAAATTCCCATTAAAAGATTAAAATATTACTTGATAAACTCGGATTAGCACTACAAAAAGTGCCGACTACCCTTTTTTTTTTCACTATGTGCAACTATTACTATAGGACACAAGCAGTATATGTATATACTTCTGATTAGTCATTAATCTCCTTTTTGTTTGTTTACCTAAAGTGAACGGCTTGCCAAGAAAAAACCTTCGCATAAAAAAATCGAATCGACTGATGTTATGGGCTAAACACTTACAAATAAGTAGGTTAGGAGTCACTTTTACACCTAGCAAACGTATCAAGTTGAGGGATAGGTATCCGCTGGTGACCACTTCCGCATTGATGTGTTCGACATAATTTTTTTCTAATAATTCGATTCGGTGGATTCTCTTAAAAAAAACGGTTCGCTGAAAGAAAACGCAGCAGTAGCGCTATAACTCGATTTAGGGTTTGTATCATCCCCTCTGGATATATCACATGTCACTTATGGAAAACGTCAATCGAAATATGAAAAAGAACGAACAACTCCTCTCTCCATACGAACGTAAATTTAATATGGCAACGAACGAGCACGTTAGAACGAATCTAGCTCTGATACCACTGTTAGAAATATATAGATTAGAGTACCTACCTCTTGAGCGCAGCGGAATTAATAGGATTGTCTTTTGCTCGATATCAACCGGATCGTCTTCCTTTGACAGCAACTGTTGAATCCTTCGCGTCTACCAGATGGAGGAGGCCACTGCAGCACTCCCACGCTATCCACGACCTAAGAACCCTACCACAGCTCTCTCTGTGTATTCTGTGGGAACTAGGATTATGTATTTTGTCTGTTTCTGGAAACTAATTCCAGAGTCTCTACATTATCAATATTATTTGACGTTGGTTGTAACTAATATATTTAACAAATAAATATTATCCTTTATTTATTACTTAAATAAATATAACCAACAAGGAACATACTTGCTCAACCTCAATTCGAAGCAACCCAACTGGCGAACTGAACCTGGAACGGTGCTACGGTAATACTAAGACCTATATCTCTGTCTCTGTGCAAATGATTTATTGAACATACTTGCTCTGCACCGTAAGCTTTGAAGCATTATTATTTTGTTTTTGGAAATTAGATTAGATGGCTAGGGTGAATCCCTCCACCACCGCTGCACCTCTCTTAATTCTCTTCTTTGTATTATGGCTGCGTCTCTGCATTGCAGATTTTACAAAATAAAAATGCTAATATCGTTTTAACCCAATTAGTTAAATTAGATTCTGAAATGCACTGGTGTGGTGTGGACATTAAACTGAAGCAACCCAAACTCATAAGTTGAACAAGGAACGTACCTGCTCTGCACCTCTGTTAATTCTCTTCTTTGTGTATCTGAGCCTCTGCAGTGCAGAACATCTCATCTCTCACACCAGATTGAAGAGTGGGCTGCTGAATTCTGGAATTGGTAATCTACTAGAATTTATCTTCTCTCTAGCGATTATAACTTCTGTTTTTGATTTCTTTTGTGACTGTCGCAAGTTGAACAAGGAACTTACATGCTCTAAGGATAGATAAATGTTAAGTTATCAGAATTGAAACAAATGGCAAAGTGATGAATCTGTTCATTATTCTGGTTAAAGATATCACATTGTTACGGTAATACACAAACTTTTTTCTTGTTGCAGATGGCTTCTAAGGGTGTACATGATGTCTAGATAACAGCTTAATTTTGTTTTTGCTTATGTTTATTTTTTTTGGAAAGATTTGGATCTTGTAATGGCATAAGTTGTAGTCTAGGTTTGGATCTTGTGATAGAATTAGCTGGTGGAATTCCCTTGTCAGCTCATCGAGTTCTGGACAAAATTTCGGTTTTTTTTTTTTCTATAGTTTGTTTTAATTCTGTAATTCGGTTTTTTTTTCTGTAATTCGTTTTTTTTTGCAATTCGGTTCCTTTTTTACAATTCGGTGCTTTTTATAATTCGGTTCTTGGTTATAATTCGGGTAAAACCGAAAACCGAATTAAAAATTTTGGTTTTCGTTTTCAGCTTCAAAAAAAATTCGGTTATTCGGTTCTCGGTTATTTCGGTTCTCAAACTGAAATTCAGTTATTCGGGTAGAACCGAACAAAAACCGAACTTTTTTCCTTATTCGGATTTCGGGTAGAACCGAATAACCAAATGCTAACCGTGTCCAGGACAACGTTTCTGCTCTCCTATGTCTTTTATGAACTCCGCTTACTCTTTCGCTGATACAGGCCGAGTGTTCTGTACCAAGTGCTTCTGAACATAGTTAATTTGACTGGAAGTCTTGCATACTCATCGGAATGGCAGCGGATAATAAATACAATGTCGAGGCGGCCGAGATTTCGGCTAATGAGGTTCTGGTGAGTGATATTTTTTTGGCTCTCGGGGAAGCAGACAATTGGAATTTTCGTTTTCTTCAAGCTTTTTACTTGCTCTCGCTTGACCTTCCTCGTTGATAACTACTATTGTAGCATTTGCCAATCACGGAAGCAGCGCCAGTTTACGAGCAGCTTCTGGCCACTTTCCCAACTGCTGTAAGCTCTTCACTTCTCCTTATGATTTGAGGCAATTCGTGTGAGATAAAGAGTTCTGTGGTTTAATCTAAATTCAACCCTAGACTTGCAAATTGATTTTGTAGTCATGGGCCCTTGTATCAGCTGGGTTTCTTTTGTTGCAATTTCCTTTGTATTAGAACTTTCTTCAATTTGGTGACACAAAGGAACATAACTCGGTCGTTAATGTGATTTTTGAACGTGGAGAGAAGAGAAAATATGTACACTGGTTTTTTTTAGTCTATTCGTGGAGTAGTGGAAATTGACGTCAGTGCAACTAATTGTTGCTCACTCTTAGGTTAGGCGTGACAATATATTCAATAAGTATGAAATCTGTTGCTTTTGGCTGCTGCTAAATGACAAACCAACAAGATAGAGGTTGACATTGCTCATGGGAGTCATCTATAAGTTTAACTAGTATAGCGATGGGCTTGCACCTCTTATTATGGGTTCAAGTCCCCTCTTTTTATACTGATGTTATAATAGGGACTATTCTCTTATACGCATTGAACAAAGCTATCTTTCTAGTGTCACATTTGTATTTCTATAGCATTTGCTTTAGTGGTTGGAGATCGCTGATCCTCCTGTTTATGTCTGCAAAGATGCCTACTTAAGTTGATTTTCATGCTAATTTGTTTTGGACATGTTTTGAATGATAAGAAGGGTTGACTTGACTTCAGGTGCTAGCTGTCTTCTTTGAAATCTGCACACTGTATGCATGCTTTATCATACTATTTGTTATATGTTGCTGAAGCAGTTGCGGTGATTACCAGGCAAAATTTTGGAAACAGTATGTTGAAGCACAAATGGCTGTCAATAATGATGACGCAACAAAACAAATTTTTAGCCGTTGCTTAATGAACTGTCTTCAAGTTCAACTCTGGTACTTTTGCATCATTTAATCTCATTTGGTTATTTTATTTTATCATTGTTCTGTTTATCAGGTTCTGTCACGTACAATCTTAGACCCTGTTCATTTAGGAGCTTTTAGAGCTTCATCTACTTTTTGGGTCCTATCACTGCCAAGTCCAACTTGTCACATCGTATTATTAGTAAACCATAGTTAGCTTATACAGCTTTATGTTAAATGTCGAAATAGTACTCCCTCTTGTTCTCAATAGATGATGTATTGGTTGTTGTCATATTTTCAAAATATAAGATGTTTTGGACTTTTTTACCACACAATTTCCATATTTACCCTTTATTTTCTTCTCTCACTCACAACTCTTATTTCCAGCAAAAAAAGTAAGCGTAAAATCGCCCCAAAATTGTCTCCTTAACTTTTGTGCTCTATGCCAAAAATTCATCTATTGAGAACAGGAGGGAGTAGCTTTTTACATCCCCTAAGGGTGGGTTCGGTGAAATGCTGGGGTTGCAGGGTTTTTTTAGCTCACGATGGTTAACCAATCATATGCTGCAAGGTTCTTGACGGGGTCTAAGCATGTGACTAGTCCAATATTAAAATTCCGCATGTCTATTGAAGCTACACAACGGAGAAAATGCCCTTTTCAAGTGGCCTAAAGAACAGGGCCTTCAACTTTTTGCTGTGCAGGCAGTGCTATATTCGTTTCATAAAAAAGGCAAATGAAAAGAAGGGAGCCGAAGGTTTTGAAGAGACGAGAAAAGCTTTTGATTTCACGATCAATCATGTAGGTTAGTTGTTTGTTCTTACCATATTCTCCCAGTCATGAGTGTTTTGCATTAAAAAAGGAATCTGAAAGTACTTCTGCGATAAATATGTCCATTGAATTACTTTCATCAGCTAATGGCCTTTTGCTCATCACTGATGTCGTGCTAGATATTATTGTAATCTCGGCTGATTTTATTCTTCAATAGTTTGCTTACATCTAGCTACCCTTATCTCCATGCTCCTCTTGTTCAATTCAATTTTACAAGTAGAAGATGTTTGCTTCTTTGCAATGAATGATAGAGATCTATATTAAGCATTAATGCCAAAAATTGCTCTGTTCTGGCATCTCATTTGGGTATTTAGTTGAAGGTTTTATACTGTTATGCTGGAGAAGATGGGATTTTTTTTCAAGCTCCTATAGTAATTTTCTTCCTCTGTTCCTGTGCCTCTCTATCAGCAGAGAATAATACGGCTTTTTTAATCCATTCCGTGCCATTAGACAGTTCTGCTGAGATTTCTGCCTGTCTGTAGTTATTGAAATGCTAAATAATGACAGCTGGTATAATCTTTCTAGTTTTTATTTCAATTTAGGATCTGACATTGCATCTGGGCCCATCTGGACTGAGTACATCAACTTTCTAAAATCCGTACCAGTATGTCAGCTCGTTGGTTCCTTTTAATTACCTTAGTATCAAATCTATCTTAGCCTTCTATAACACCAAAGTGATGTGGCAGGTCCAAACTTCACAGGAAGATATGCACAGGGTGACATCTGTTCGAAAGGCTTATCAAAGAGCCATAGTAACTCCTTGCCATCATGTTGAACAGCTTTGGAAGGATTATGAAAATTTTGAAAATTCTGCTAGTCGCCAATTGGTATGGTTGTCTGATCTTAAGGCATGTTGTGTTCTTGTTCTTCATTGTATCCAATGGCTGAAGTAACAAGAAGCTTAATCTGTCAGGCCTATATGTGAGATTGTAAAAATCTGGTATACAAATGATGGTTTATCCTTTTTGCTTCTCATGTGTTCACCTTATGAAATTTATGAAAGGCCTTGAAATATCAACCATCTGGTTTGCTGAAGATTATAAAATCATTGACTTTCAATGTTGTTTTACTTGCTGGCAGGCAAAAGGTGTACTTTCTGAACTTCAACCAAAATTCCACAGTGCAAAGGCAGTTTACAGAGAGCGGAAGAAATATATTGACGAAATAGAATGGAATATGCTTGCAATTCCCCCTACTGGATCTTACAAGGTAACTAGTAGTTTTCTGCTTGTTTTGGTTGATAAGCACAACATTTAGTAGCATTTTTGGTGGATTTTGGAGAGACTATTGTGGATCCATCAGCAATGGAAGCACCTTTGTGATTATGTTTCCTCAAACTAGGCTTATTTCTCATCTCACTTGTAACTACTGTCTCCCTGTATCATTCCTTTGTCTGTTCTATTGTTTCATGCACTTCCCAGGAAGAACAGCAATGGGTTGCCTGGAAGAGGTTTCTGTCTTTTGAAAAGTAAGGAATCAGCTGCTTGCTCATTTCCACTGTTTACATTCTTTGTTATTTTACTGCATACGAACTTAATCATCCAAGAGTAGGGCCACTATAGGCTTAAAGCAAAATCTTGTTGTGGGCAATGTTTATGGAACAGTATCAATTATACAATATTTAATTCTTGAAAATTGTAATTGAGTTGTTATATACTTTTTTTACTAGACTCTGCTTCTGAGCTCATCTAGAGGATGAGAGAGTCTGTACATCTGCTGTCAATGCAGAGTATAAACCTTCACTCGTGTATAGTATAAATTCAAAATTCATGAAGAGGTTTCCAAAATTTTTCAGAGTCCTGGTTTTGTTACAGAAGTTACCCTGGACGTTGTCTCATTAGACCTCTAAGTTCTCATTTATTCTAGTTAAGGATTTTATGTATTATGAATATGGGCTGAATTTCGTTAGCTAAGGTTCTGGAGTATACATAGAACAAACACCCTTGAATAGAGTGAAGTTTACCTTTTAAGATCCTCTTTTATTCTCTCATTTCCACACTTTGTGACTAGCATCTACAAAGTCCATTGCTATATTGTCAATTCAAGTCAAAATCTTGGCAAAGGGGGCTAGTATGTTCATGACGTATTAATTTTCTTATGGATTTGGGAAGTTAATCTTTATCTTTTTTAATCACTTGGACCCCATATGGCATCTTCCGTTGTATATACTTTGTTGACTGATACTATTGAATCACCATCTGATTCTATGTTGTACCAGGAGTAACCCGCAACGGATAGACAGCACATCCTCTAATAAGAGAATTGTTTTCACCTATGAACAGGTACCATGACATTTTACAATCTATAGTGTGATCATTCTGTGAGAGTTAGCATTAATGAGCTGAATTTTGTTTCCTTCTACTTTCTTCTGCTATGGACAAGAACGTAGCAGCTAACTTCTTTCATTGTATTTATTATTTTTGGTTCGGGTTTAAGGATCTCAAAACTTTTTGAAGCTCTATTGCTAGATTGATAAATGGATTTGACTTTATTTTTTACCCTATTTGAAAGAGAGCAGTAATATGCAAGGAGTCAGTTGATTATAAGGGGGCTACCTGGGTATAATCTTGGGTCATGTTTATGGAATCAGAATTGCATTTAGGATATTTTCACATTTATTTGTACTTCGTTTTGAGGCTCCTTCCATTTTAATTTGTACCTGTGTTTCTTGTATTTTGTGCCTTCTTTCCCTCTCCAGCTGTTCTACCATTGCCTTCTTTTGCTGAGTTTAATGTTGCTCACACTTGTTGCTTTTTGGATGTCCTCCAGTGTCTTATGTACTTGTACCACTATCCCGATGTATGGTATGACTATGCTACATGGCATGCGAAAAGTGGATCTACCGACTCTGCAATTAGAGTGTATCAAAGAGCCTTGAAGGCCCTTCCAGGTGTGACACTTTTCCTTGATACCAGCTAAATTCCTTTTGAGTGGGCCAATTAAACTCCTTTCGTTTTCTGAATATACTCATGATTTATCTTTTCCAAATGAATCATTTCCTGGTATGTCACCTTTACTTTTCTCTACTATCAGATTCAGAAATGTTAAAGTATGCTTATGCTGAACTGGAAGAATCACGTGGAGCAATCCAGGTCAAATTTACTTGCTTGTATCTTCATGTCACCTTCTCTATTTGTTAATGGAAACCTAATGTATGTTCATGGATCATGAAAACTAAGCTTTGATTCAGGCTTCAAAGAAGATATATTTGAGCATGCTGGGAGATGACAAGAATGCTACTGCATTGGCTCAGATACAAGTAAGGATGAGATACTTTTCTTTTTCCTAGCACCCCTCCCTGTTTCTTACACACTTCAATTAAGGTAAGGATTGTTCTAGCTAGACATACAGAACAATCATCAAGAGAAAATGTAGTACAACATCTCCGCTTTGGCCAAAAGCATGGTGTTGTTCTGTCTCCAGTTCATGTTTTATTTAGAAAAGATGGACAAAGCTCAGCAAGAACTGGATCCACATGGCTCCGAGTATATGCTACAGCTGGAAAAAATTGACCCAGCCAAGAAACCTGTCTGAACCAAGTAAACTAGTCCAACTCGATTCGATGTTTATCCGACACTCATATTACCCCCTCATACAAGACCTGAATCTGATCTGGAGCCGACCCGAGAAAAACCTTGCACCCGATTTGACTTGAAGAATCAGAGAGGATATACCTCGACCTGATTATAATCAAGCTAATTATGCAACACAACAGTGTGTAAAATCAATGTACATGCAATCTTGAAAACTAAGATAGTTAAATGAAAATATAACTTGTAATTATGATTTAGTTTAGACATCATTGATCCATAGTGATTCACAGTTATAATTAAGAGGTTTCAACAATACTCTTTCTCTCCCTCGTAAATTACCTAATTGAGTTCTTCCTTGTATAATTTTCAGTATACAGAATAATTTTTTGACTGAGATATTCCTCGTTCCTTCACTTTGCTTTCCGATGCTGTTACCAATGGGAAACCACCTTTTTTATAAATAACGGCACTAGCCACAGAGACATAACAAAAATGGAAACCACCAACCAACAAAATTCTCCAACTACCATCCCACCTACAAGTGTAGGAGGCTCTAATCATGGAAAGGGAGAAGAGTGGAGAAGGAGAGAAAAATCTGGTGGCCATGGCATTAAGATGATGAAAACAGCTGGGATATGGCAATGTTGGCTGCTCCACATTGTTACTGCTGTGCCAGACAAGCTCTACGGCTAGATTTACACTAGGATGAGGAAGTAATTAGCTGGGAAAGTGTTTAGGAAGTTCTAGAAGTTTTTGCTGTTAGTTGCTGTGTAGTTATTATCGTTAACTTAGGAAGGAATTGTTTAGGAAGTTCTAGGGTTTTTTGCTGTTAGTTGCTGTGTAGTTATTATCGTTAATATATGAAGAAATTGTTTAGGAAGTCCTAGGGGGTTTTTGCCATTAGTTTCTGTGTAGTTATCATCATTAGTTTTAGGAAAGTTGCTTTTAGGGAATAACCAGTATTATGGTAAGTGTGTGGTTGTAAGTAGGCTAGGGGCATTGTAAGAAGGGATCATCTAGAAGTTGAATGTTCTGGCCTCTTGGAGGGTTTTCGGTAGGGGTAGGGAGTGTACCTGTACCTTCCTAAGTTCTATCAATTGGTATCAGAGCCCGTTCTTGGGTAAGAGATGGAGGTGGGAGATGGATGGTTGTGAGCTTCCAGTTTTCAATAGAGAAGAGCCGCAAGGTTGGTTGTGCCACCAAGCCAGTCTTTATTTTTCTTGGTGTGAGATTGATGAGGACTTTAGACTCCTAGCATCTGCGGAGTACATGGTGGGGGAAAGCCTTTCAATGGTTTGAGTGGGATCCATTTTGGGGAACTTTTTTGGTCGCAATTCTGGAATTGTCTCATTGATAGATTTGGAAACCTAGACCAACTGGAGCTGACTCACTCGATTCAAGAAATAGGGGAAATTGACAGTGAAAAAGATGAGTTAGCAATTGATGGACTGAAGACAGAAGAATTGATGGATCCGACCATGGAAGTTCTGATTTATCACAGATCGGAAAGCTGTGAAGAGACGGCACATAATGAAGAGAAGTTGAGGGATAGTCGAAGGGAACTGGTGGTTAACAGGCGTAATCGTAGGAAGATTAGGGAAGCAGGGAGAAAGAGACAGAAGAAACTAAATCTCAAGTTGAGGGAGAAGAAGCAAAACACAATAGAGAAACTGAATCAGATGCAATGGAGAAGAAGATTTCTCATAGTAAGGGTAGCCAAACTGGGAAGTCTGAAAAAAGAAGAAAGCATCAAAAGATTACTAGAAGGAAGAGGGAGGAGAGGAAAAGGAAGGAGACAAAAAAAGAAGGATGAAGTTACCAAGGTTAGGTGGTGTGCTTGGAGCAACTCTGTGTTTTCCCAGCTCGAACCATATCCGTAATTCTAGGAGATGCATGGAGAAGGGCGAAATGGAAAAGCAGAGGTTGTATATTCCCGTAAAAGTGTTGTCGCTTCAAGGAACTAAGCAAAGTGCAGGCGATGTGAACAGAAGAATATTAAAAAAATAAGATTTTGAGAGGCCACCCCTATTTTAAAATCCTAATCCCCAAGACTGCCACCATGTTCAATCGCCAATTACTCAATCGAGTTCAAGAAGAGAGAAGAGGATCACTTTGTTGGGAACAACAATTCCTCAAGGCGGATGTGCAGCGGGGAGTGATGTTACAGCTGTGCCAGGCAAGTTATACGTTAAGATTTACACTAGGAAAAGAAAGTAATTAGCTGGAAAATTGTTTAGGAAGTTCTAGGGTTTTTTGCTGTTAGTTGTTGTGTAGTTATTATCGTGTAGGAAGGAATTGTTTAGGAAGTTCTAGGGGTCTTTGCCTTTAGTTGCTGTATGGTTATTATCATTAATTTAGGAAGAAAATGATTAGGGTGTCCTTGGGGTTTTTGCCGTTAGTTGCTGCATAGTTATTATTGATAGTTTTAGGAAAGTTGCTGTTAGGGAATATCCAGTATTATGGTAAGTGTGTGGTTATAAGTAGGCTCGGGGGATTGTAAGAAGGGATCATCGAGAAGTTGAATGTTCTGGCCTCTTAGAGGATTTATCGGTAGGGAGTGTACCTGTACCTTCCTAAGTTCTCTCTCACACATTGCTTTTAGCTTTCTCTGTCAAGGGTCTAACTGCAAGGTAGATTCAAACAATAGGGCTAATTTTGAGGGTTTAGAAAAAGAAGGGAGTTGTAGATATGAAGTGGAATTGGTAGTAGCCCTGATTATTGAGCTTTGGCCTGGGAAACGGGAACATTTTGATGTGTAAAGGGTGGACCTATAAGTTGCTAGAAGCGAAGGGGGGCTCTATAGTCATTATAACACTCTTTGTCTTCAAGTAACTAGCTTATACCCGTATAAATATTTGTATTCAGCTTTGAGCTGGGCAAAGGTCCTCCTCTGGGGCTGAGTTACTCTCCATTTTCTATCCTCTGATTCAATAAATCATCCTCATTTACATCCTTGTCCATTTTTTTATTTCTCATCTTCACTAAGTTTTTAGCTCTAACAGGAACATTAGGCCCCTTACATAAAGTAGAAGGGAATCCAACGTGCATTTCCCCCATCTCGGTATAATTTGTAAGACTGATAGTATTCCAAGTGGATCTCAATTTCATATACTCCTTGTTCCCAGGAATAATTTACCAGTATACTAGAGAGTTTATCAGCAATTTATAAGCTAAAGAAATGATATTTGAATGAAAAGCATAATTGTTCTCATTCTGAACTATACTATAGATTGAAGTTTGGGCAGATTCTGTTGGTTGAGCACCTCGTGTCATGCCTTTTCGTCCTTTCATCAGAACATCATGCTTTGAGTTATGTTACACAATCGTGGACGTTTTATCTTGATAACTACGGTTTCCATTGTGTTGACTGGCTTGCCTTAGGCAAATCGTTGAAGACTGTTCTCCTTTCTTTTCTGTTTTGCAGTTTATTAGATTTCTCAGAAGAACTGAGGGGGTTGAAGCTGCTCGCAAGTTCTTCTTGGATGTACACAACTCCCCAGATTGCACGTATCAAGTTTATGCAGCCTATGCAATGATGGCTTCTGTCTTGACAAAAACCCCAAGGTAATAAAAGGAACCTTTTACTTCCATCCCTTCTAATCTGTTGTTATGCTAAGTTTACTACACTAATTTAGTTTACTTTGGTCATACAAGATATTGTGTAATTAGCATTCTATAGTTGAATTGATGCAGAATATGGTATATCTGAACAGGGTATTTCTTCAAAAATAATTTCTCATCTGAATAGATCTTTGCTTTTGTTGATTGGGAGAGGTATTGAGTTTCCTTCTGTAGATGAGCGTTTATAGCTTAGTGTCTAATTTATAAATACTCTGTTGGTGTAGGCTGCGCATGGTATCTTTGAAGCTGGTCTGAAACGATTTATGAATGAACCTGATTACATCCTTGAGTAAGAACTTGTCCATGAACATGTATTCTGTTGCCCAATAATTACCGTATGAGCAAGTTTTCTAAGTTGTGCAGTGAATTAGAACTGATAGACTTTTCCTCTCGTTTTAGGATAAAATACCCCGCCTTTGTGGCTGTTTGTGAGCAATCATCTTAAAACTTTCAATATCCCTGACCCCTTTCTAATGAGGTGAAATAGGTATGCAGATTTCTTGCAATGTATGAATGACGACAGAAATATCAGGGCTCTATTTGAGCGTGCATTGAGCTCACTCCCACCTGAGAATTCGGTTGAGGTTAGATATGTCTCATTTTCTAAGTTGAGTAGTTTGTACGAAATTGCATTTAGTTTCTGAATCACATACTGAGTTTTTCTTTGCAGGTCTGGAAAAGATTTGTTCGGTTTGAACAAACATATGGAGATCTAGCTAGCTTGTTGAAGGTATTAGGTTCTTTATTTCTCTCAATCGCTCATATTCTCCTACTATACTCTGGGCATTTCGTCTCCCCTTTAGGGCGCATGTGAAGCCTTACACCTGTGATATGATTCTTTGATATCTCTTCCTAATTGTTCTTTACCTCTGCAAATTTTACTTATTTATTCTGTTGCTAAATTAGTTGGTTGCACTGCTAATATTCTCAGATTGAGACAATGGAGGAACTAGGAGAAAGTCTTTTACCTTTAGATTAGGGAAAGATGATTAGATTGTACTATTACTCAGTAACTGGGGATCTGCTCTTTGTCTAGATGCATGGCTCATCCATCGCTGAAACTTTTCTAGTTCGATATGCTAAGTGTTGTGAAACAGTAATTAATAATATTGGAGGTTTGCCTTTTGATATCCAGTGATTGAAGCGTAATACATGTGTATTTCTGTGTAAATAAGCCATGGTGTTTTAAAACTATTTTACTGAATGCAATAAAAAAGATAAGTTTGAAATTTGTGCACACATGATTGAGTTTTAGTAAAAAGGATTCCCCTGATAGTATCTGATTTAACAGGTTGAACAAAGAAGGAAAGAAGCTCTTTCTGGAGGTGATGAGGGGGCTTTTGTACTTGATGCTTCTCTTCAGGATGTTGTTTCACGATACAGTTTCATGAATCTTTTGCCTTGTTCATCAACGGACCTGGATCATTTAGCACGGCATGAGGTTTGTTTCACTCCGACTGTCGTCTGATTTTATTGGATTTATGATAACTTCAGATCTGTCATAATTCAATGCGGTGGAATAAATAGTCTGATTGAAACTCTTAAGAATAATGTGAAGCATTAAATTATTCGCCAAATTGCTATTTGCAAAGATGAGAGTTGAAATAAATGTTCTCCACCAACCAAATACTACATATGTTGGTCATATATGTCATATCTTTAGAACCCCAGAAAATCAGAAAGATTATAGCTGAACCCACATTCCTTCACAATTCTTTAGGCTTATGTAGCTTGTCTTTTAGTTAAAATGCATGATGCTCCTACTTGCTATTTTATGATTATGTGAAGACGGGTACTTATCATCTTATGTATTTACAGTGGCTTGCTAAAAACATGAACCGCAAACAGGAGAAGATTGTCAACAATGCTGCTGGTTTATTGGGTTATATTCTTGTAGCTTGACCTATCATATTGATTAGTCACTCTCTTCATCAGATAATCATGTTAACCTTGCTCATTTGTGTGCAGATAAGGGATCTCCTGGGTTTTCTGCATCCGTCAATGTGGTCAATCCTGATGTTTCTCAGATGGTGGTTTATGATCCTGGGCAGAAACCTGGTATGCTGGTTCTCTTCATTTTGTCTTCTATGATGAGGAGTATTATCCAAGTATGTATTGGTTGAGATTTCGATTGTCTCCTTTAAATGTTTGTTTGATAACTTCTTGGAACTTTTGAGTGGAGCAAGTTTCATGCTTCTGAATTGATATAACATATTCATCTCATAGCAGAGATGATTGGCTGCTGTGAAGAAACAAACTAAAGTACTAGATTATCTACTAGGGTTAACTACTTAGCTTAGCCAGTGCGAAGTACTATTGGTTGTTTATCTAGCATTGTTAGTTGAAGTTTATCTTGCATTGTTTAGCAGCTTCTGGCACAATACCAGGCTATGGTGCTGCTGTATCTGGTAGCAATGGAGTCGAGGGGATCCTCAAAGGAGCTCCCCCGGCATTGGTGGCATTCATAGCGAATCTGCCTGCTGTTGAAGGTCCGGCACCAGACGTCGATTTCGTGCTTTCCATCTGTTTGCAAAGTAATATTCCAGTGACCACTCAACCTGCAAAATTCAACCATCAATCGGGGAGAGCATCCAGTGGTGGTGGTGTTGGGAATACAAATGAACACTCCGGCTCTACCAGGGGCAGACCCACACAGAGTGCTTCATCTGGAAGAACAACACTGGACAGACATTCTGTCAAGAGGAAAAATCCTCACGGTACGTATGTTGTGTTTGGCTGTTTGCTACTAATTTTTCTCAGTCAGAATGGAAGTGTTTTGTTTTGTTCTTGTCAAACATCTGTTAAGGGTTACCTGGGTTGTTCTTTCCAGGACAAGACGAGGATGAACCTTCCGTTCAGAGCCTGCCACTACCAAAGGATGCTTTTAGGTTACGACAAATGCAGAGAGTAACTGGAACAGTAACAGCTTCCCAGACTGGCTCCACCTCATATGGAAGCGCCCTATCGGGTGAGCATTCTGGTAGTACACTAAGAAGCCAATGATGGAACCCTTTTGTTCGTTACTCTTTCCCGGTAGTGTATTTATGGCCAACGTATAGCTTCATTTCACATATTGTTCAGTTAGTTTGGTAACAGAATCGTTAAATATAAGCAATAGCTGTTTTGAAGGGTGCTCTGAAGTAGATGGTTGAAAGTAAAAGTTTTCAGCTATTATGTAAATCTCTTCAAAAGAGTAGTTCTTTTTTTGTTCTACAAGGGCCTAGAATAATAAAAAAATCCAAACGTTCTCTTAAATTATGATCTTTGCACTGCTGTAATATTCTCTGTATTTTATTCTTATAGAGAGCTCCTTTACAAGGACATGAGTATTGAGTCTTCACATTCAAGTATTGGATAAACACAAGCGTGCTAACTGAAACTCTGATAGGAGGCCAGATGGTTTGTTGTTCTATCTGTTTTTGTTTATACAGCTTTGTTGCTTTTTGTAACTTAGCTCTAGGCTGCTGCTGCTACTTGCAATCTGCGTAGCAAGCGCAAGAGTGATCACGTTCACATTGTGCTCCCGAGTTCACATGAAATTTTGAATTACAGAGATGGGTGCACTTGGAGGAGGTGCATGTTTTGTCTGTCTTGTAATAGTAAGGGCATTGTAGGGTATACAGTGGTTCAGTGAGCTTTCTGGAGTTAATCTTCCGGCCTTCCACCTCTGTGAAACCATAAAGAAATACAGATAAACATGAGGCATATAATGAGAAAAAAAAAGGGGGCTTATGAGTCAGATATCTGGGGAGAAACCCGATCAGTAATGTATTAAACATGTAAGTGGAGCAACTATGACTGTTGATGAAAACAAGGGAGTTACCGAATGCAAAAATACTCGTTACGAGCAGGACACTGAAGACGAGCACCAAGACCTTCATCGTCCTTTTCATAATATTGGCTTCAAATTGGTGAAGTTGTGATGAACTCTGTCCTATTTATACACAAACTACGTGTCCTCTTGACCTATGCATATACGCTGGTATGTTACTTGTTATCTTGACAGAGAACAAAGAGAGAATCCCAGAGTAATTGCCTAATTTTATGTACATATAAATATCTGAATTCAGCTTCACTGAGTGGACTTTTCAGAACTATTCCGATCTGCGTTTTCTTTCCGTCCAAAACAAGCTACTTCACATGACCAAATCTTACTATTATTAAAACCCAACGTTGATGATGTACATAAGAGTGTACTTTTGTACCATCACTTTGGACCCGACATTAATTACTGTTGCATTCGGCAGCCACATAAACCGGTGAAATATCATTAATGAATATATACTGGCCATAATTTTTTGTAAGTCTGAATCGGGAGCACACATCGTTTTTTCTTTTTTATTTGGTATTGTGACCACCAGGTTTGCAAAAAGGATGAATGAATGTACATGCGTGCCTGCTCACGGCATACTACAAAAGGATGGACAAACCAATTAACTAATACCTAAGTTCCAACTTCTGGAACACATGCAGTGGAGATGGTATCTTGAAGAGATGTACAGAAACTAATATAGATATCTGTATCTAAGTTCCACCCTGACATAGTTTCGCACCCAGATGTATCTTTCTTTCATGTAACAATCACGTTCATTGAGGAGAAAGTGTGTAATCCTACTATAGTCTAAAATACTCTTGAGTCGGCATCAATCAAAATTAGTAACCCTTGACTCCTCGGAGCCCGTCAAAAAATATGAGTAACTGGGCCCGAATAGTATCCCTTAGGTAGCCATGGTTTCATCAAGCATGTATTTGAGTTCCATTTCTAAAAAACAATAACAAGCCATGTTTAATTAGCGGCAAAATTGAATAGGAAACTGTAGAAGGGGCACTCGCATTTGGCCGCTATGTAGCCTCTACATAAAATGTTGAAAGCATTGAAGCACTTAGCTTTCATACCCTTTCAACAACCAAGGAAGGATGCCACAACGATCTCTATCCGCACTTGATTAGTAAAGGGTAACCAATAAATTTAAGGTTTCCAGATGTGTGAATTTGACCAAGTTTCCCGATACACATAATCATAAGGGTAACCAATAAATTTTCCTTGCATCTGTTGATGACAGGGGGGAACAAGATTTCTAGATCCGCCACTGGTTGATGACGGTGATTGACTCAATCTCAGCTTCATGATAGTTGCCTCTTGGATTATCTTAGCTTCAATGGTTGATATTCCAGTGCCATTTAGTGTCTATCAAGGTCTTTTAGCGAGTTTGATGATGATGAGTAAATAGACCGTAACGACCCCAAACACGGCCTAGTTATAAGGTCGTTACACGCCGCACACTTACTACCTAAGATGCGCAAGACTCTAACTAACGTTCCAACAAAAAGATGAATAAATACTTATATATATATATATATATATAGTAAAGAAGATATCTTACAATCTCCATAGTTGTAATCCAAATACCGAAAGATAATTTAGTAGTCAAATGCTAATACAAATGTAATGTCTCAAAGGCCTAAAGGCTACAAAAGTCTAATCTCTAATAAATGTTTGTCACACATAAATGAGCTAAATCTCTAGAAAACAGTAGAGGTCTTCATTGATTAATCTGCAAATGTTAGTGGAAAGTAGGGGAGTGAGAAACCACACACTTAGTAGAAGACAAACTCATCAATAAGCATGCTCAAAACAGTTAAAAATATATAGTCATGAATCCAGAAGTTAAACAGAAGGAAGAAGTAACTTTCCATCAGCAGAAATAGACAATAGAGAAACCCAACTTATCTCAAACCAAAGTGGAGTTCAGAGGATACAAACAGAATTAGCAAAAGTCACAAAACAGAACGAGGCACTAGTGCTCAATGCATACAGACAGAACGGAGAGAATCCGTAAGCAGAACGAGGAAAACCACTCGTGAACAGAACGGGGGAGACACCCGTGGCAAATAACAGAAGAACGTCCTACGCAGCGCACTACGAGATATCTAGACCCAGCCATCCATGGCTCAGACATAGAGAATACTAGGTCCCAAAACAAAAGCTTAATTCATGAAGCATAAGTGCATAAAAGGCACCACAAAGGGATTAAAAAGCTTAATCATATGCAACCCCGTAAACGGAAGTCAAAACAGAGCTCAAACGAGCATTTTAAGCGAATACAAAGGTGTGTCCGAATATATGTCTGAACGTGCATGTTCGGACACAAGTCGAGACTCAAAACAGCAGAAGTTCCAAATGTCCGAACATGTGTATGAACATGGATGTTCGGACACAAGTCGAGGTTGAAAACCAAGAAGTCCGGGCTTATGTCCGGATGTTTGAAGTTCGGACAAGTTCCGAGAAAATCATTCGTGGTGGCATCCGAACATGTGTCTGAACATGGATGTTCGGACACAAGTCGAACTGAAAATAGAGGGAAAGAAGAAAAGGTGTCCGAACATATGTCCGGACATACAGTCGGACACAGTCCAAGACTTGTAAGCCAGACTCGTCCTCGCACCCCGTCCGAACTTACATGTTCGGATGGATGTTCAGACACAAGTTAAATCGCAGAAATTAGAAGGCACATCAGGGTCTGTCCGAACATACAAGTTTGGACAGACGTTCGGACACAGCGAAAATCAACACGGACTTTGCAGAAACTTCCCAAAACCAAGATAGATTTTACACAAAGCGATTCCCAATGAAAACCCAATAATCCATGGGGGGTTTTGCAGACAATTCAGAGGAAAAATAGAGGAGAAAACGGATACGGAAACACATAATCACAGACATTCAAACACAAATTCCTAAAGCCCCATGGTCGAACACACCAATCGAGTCGATTTCCCACCTACTTCGGATTACTACAGAGGAAGCTCTAAATGTGCAGAAGAGTCAGCCACCGAACCGCAGACCAAACGCAGGAGAAGCAACCACTGATCACACAAATAATTGCAGAGAAATCCCAAAAATCAGAATTGTGCAACCCTCAAATCTGAAAACGAAACTGTAATCCATAAACCCCAAACCTGATAATGACGAGGGAGATGCAGCAGAGGAGAACCGACAATAGAGAATTGCACAGCAGCAACGCCGAGATCAACAACAACACACACACACACACCAAGAGATGAGGGAAAGCTCTGGGAAAGAGAAGGGAGAATGTACGCTCAACGGAAGAACTGACAATTGTGAAAAGAACGTGGAAAGGGATGAGGGGAATTATTCCTGATTTATATCTTTACCAGAAATTAGAAGAGGAAAGAAAATGACCAAATTGTCCTTCTATTTAACTCAAAAGACGTCGGCGTCCTAAAAACATAATAAATCCAACTTAGAACATAATGACTGAAACGAAATAACTTGGGTTATGACATAGACATTTGAGTACCGCCAGTTCACAACTGTGATGTGAGGGGAACATTCACCTAGATATCCCACATGACGAGAGGTGGAGGGAGGGTGACGCGAGCGAGAGAGAGGCAGAGGAGCCGTGTGAGTGGGAGGGCATCGAGTAGGTGAAGATCAGAAGGGAGTATAGCTAGCAGATCTAGTTTTCATGAACGCGGTCGGCAACCTGCAAGGGGGTGTCCGTCTACAGGCAATTACAGGGGGGCAAAAGTCTAGGTGCTTTAAGGGGCGGAGGAGAAGATCTAGACGGGATCGAAGTGGTGCCACTTCATGGTGCTGGAGCAGGAGACGGAGGTCGGGAAGTTCGTGGAGAGCTGGGTATCGTCCTCGACCAAGAGATTGCTTATTTTCGCCCAACGCAAGCAAGAGAGCACGACACAGATCTACTAGGTGCATAAAGTCTGTGAGGAGTGAGGACTGACGAGCCAAGCTCCTTTAATCTTGAAGAGAAGTCTATAGGCGCTCATCGATCGGTGTTATATGTTGATAATATCAACAGGAGTGCATGTAAGGAGGATTTAGCACGGCTTCTTGAGAAGCTTGGTGTAGTCAAAGATATTGTCATATCTCGCAAGTTTTGCTCAAATAACTCACTAGCTTTCTCCCTCATGGATTTCGAAGATCTCTCCCAGGTTGACTCTGCAGTCAGTGCCATCCATGGCAAGTGGTTCAGGGGATTCAAGGTCTTTTCAAGTCGACCCTAATACATTCGGGGTCATAAGGGAGAGCAGATGTAGGGAATAGCGGAAGTGATAATAATGAAAGAATCCTGGAGGACCGCTGCACTCATAAAGCTGATGACGATCCTCCTACTCTGAAGCGAACTCAGATGACAGCTAAAGTCATGAACATGGTGCAGAAGCTGGCCTCCGACACCATTTTGAGCTCTGTTTCCAATTCCAATGTGGTAAACAGCACGACGACCCGCATCAGATACGTTGAGCTTGTTGTTGATCTCTGGTGTGTTGAAATCAAGCTATAGCAGATGGGGAGTCATTTGGAAGATCATAATGGTGGGCTTCTGTTCGCATCCTGATTTGGAATCTGTGTGGCTCCCAGAGTGATGCATGTAGTGTGAAGGACGGAAATGGAAAGGACGAGGCAATGTTTGCGGGCAAATAGCTCGGAAGGTATGTTGGCAAATTCCATGTATGGCCAGGAAGGGGAAATCTCCTTGGGAGGTGGGGCGCCATTCTATTACGAGAGTGAAAATTCCCAGATTTTCCCATGGTGGAGTAATACTACTTGTGTGCCTGCCTATGGTTACTGTTGTCCAGGTACCCAATGATGGCTTATGACCAGAGTGGGCTTGCTAATTGGGGGTAGGTTTTGGATGAGGATGTGGATGGGATGGGCTAACTTCACCTGATTCGAATAATGGGCTCCTTACTGGATGGAACAACAACATTATGCATCCCCAAAGTGCCAGAATATGTCGAGTCCAGTGGATCACGTAAATGTGGGAAATACTAAGTGGGAAGGTAGTCGTAACCATTTTCTATTGTGGAACCAACTGTGAGGTTAAGGGCATCTCACAATCCGTTGGTTGAAGAGATTCTTAGCCAAGATCAGGCGATGGATGAAGATTCTGGTATGCTTAGCAAGAATTAGTCTTGATGCATAATTTGGAGAGATAGGAACTATCCATTCTTAGGAAGATTTGATGGAGGATGAGAAGGATGGGACAGACTTGAGGAACTTATTTGAGGAGCCAGAATTTCCCGCAGTTTTCGAACCACTAGGTGTTGAAAACGGCACAGAGCAAGACCATGTGGAAGCCTACGTGCAGGAAGAAGCGAGGCAGACACTACAGGTAGCGAAGGATCTTGGATGCCCTGTTTCAAACGAAATCCATGCGCTTAGGAACCTTGAAAAGATCATTCGGGAGTCCACCAAGAGATCCTCCCAAGAGCCTCGTGCAGCCGTGGACAAAGTCACAACTAATGCCCTAAGGCAGAAGCAAGCAAAGTGAGGCCTATTTCTAAGAAGGTGCAGATCTGTAAGAAGACCTCTCTAGGTTTTAGTAGGTTTTATCGTGTTAGTAAAATTACGTGTAGGGGAAAGAGCATGAGAAGGATAAATTGTCGAGGAATGTTTACATGTAGGTTTTTTTGGGTAAGTCCTGAACTTTCTTAGCTTGTTTTCTGATAACTGATAGCTTTGGCTGTACGTGCCATTTTTATGGTTTTCTTGGCCTTGTGCCGCCAATTATAAAAAAAGTAACCACCGGCTAGTTGTGTAAGATTTGTATGATCTTTTCCACATTTACAATTTTGTGTTTTCCTATTGAAATTTCAGTATAAATCTGTGACCATCATGTTTAAAAGATCACCCTTTGTTGGCTATATGTCATGTTCCTTCACTTTGTTAGATGAACTTTCTTCACTAGTGATTCCTTGTTGAAGTGTGTTTGCTTTTAGAATTTGTGGATCTTCTTTGGACCTTGGTGTGAGTTGTTTTGACGGATTCTTGATTGTGTTTTTGTCGGGGGGGTGTTTATAAAGTAAACGAGAATTTTCTTGTGTCTCGGAAGAGCTCTTTGAACAATGATTATTTGGTCCTCAATGTATCTTCGTCCAACATTTTGATGGGCATTTGTGCATCTTCAGCCTACCAGAAAAGTGAAGCGCCTGATCCTACCCCACTCTCTTCTTTCTTGTGATACATTATATGAATGATGGGATGAAAATGGTGAAAGACATTTCACAAGAGAGTCACCTAATATTGGCTCTCATATTGTCTAGGAAAAGGATGCGCAAATCACACGCGTGCTAGTTGTGGTTAAAAATTGAGCTATTTATTATTAGTAATAATGGGCAACATGGGGTTTGTTGGGTGAGATTAGGGTTTCACGGCGAGATACGGTAGTCGGTGGTTAGAAGGTTGGAGAGCTATCATAGTTGAGGCGGTGGATCTCAAGGGAGAGATAAGAGTACAATATAGTGTATTCTCAACCAATTTTCACATTTAGTTTCAACAACTTTCACATGATATTGAACAACATTAATAGTAGCATAAATAACTTTGGATAATTTTAATAACCTTTGGATTTATCCAAAACCTGAATTTTTCTAGAATTTAATCGAATTTTGTAACCGAATTTAAAATTTCGGTTAACCAAATTATAATTTGATTTGATTTCAGTTTTGACTTTGTCTAATTCGGTTAACCGAATTAGACAATTTTTTTTTTAAAAAAGAATATATCTTCTTTTTTTTTAATTCTAGTCTTTAGTGACAAATAATCAAACACAAACCCTAAATTTCGGTTAGTTGAAATCTAAACTAGCTAAAATTTGGATTTCGGTCCGGTTTTCAGTTTTTTCACTCAAAAAAATTTCAGATTTTGAATAATTTGGATAATGGTTAATTCGGTTTTGGTGTTTATTTGGATAATTCGGTTTTTAACCGAAATCCAATTTTTTTTAACAATTTGGATTTCGGTTAACTGAATTATCCAAATACTCACCCCTAAGTTACAAAGGGTTGTATGATGCTAAATTTACAACTTGATGTACAATAGTATTTGTTTTGATTGTGAACTTGTCTAGCATGTATAAATTACGTGTACTAGATAAATAGAATTTATATCAATTAATTGTGTGGTTTGGTCATACCTAATCATTTTAATGACAAATTCACTAAAATAAATATCTTGATTGATTAGAAATAGAACCAAATCTCATTCCAAGAATCGCTATATTGTAACAAACAACAAATTGCTTAGTATTCTGATAATAAATTAATATCAATACGATATTAGAAGTAGAACTCTTACCATAATGTCTTTCACTTTCATAAATTCACACCTCGTTTTGCTGATTTTTAAAATACTCTACTTATTGAATGATAAAGGAAACAACACTTTACATTTTGATATTTTACAGATCTATTTGCCTACGACGTTCATAAATAACATCTATTATTGCATTGTTCCTTTTGCCTACGCGTGAAACGAGATGTCATGCATATTTTACACATTGACACTCATTTCATTGATGATCCACCATAATAGCGAATGAAAAGGTGGACTATATATACTCCAAAAAAATTTTCGAATTTCACACCGTGAAAAAAATGGCCATAATACGTAGCTTTACAACACAGTTAAAGGAACAAGATCCAAGTATGGCCATTTCATATGAATCACTGGGATCCGTGATGAATTCTCTCTTCCTAGCGGAGCTTTTTCTATGTTTTGGTTCCACCATTTCAACTTTGCCTCTTCTTGCTCCCTTTAATTATCTATTATGATCATAGCCTCACTGATTCAAGTAGTTTTCTCTTCAAATCTTGCCGATATTATGGGTTCTTTTTCTGATGGTTTGCTTCTTCTCATTTTTCTCTCGTTTTCCACTTCTTCGGGGTTCTTTTCTCTTCTCCTTGTTTTGTCAAAAAAATCTACCCGGCATGCATGTCAAACTTCTCAACACCTTTCATCTTATGTGGATATTTTCTAATGGTTTTTGTGAACTTCTTTCATTTCTGGAGATGATCGGCACAACAGACCAATCTACCGCTTTGCATGTGTGCTTTGAATTGGTTGTTGGGTCAAGCAGGAATCTCAAATAGGTTTGGCTTTCCCATCTTTTGAAACGGTGAATTATCTTTGTTTTTTTTTATCTACTCTCGACAAACTAGTTTTTTTTCTGTCTCATTGGGATTCCTGTCGTGCGTCTGGGCGTCATTCTGGTGTGTGCTGGTGCCAATTGGCTCTTTGGTTCCTTTTGGTGTTTTTATTGATTTGAAAATATTTATTATTAATTTGAAATTATTTATTATTTAGTCCTATCTAGAAGAATAACTTTTGTAGGAGGAAGTTATGGGGTTGTTAAGATTTTTTTATAGCTAGTTTAGTTTTATTAGCCTATAAAAGGATGTGTATTCCTATCAGTATTGAATGCAAAAGTTACATATTATTCTTACTCTCCTCGTTTCTCCACATTCTTATATGATCGGCATGGTATCAAGAGCCAGATAGAGGGAAGTCATAAAAAAATTGTCATATGCTTCTCTTTATTGTTGTAAGTTTTTAGTCATAAGTATTCATAGGTTTTGTTGAGTGAACAAAAAAGCGTCAAAAAAAAGTTTTTGAGTTTGAGTGATGACATCAAATTTTAATATTCCTATTCCAGTTTGTAGTGGCAAGAATTATCATTCATGGGCCATTCGAATGGAGTCATATCTACGAGCTTTCAATTTGTGGGAGTCGTGGAAACCGATTTTGAGCCTACTACTCCGCCGTCAAATCCATCGGCTACACAAACAAAAAGATATGAAGAAGAAATGATGAAGATTCCAAAGGCGTTATCTTGCATACATTCAGCGGTGACTGAAGAAGTTTTCACTAGCATAATGGCTTGTGAATCTGCAAAAAAGCATGGGAGACGCTCCAAGAAGAATTTGAAGGTAATAGTCAAACCAAATTGATGCAAATTCTGAATCTCAAAAGAGAATTTGAGATGGTAAAATGAAAAAAAAACTGAGAATGTTAAGGAGTATGGAAATCGAATTTTATCGATCTCCAATCAAATTAAACTTCTTAGTGAACTGCTTCCGCATCAAAGACTTGTGGAGAAACTTCTAGTCACACTTCCTGATAGGTATGAATCCAAAATTTCATCTCTTGAAGATTCAAAGGATTTTTCCACAATAAATTTTGCAGAATTGATCAATGGGCTTCAAGCGGTTGATCAACGAAGGATGATGAGAGGAGATGGAAATGAAGACAATGCTGAAGCCGTCTTTATGGTTAAGTCTTCAAAATTTAAAGGAAAAGGCAAATTTTTACAATGCACTAATTGTAAAAAATTTGGCCATGAAGAAGATGATTGTTGACACAAAGGAAAAACTCAATGTTATAAGTACAAAAGATTTGGTCATGTTCAAAAGTGTTGCAGGTTGGTGCTCAGACGAGTAACAAAGAAACTGAGATGGCTCAGTTCGTAGAAGAAAATTGTTTTAGAGGTAAGGAGATACGTGCTCCTGGGATAGATTATTGGTGAGATGTGCACCATAATTAATGAAGAAGATGAGAAGTGCATCTGGATTGCTGAAGTGCATCTGAATTTTTGGAGAGAAGTGCTCCGTGAAAGATTTGAAGATTGGAGAGATGCTTGAAATATTTTTGTTGGTTGTTAAGTTTTTTAATAGAATTTTCAAATCAAGGGAAATTGTTGGTTTTATTGATTTGAAATTATTTATTATTTAGTCTTATCTAGAAGAATAACTTTTGTAGGAGGAAGTTACGGGGTTGTTAAGATTTTTTTGATAGCCTAGTTTTATTAGCCTATAAAAGGATGTGTATTCCTATCAATATTGAATGTAAGAGTTACATATTATTCTTACTCTCCTCGTTTCTCCACATTCTTATATTATCAACACTTTTGACTGGTTGTGGTTGTACTCCAGTTATATGTGCAACTATGCATGTGAAGATTTGGGAATGCAGGCTGGTTTTTATGTAAAGCTTGTCGGTGGGATTGGATGGTCAAGGCTGAGATCCATGTTGGTAGACTTTTGTGCAAACGGGATGGTGCTGTTGTTCAAGTTTGGAGTGTTGTTGATGTCTCGAAGGCCACTGGTTGTAATGGTTCAACATCAGGAAAGCATTTTGTATGGCCTGTTGCTGTTTTGGTCTTGCCAGAATGGATGGGTATGGCTTTGAAGATTCAAATGCATGTGTCATTGAGAGGATGGTTTGCTAAATTTCATGGCACAAGCAATGTACATCTTCTCATGAAAATACCGACTAAGGGAACGAAGCAGATGCACAGTGGAGTGATGATTGGGTGTTCTTAAAGGATGAAGGCAGCCTCTATGGGTCCTAGGTTTTGAAGGCAACCCCTAGATTGTTTGAGGGTTACCATGAAAAGTGAGTTTAAGGTCGAATGGTTGTTGGGATGAGCAGAGATCCTATGCAACCAGGACATTTTTTTGGATCTCTGATGTTTTTTGGGAGGAAGATGATACCTCTTATGATCTTCGTTATTATTCTCTTGTGGGTCTTGTTGGCCGTTTGTTAGTACAATAAACATAAAAGAGATATCTTCTGTTCTAGTTGTTTTAATCTGTTTGGCGCTTTAGCTCTTAGTATGTTGCTTAGGTTGGTTTTAATCTTTGCTGATGTTGTGGGTTGGTTGGTCTATGATGGGATGAACGAGCTAGAAATGCTCTTTGTATCTTTAGTCAATGAGAATTGTATCTATTTTGGTAGGTGAAACTCAGGTACGGTTTCGTGGTTATACCACTTCCAACTATGCCATCTGACTATGCTTGGGTTGTGTAGGGGTTGTTGTATGAACTTATGTATCTCTTTAGCTAAGTAAGTAAGGGGTTGGTTGTTTTTCGAAAAAAATAGAACAAAGATAAAGGATGGTGTGTCTAGATTTATAACACGGTTATAGTTGACCGTGTTATATAAATGCTTTGAGATACATAAAAATGACAACGTATATGTTCTATTGAGGCTTATAACACGAGGTTGTGGTAGTCGTGTCATTACAAAGAACTATGTATTCTAATGTTATTTGCCGAACTTACACCACAACCCCTTATGTGTTATAAAGCTAATATTATATGTGATGGCGTCATATACATACCCTAAAACTGTATTATTTGACCATTTTATATCAATCTTTCTTACAAGTATATGTACCTATATTTGGCTACTTTTATAGTGATATAACTTGCATACAGTAAAAGTACAGATTTTGTAATTAAAGTTTATCGTACATTTTTTTAATAACGTAAAAGGTAAGCTGGTATTGATGCCAAATATTTACAACCTAATGATCAGACTAAGACAATGACTCTGTATTACTTTAGGAACTCTAGTAAACCAATACTCTTACAGACCCTTACATTCTTTCTAGTATTAGGGAATGAGAATTTACCCCACCTCAGCTTTAACTCTATTTGTATATTTACATTACACGTTCCCTTATCATACGGTATATTAAAAATATAGCTTCATTGCGGGATTTCCAAATGTGATATATAGTGACTCCAACAGCTGCGCACCGCATTTTATACACCAGGTTTGTTTTTCTATTAGAACTCCACAGACTGAACATGCAGTCCAAGAACCCAATAGGTAATTTTCATATCGTAGCCAATTATGCAGGATTTCTTTGAAAACTTCACTACTGAACTCACATTCAAAGAACAAATGGTCTCTAGCCTCAATCTGACCACAAAACTCGCAATTCCCATTAGTATTCAGATTCCATACTCTGAGTCTTTCTTTGCTTGCCAATCTATTTTGACAAGCTAACCACTGTTGTGCAAAATAGCGGTTAAACTATCTTGCTAACTATGGGCAGTGAACCCAATCATTGTAATACAACAAGGTCGTATCCACAGGGACTTCGTAACTATCTAGTTAATTATAAGGTTAGTCAATGTGCATAGAAATATACAAAAGTGCATAAATGTAAATTGGGGGGTTTTGAGGTTTTGGTTTGATTAAGGGAAATAAAGAAAATCAATAAGAACTAAACTACTATATTGGATATGTGTACTCTAGGATTGGTGGGCTTCACCTAAAATGCCCAATTACACTCATAAATACACCTTCATTTAGTTGTCTATTAGAGCTAAAGTAAAGATTCCCCAAATCATGGAACAATCAATTCTTACCTAATTAATTAAACCATCTCAATCAAAGAAGGTCAAAGTCACTAGGTAGCATTAATTTCAAGCTTTTCAACAATAGCCCTAAGGTTTTACCTCCTAATAAAGAGTGCAAAATATAGGGTTTATTCCTCCTTAGTCAAATCCCAATCTTAAAATCATATATTGAAGGAATCACCATAAATGCAATAATTAATCAAATTAGAGCACTAATTAATCCTTGGAGAAGATAAAACAACTATTATAAAAGAGGTAGAGTTACAAGCTACATTAGAGAATTCAAAGTTCAAAACCCATCCTAGAGCACAAATGGATTCTACACAACCATAGAGAAAAGAAAAGCATAAAAGGGAGAAGAAGAAGCCATTAATGGAGCTTGGAAGCTTTGGAGAAGGTGAGCTCTTTCTTCTCTTCTTTCTCCTCTTCTTTCTCTTCTTCTTTCTCTTCTTTTCGCCATCTTTCTCTGTGTTTTCGATTGGTGGAGTCGTGGTTGAAGAATGGGGAGAAGTGTCCCCAAAATTCCCGTTTTAAAACTCAATTCTGGGCAAAAATACGCGTCGGACCGCGGTCCGGACCAGAGGCGAAATACGCGAACGAAATTGACTGGACTGCCCCTGTGGGGCGGTCCGCCTGGGGAGGCCCGGACCAGAAGCAAAACAAATGCTCTATCTTCTTCGTTATAGCTCCGATTTTGGATCCGTTTGCGCCCACGCGTTCGTCTCTTCGTCTACTTTATTTCTAGCTATGTTATTTCTCCTATTTTAGCAATAATTGTGCAAAACACTAATAAAACACAAAACTACAGGAAAACTAGCTAGAGTGGAGAAATGAGCATGAAAAGTGTTGAAAAACATACTAATACACACCCCTAAAACATGCTCATTTAGACACTCAACAACCACCAAATGAAACCTACATGTGGAGTGCAGTAGCTTGTCCAAAGGATTCGGTCCCAACCATTACCATTTGGAGAATGATGCATCATCTCGTACAGAGCCTTTGCAGGAAATCTCCCTCTTCATCAATTATCTCTTCAATCCAGACTTTAATTCATACTAATTAGTTCATCTCTAATTCTGAGACAGTTCTTCCACCAGTATGCGTGTGTCCCTTTGATTTTGACTGTCCATATTGACTCTCTTTTCAGCAAATAACCCTGCACCATCTGCTCAGTGCAGACTGATTACCATTCTCATCTTCACCATTCAACAGATTGCTCATAATAGCAGCTTTGTTCCACCCTAAAACTTCTTTAATTCCCAGACCTCCAATATTTTTTGGCCTACATATTTTACTCCAGGCAACTGGAGCTTTCTTCCCAGTCATGTCACCGCTCCAGAGAAATGTCCTACATCTCTGAACAACCAGTTGAATGACATTTTTTAGGAACAGGAATACATTAGCGCCCAGAACCTTTCTATACTTATCAGGGTACTTTCTACCAACTGCAACCTACCAGCATAGTTTAGTTTTCTTGCATCCCAGTGATTAATCTTCGTAGTGATTTTTACATCAGAGGGAGATAATTGTAACACCCCCGAATAAAACATCCATAGATTAAATGAAGCGTCTGACAATATCATAAGTTAACTTTGCAGCGGTATAAACTCCATCCGGGTGCTACAGACCCAACCACCCACGTGGTTGACATGACCACTCTACCAACATCCAGTTACGGTTTGCATGACTGGAAACAACTCTCACCCAAAACTCATATACAATATAAGGTACAATTCCAAATATCGAGTGTCTACATCAAATTGTCAAATTATAACTGAGAATTACATCTCGGGTACATTAAACATATAACCACATCCTCAAACGTTATGCCCTGATGGACTACCCCCATGGTAGTCATCCCGCCTACGCTCTGTTATCGTCCGGCATAATACCTGTAAAAATTTGGGTTGGGAAGGACTCAGCAAACTACGTTGAGTATGAACGTGTGTAGCCCATATGTTGCCGGGCCACACGACTACTTGGTCGAATATTATTAAGTCAATTTACATGCTATAATAAAGCAGTGAAACACACCACAGTACATCATAATATCATACACACTTAAAGGTAGCAAAACATTAGCAACATCAACCAAGCACAACAAGCTGCTAGTATCACAACAACAATCATGTACATAATAAAACGTGTGCATAGGTATGTTATACTCATGATCCTCACTATGGGATCATTCGAGCGTTGTGAGTTTTCATTTCTTTTCTCTTGTTCCCATAATGTGTATTTTCTTTCTCTTCCATTGCACCAGGTCTGGGGATATAGTTTAGATCCCGTGACCACATCATGTAGGTGCCAATCTTTCCTTGTTTCCTTAAGGGTTATTTGTGAATTCTCTCGTCACCACCATTTGGGGAAACGTCTTCTTCATAGCTAATCCTCCATTCCCGGATAGCTCTCTCTCTCTCTGTTGTTTTTGAATGTTACTACGCCACTGCCCCGGATACAAAGGGTCCGTCTCTCTATGCCTTCTAATGTTCTGGTCTCTACCCCGGATACAAAGGGTCCGTCTCCCTATTCCTTCTCAAGGTATTGGCTTATCATTATCTTTGATAATTCGACAGCATAGTGGGTGTCTTTAGAGGTCCTCTATAGTTAAGAGGAGTTTTTTTCCTTCTTTTTTTGTAGTTCCTTTGGTTTGTTTACGAAGTTCGTTGTGTTTCATCTCAAGGATTCGTCAACGAGAAGGGACTACACTATTGTGTGCGCGCAAGCCATATGCACAATGGCAAGCAGGTAAGCAAGGAAAATAATCAATCCATTCACATGCCTTACACAAGCTCACAATAGACAAATAAGCACGGTAAAACAAACATCCGTTTTCATGCATTAGTCTTGTGGTCATAAACAAACAAGGCACACAGCACACAAGCCGTGAAACACGGCAACATACGAACCACACATGTCCATACCTGGTTCAGAAGCAAAAGGGTTGTCTCACGCATAGGGTCCCGGTTGGCATTCGTTACAGCCCTAAAGTTAATTAAAATAATTTATCAGTTCACAATTTTTTTTTTGTGACGACCCTTGTAACGTTTCCATAGTCTATCCCATTTTATAGGGGTTTTTCCTTGGGTATATTTTTGGGTGTTCGACTTATACTAGTCCCTAGAAAAACTTTCCAAGTATTAACCTTAGACTTTTATTTAACCCCTAGGAGGCTTACATCGTCGTTACATTTATGTTCCCGCTGGTCATAACATAACCCCCTTATATTATTTACCTCATAACTCATCACTTTAATTATTTAAACCCTTATATTATACCTCTTGGTTAACTTATATTATTACTTAAATTTCCAAACCTTTCTAGGTTTATACACTAGTCTCCTCAAATATTAAAATCTCCATTTATGCCCATTTTTTTTGATATTTACATATACTCCCATAATAGTAATTTTTGTTATTCTTTTTTACTTAATATTCCTTTAAATACTTAGAATAATTATCCCTATCATTTTATTTTGGTTAACCTTCATAGGTGGTCAAGGTTGACCAATTCGATAGTACTTACGAAGATACCCCATGGTTTCCTAGTTTTACATTTGACTCCTTTTATTTTATAAAATCCATATTTTGTACTTATAAAAATCCAAGACTATTTCTTTCGGCCATCGTTACTGTTTATACCTTATGTTCCTTTTATCACACCTTGGCCTCTTTTTTTTGTTGTTTATATAGAGAGAGATGTACATATGTACTATATATGTTTATATGCGTTATAAAAAGATTCGTTTGGCCATAAAACAATGTTTATAAGTATGTATAGATTTTTATAAGATGCACTCCCAAATTGCTAGTATGATAGTTTTGCATCAGAATTCATAATTCCTCATAGATCAATCCATAAATGGATAATGACTATTTAGATCATAAAATAATTACTTTACGTGGACCTAAATATATGGCCTTGAAAATAGCACACACAAATACTTTCATAGTGACATTATAACGTCTCAATTCACCAAAAATCACGATTTATAGGTAATTAATTTTCTTTGTTGTTTTTTTTGTCTTTTAAATATTTCCTATATTCTGGTATTAATAATATGAACACTTAATCTAATTTTTCATTATATATTTCTTCCCAACTTATATCCAGTTAATTACGCATTGTCATTCGACAACGTATATACATATCTATATGTATATATATCTAGTTTTTCCCCATACTAACTCGTATCCCTTACTGATTATGATTATGTATTAATATCTCGAAAAATTCAAACTATCTTAATGCTCCTATATATATGTTTCCCTACTTTTAACCATTATCGGTTACGTATAAGATTCCCAATAACATATATATGTACCTAACCATGACTTGTGTGTCACTCTGGAGACACGCTAGTAAATTGAGGAGAATTGGGAATGAATGGGATTAGAGAAAAACCGGAAGAAGAAGAATGTGGCGAGAATTGTTTTCTCTCCCTCCGGGCTACATTGCTAACCGCGGAAGCCTGAAAGTGCAAATGCGAGTATAATAGTAGAGTAAAAAATTATGTTAGATCATCAAAAGAAAAGTAAATGCTCAAGGGAACAGCGGAATCAGAAACATGCGGCGCTGCAGCTGCTAGCTAGAAGTGAATATTCTCGGTTTACGTAGCGGAAGGGAGCGCGGATTCAGTTGCTGTGGTCCAACTTTCTACTACCGAGGACAAGTTTCATGAAAGGGGGAAGGAGGTGGATTTGGATATGGTGCAAGGGGTGCAAGGGGAAATGGCGACATGGGTAATTCGTGAAAGCAAGGTCGACCACTCTTCTTTAGAGGACAAGGTAATCTCTATATCAATCCTTTTAATTTCTTTCTCACCAAGCTCTTCGCTAGCCATCACGTCAAAAGCAAATGAGGTGGGGAACCTCTGGAGGGGAGATACCACAGCCGGAAAAAATTTGCACGGTCGATAACAGCAGTTGTGGAAAGATAGTCATGTTAAGGATAGAAGCTACCGAGATAGAGCATCTTCAACATTCCAAAAGAGCCCAACTACAGTGTTTATAGATAATGTCGATAGAGATGTTTTGAATATCACTGGGCAAGATAGTAAGAAAGTTTGTCATGGACAAGGCTTTACATTAGCAGAAAAGCTAGGAGGTTCAACCGTAACGCATGGGCATTCGTGGATGGCCCCATGTGTATGCAGCTAGACGACTGATCGAAGGTATTAGGGGGTGGAATATGAATGGAAGCAATCTTTGGGCTAGGATGGAGTTCCAAGGCAGCAATGATAATAGTGCCACAATGCAGAAAGTTGACTCATATCAACGGCATAGCAAAGGGACGCAATCAGATATGCGATATGAGAAGTTTGTTCAAGGACCCCGTGAAGAGAAGGCCACGTTACAACGAGGTTATCCCTTAATATCAAACTGATAAAGTGATGAAAGCCGGTCTGGAAAGGTGTGCAGTTATCAGTTTACAGAAGAGAAGTCCCCAGCGGAAGCCTTGACCTTCTTACGCAATCAATGGCCAAAATAGGAGGTTTACTTGCTTTCTCGCGAAGGAAGTTCCTTATGATGTTCAATTCAACTAAGGAGGCAGAAGCCGTGTTGGATCATGCAGTAGAAACGGGTAACGTTTGGAAGGCGTAAGAATTCGTCGTTGGAATACCTCAGATCAGGTAGAAAAGAGACGTACTTGGGTGGTTATCCGAGGTATTCCGTTGCACGCATGGAACAAAACAAATGTTTGTAAGATAGCCCAAACCGTAGGCGAAGGTTATCAAAATCGAGGATGAAGAAAGTCAGTTTTTGGAAAATGCCGAAATTAGAGTTCAAGTCGAAACGTCAACGCTCCAATTTATAAATTGGAAAATTGTGGTGTGAAAGTTGAAGAGCAGAAGTTCCCAGTTAGTATCGTTGAAGCCAGCGAACAAATGGTACAATCTACTAATTTCGACCACTTGGAGAGTATCGTCCAGATGGTGGAAGTAGACTAGCAAGCTGTGGTCAACAAAATTTAAATGGTGATCGAATGCAAAACCTTGAGGAAGGGGAGGGTGAATCCAAGGAACAGGAGCAAATATTGACCGCGACAGCAAACTTCGAAACATGCAGTGATGCATACCCCAATCCACTTATTTAATAATAATGTGTCAGGGAATTTTTCTCGGGAGGAGGAAGGCTGCTCAATTGGAGAGACAGAAAAGGCTCGAGAAAACTCAATAGCTGGAGCGTTAAGTGAGGAGCTCGAGACTGGCATGGGTAATTGTGCAGAAGGAGGAGAGGGGCGCGTGGGCTCGAGACTGCAAACACATGCTTTCCAGCATTAATGTCAGTGGGAAGCAATTAAATATTGAATGGAAGATAATATAGTGACCGACACAAATAAAGTTGATGATGGCCTGATGTTGTCTCTGGCGCGGCTTACAGGGGGAGAGGCCCACGATGCCCAAATTTATTATGGTGTCGAGGGCCAAAAAAAAGGGAGACAAAGCATGATGGTGGTGATTCATTGACAGGACTGGCGCATCAACAGGAACATTTCGGGAATGATTCCGTGTTAGAGATGCATCAGGTGGGCGACGAGTCCGAGACAGAGGAGGAGACTATAGTCTCGGTCAGTAAAAAGAATTTTATAAGCTCTGCTGATATCTCAAGGGCGCAAATCAGAAGAAGATTAGAGTCTGAAGATATATTAATCCCTGATAACTTTTTCAAGAGAATCTTATACCAGTGGCATGTTGTGCAAGGCCCGAGGAAGGCGCAACGGTATCTGCAAATAAAGGTACTGATCTCGAACAGCAGGGTAACCAGTTATCAGTAAGTGATGAGATACATAGTAAGGATGTCCCAGCAAGGGATGAAAGAGGAAGAATCATTAATCCTGATAGAGAAGCGGACGAATGTGTTGACTTGCTAAAAATTGGGATGCTCAGTTCCTAATCCAAGCCTAACAAGGCAAACATTATTGCCCGAATTAAAAGATGCAGGAGGCCCAAATGAAGTGACGGGCCATGCAATGTCCGTAAAAGGGGATGGAGGCCAAGACATGAAGTAAATAATGAATGTTCTGCGCATGGAATAATGTCTAGGAAGGCCAGTCTTGGGTTATGATGTGAAGTGTAGATTGCCCACGTTAGGGGTGGTAGGAGGTCAGGGGCGAGTCTATAAATTAGTAGAGGAAAGCCTATTTTCCTAGGTGATGATTGTAGTATGTTATTTCGCCCGGAGAGGGTCATGTTTAAACGTTAGCCTGGTTGGTGTGTGCATCCGGGGTATTAAGTTAGGCTGCTATGTTTTGATGTAAGTTGTTCTTGGATGTGGTGGGTACTCTTTTTCCTTTCTAAGCTTTTTCCCATTGGGTTTTGCTTAGAAAGGTTTAATGAGGCCCGTATGCAACCCATCCGTATTCGTATTTTAATAATATGGCTATATGCCCAAATTATCAAAAAAAAAAAAACCTACCATGACTTGTGTATTCGTTCTAACTCAATCATATCTCAAATATATATATATATATATATATATGTGTGTTACGCATAACACCTGATTTTCTCATCCTAATTTATTTCCATAATCGGTTATTATCAACTCGGTTACACATGTACATACCTGTTTGGGTTACGCATTATCCACCCATAATGTATATACATCCTATCTTTACGGTTCTAGGCAACCCCCAAATTAATGACTTCTTAAGGTGTTAAGAGAGGTTATTAAACATCCTTACCTTCATTCAAAACGCCCAGAAAATTTCCCCAGCGACCTCCTCCATACGTTCAGCCTATATACGAATATTGTGACAGTTAGTTTTCCTGTACAAACTTCCTTTAAGTCGTGATACAGCCTTTAAGATTTTAATGGTAGTTTTACCTCCTGAAACTTGTTGTTCAGGCGTAGGATTTAGCTTCAGTCTTCAGCAGTTTCCGGTGGTGATTCCTCCTCAGTTTTGGAGGGGCTTTTCTGCAGGTTCTTCGGCAGCTACACAAGAAAGATGGGCTCAGTTTTGAGCAGAAACTAGTGTGAAAGGAACTGATATTCTCGGCATTGGTACAACAGTGGGGTAGCAGGAGAGGGAGAGGAACTGTCATTACTGGTTTCGTTTTGATCTCAAGATAAGACAGAAGGGAGAGGAGCATGGGTTGCATTTGCATTGCCCAGAAGAAGGAGAGGAAAGTAAGGAAGATGACAGTGCTCACCGGTGTTGGTTTCAGCTCAACAGAGGGGTGACTTCACGGGTCGTGGACGCCTTGCGCGAGCCTAGTCTTCACGTCTCCTTCTTGTGGAGTCCGGTGCAGTGTTTAAGCTTAGAAAAGAAAGCAACGACTCGTTTGGGAGATTCCTTCTCCAGTATGTTCTTGGCGCCGGTGGCTTGGGCTTGCTCTCAGTTAACCGATGGTGAGCAGGGGAATGAAGTTCCACAGTTTCTTTTTCCTTTTCTGTTTCTTTCCTCTTTGGTCGCGTTCCTTCCCATGCTGCTCTTGTACTGCTGGAGTGTGCATGTCGTTCCGGAAGGAGAGTGGCACACCCGGACGTGGATGTTCTTCTTTCACCCGCTAGCTCGCAATATTACCGTCGGTGACAAGAAATGAAAGAAGGCAGAGCTGAACGTTCCTCCTTCCCCAGCTAGGTTTGTAAGTTACCGAGAGTGGGAGTAGAAGAATGAAAAGGAGCGTGGAAGAGGGAGAGGGTCCATGGTTGAACGGAGTAGTCATAGTAACGTTTTGCTGCTTGAGTTTGCTAGTTTACTGGCATGGGAATGATGGGAGATATGATTGTCGTTTCCTTCTGTTCTTTCTCTTCTCTCTCTTTTTTTTTTGTTGCGACCAGTAGAGAATGTAGGTACCGTGGGAATGGCACAAGGAAGTCAGTAGTGCAGGTATTGTGTGGATGTTTCAGCAGTTCATGGGGGATGAGCTTGAGGGAGTTTGTGCCCAGATGTCGACATGCGACCCATTATCTCGTTGTGCTGCTAGTTTACTGATATGGAAGTAAAGCTGGGATGTTGTTGTCGGGGAAGAGACCAGGAGTCTGTACATGTGGTTGTGCGTGGCAATTTCGAGACAGTGCCCGTGGTTGTGTTCAGTTTATTGATTTGGGAAAATGGTAACCCATCCATGATCCACCGTATTGTTCGCGGAAGGCTGGGGCAGAGAGGCATGTTGTCATGTTTTTTTGAAATCGATGTGGACCAGATGGTGGTATTGGAGCGAGGGACGCGTGATCAAGTTGGGCAAGTAGTGCTCTGTACCCATCAACAAGAAGGGAGAACGAAAGGTGTGGTGGTGTCGATGGTGGGGGCAACAGCAAAGGTGCACTGATCAATAAGGAGGGAATAATAAGGGTGTGGGTGTTTGGCCTGATCGAGAATAAAGCAAGAGGGAAAAAGGAGCAGTACTTGTGCTGCTGTTGGTAATGGCGTGCACTGCTCTAACAAATAAAATAAAAAGAGTAGCATCTTGTTCCCACTGTAACAAAAGAAGACGTAGGTGGGAGGCAAGAAGACAGCAGCAGTTTTTTGTAGTTACTAGTTACATTCGTGGGTAGTTTACTAATTAAGTGGTGGAGTATTGTTACTGAATACGAGCTCAGCTCAATCGGTTGAGGCCTTTATAAGGTATACAAAAGGTATGGGGTTCGAACCTCGGTGGCAGTGTCTTTGCTCCCTTTTCTTCTTTTTTTTTTTTGTATAAGTTATACATGCTTATTTACATAAGTAAGACCATATAATATATCGCGTTACTAGCTAGGTACGCAACCACTCAATTTTCGTTGCGTTATATATATACGACCCTTTTTATTTTGTAGCGTTTTAGTTATACATAACTATGCGACGTTATTAATTATTACAACGTTATAGTACCGTAACGTTACGTATTCGTACATATATAAGTACGTGGCTTTATTAATATGTAACGTCGTCACGCTTCCGGACACGTATATACTAAATTTAATTGTTCATACATTAATATGTCCGAATTATATAACGCGATATTTCGGATAATCTCCTCGCGTTTATGATTTTATTCATATGGGCTTATATTTGCGTATCCCGTACCGATATGTATACGCGGTGTAAGTACCCGTTTGGATCTATATTTTAAATACCATAAGGCTTTATTGTAATTGTTGCACATGATTTAATTTAAACTGCTAATTATTCGGGGTATTTCAATAATCCTCTTTATTGAGCCTATGGGTAGACAAAGGGACTCCCAGATATTTCACAGGTAAGGACCCTTCCTCAAATCTAAGCACATCAATGATTTTCTTTTATTCTCCTCACCGACTCCCCAAAAAACACTTTACATTTCTGATGACTTTCAGCAAGCCTGATGCACTAGAGAACTTATCAATAATCCCTTAATAATTTTTATAGACCATACATCTCCACGACAAAAAACTAGAAGATCATCAACAAAGCATAAGTGATTCAATCCCACCCTCTCATACTTTGGATGAAAATTAAAATTAGGATCCTCTTTTGCATCAGCTAGCAACCGACTCAAATATTCCATGCACATAACAAACCAAAGGGGTGAAAGAGGATCACCTTGTCTTACCCTCTTTCCCCTTTAAAAAATCCACAACTTTGACCATTAATCAAAATATAATAGTAAGGAGTAGATACACACCTCATTACCCAGCCAACAAACTTCTGATGGAAATCCAGTCCTACCAACACCTCCTCAAGAAACTCCCAACTAACACTATTGTATGCTTTATGGATATCCACCTTGAATGCACATCTAGGTGAGATATTCTTTCTGTTGTACCGCTGGATTATTACTTGGCACAAAAGAACATTATGTGCAAGGCTTCTACTTGTCACAAATGCCCCTTGGCAATCACTGATGATCGAGGGTAAAACTTCTGATAGCCTTGCAGTAATGATCTTAGACAATATCTTATAGATAACATTACAACATGCGATGAGTCTCAGGTCTGTTACCTTAGTTGGGTTAACAACCTTAGGCACAAGGGAGATTAAAGTAGTATTAACTTGCTTTAAAAACCAAGCCCCCGTGGCTTGGTCGGTAGAGGCGAGGTTTACTGGAACCAAAGGTCCTGGGTTCGAAACCTATCCACTACCGTAATTATCAAAAAAAATTAACTTGCTTTAAAATCTTCCCTTTCTCAAAAACATCATTCACTGTACCAGCAGTACATTTAAAAAGAGTAAAAGTACATGTATGTATCCATCTATTGCTATATTTGGATATAGCCAAGAAATTACCTTTTAAATAGGGTGTGGGTTGGGTCATTGAACCCGTTTCGAGTTGACCCTTTAACTCGTAACCCGAAACTACAAAAATTTAAAAATAGAAAACACTATATAATTAGTGACTTAATTTAGTGTTAATGATTTATTTACGACAAAACCAGATATTTTTAGTTAGTAATTATGACTAAATGTAGTACCTAATAATTAATTAATTAATGTTTAAAATGTTATATATATATTTATTGAATAACTCAGTTTTATTTAAAAAAAATCTAAAAACGGGGTATGATTTGGGTCAACCCGCTTCGGATTGGGGTTACGAAAATTAAACCCATAATAGGTTTGGATTCATATTGAATATTTTCAAATTAGATTTGGGAGCTTAACCCGATCCAAGACTCGATCTTGACACCCTTAGTGTTTTAACTTCATATCCTTTCTCATGAATTGAAGGTTAGATCTATGAGTTTGAACATTATGAATCTCTTTCATTTTAGAGTAGATCACTCAGGTGGGCCACTTAGGAATAATTTTAGGTATGTCAAGCCTACATATAATGCTCAAACCCGAATTTTTATTTTTGACTGAACCAGGTTAGATCTGAATTCTTTTAACACTGCCGGTGTCCGATCCGTCCAACCTTGTTTTTAAAATTTTCTAATATAATTTTTTAAATAAAAAAATAAATATTGTATATAGGTTAAATTAATATTAATATATATCCTATAATTTAATATATGTATTGTATAAATTTTAAATTAATATATGTTTATATTCGGGTTTGATGTTTAAGTCGATATCAACCTCGTGGGACTGAGGCTCTATTTCTGGTTCGGGTGGTGGAGGTTGATTCATATCAAGAAGAAACATTGTTGTTGTGGTTAGAGTTGAGTTTTGGATTGAAGCATCCATTAGAGCATGTATATAGGAGATGGGCATGGGTATAGTTCTTGTTTATATAAACGGCTTTGGTTGCTTAAACTAATAATCTCAAAATTTTCATCTTTCCCTCCATTATTCATTTTATGTTTTGGGTGTTAAGTAGAAAGATGAATTTCAAGTTCCCTCCCAGTTCATTAACAAAACGTAAGACAAGGTTTCAGACATGGTTGATAATCAGAGAAACGACTACTGATATTCCTTTGCGTAGTAGTAGGTGAAAATAAGTCTGACTACTTAAATAAAAAAAAAAAGTAAACTGATAACTTATTAGTTTTGAAAGTAGTATTCCGTTTAATTAGGGGTATTAGTGGCAACAAAAAATACCTTAATATTTGTGCTAACAACTAAACGACCTATAACTAGAACAGAGGGAGTATTAATAAATTTGAACCTGACCGAAGTTATTTTTACCAGATTTTTTCCAAGGTCATCCAAATGTTTTTGTATCACGCTTGTTAAATTTTTTCAGGGCAGGCCTGACCGCCGGACCAGCTCAATATTGATCAATTATATTTCATTATTTTCAACTATTGATATGTGATCCCATGAGTATGAAAATTTCTTGTCAAGTCTTCATAATCGCTCCAAATCCGATTTGAAAATTGTAATGCTCTATTCGACATGGCAGCATATTTGAGTATTTATTTTGTGTTGGTATATTTGCAGTATATTTGTTGGTAGTTTTGAGCTGGCATATTTATAGTTGTTTTGAAAAAATTGGTGTTTGACCGTGCGACATATTTACAACATAAATTAGTTAAGTTAGTTATATGTAGTGCGTTTATCGTTTTTGTACTACAAATATAAATATTATATTACACTACGTAACTATATTTTATAAATAAAATAAAAGAAAAAATTCACAAACAATATATCAGAAAGCAAAGAAAATAAAATATTTGTGTAACCAATAAAATTTCAATATTTTATAATTTAAGTACAAATTGCAACTTGAACAATTTATTACTATTTTCAATACTTTTATAATTCTTACAAATATAAAAGCGTAATAAAAAGATAGAACAAGAGTTTTAAATTTTATGATAATGTTGTGTGAATTTATTTAGTTAAATATATATATTGCTATTTTCTAGAATTATTTAGGCGAAAGTGAAGGAGCGGGAAAGAAAATGGCAGCTGTAGGCAGAACATGCCCTACTCAGTTTAACAACATAGCCAAATAAAGGAGCCCAATTCAAGATATGGGAGTCCATTTGTGCCGTTGCAGACAAGATTTTCGACCTGGTAAAATAATAAATAAAGCATTAGTCAAAATATCTATCGGGCTGCAAACAATCCCGGTCGCAGTAGTAGTATAGTGAAATTGAAGCAACCGGGTAATCGAACCGTGGGACTTAAGCGAAAATGTCTAATTCCTAAGCGTGTCACAAAAAGGGGGGGGGGGGGGGGGTTACTGAATTGTAAATGAAACTGATAAAATGCAGATAAATAAAATAACAGATAAATTAAAATGATGGATGATATGAACGAGCGGGACTTCGGGTTCCGGTTATTGCAGTTTGGTTAATTATGTTATTTCTCCTGTTTATAGATTGGCAAAAATAATAACTCTGACGAATTTGTTTACCAGAACATGCTATGGCTTGATTTTAGACCAGCAAAACACATGTAAACAAATAAGTTTGAGAGATAATATTTATACAGATGAAGTATAAACTTGTCCGATGAAAACAAGTTTTTCACAAATTTACGAATTAATCAAACCTATCTATTTTCACTAGATCAGGTCAAATAGATTTAGAAAGATAATGCAATTAAACGATCAGAATTATTGCAGGGAAGCACATTAATTGTAACAATCTATATGTTAACTAAACCAGTAAAAATATAAATTCAATAAAGGCACACATTAAAACCAATATCAAATGTCATGTAATAACCCACAACTGCAATTAATAAACGTGTAACATGTAACAATTATAAAGAGTTCAGTTTATTAAACCCTTTATAAGTGTCCAGACGGTCCGGTTTATGAATTACCCAAACCGGTTCATGAATTCCGGTTCACTCCAGACCGGTCCCCTCTGTTATTTCTCCCGTGCGGTTCCCAAACTCGTCGTTTCTCACCGTGTATTCTCATCGATTTACTCCTCTGCTTCGACGGTGATGGTGTGAAGTGATGTCGACGACGGGTCGAGGTGAATGGCGTGCGGGATGTGTCGTCGGTGGTGATGAAGTTGGATGAAGCGATGCGAATGGCGAGCGAAGATGAAGGATGCCGATGTCGACGGTGAATGTGTGTGGTGTGAATCGAAGCGTGAAATGGAGTTGAAGATGTGGTATGTCGATGGCGGTGTCGATACGGTGATGGATGGTGGTATGAGTGTGGATGGAGATGGGTTGACGAAAACGATGAGGTGATGACGGTTGAAGATGAAGCGCGAGGCGGTGGTGTGGTCGATGGATGGTGATGATCGTCGATGGCGTGGAACGACGATAGATGGTGATGTCGGGGTGTGAGTGTGGTGAAACGTGAGTGAATCGTGATGGCGGGCGTGTGATGGATCGAGGGCGGTGGTGTTGTGAAGGTGCGGGTGTGACAGTGAGGTGAGGGTGAGGCGATGGTGTGCGGACGGAGGTGAATGATGTGCAGATGAGGCGTCGGTGATGTTGGATGATGAAGATCGGTGAATCGGTGATGATGGTGAGGGCGTGGTGAAGGAGGCGGAGACGGTCGATGGAGGTGGAGTGAGGTGATGATGATAGTCGATGGAGTGAGGTCGACGGTGATGATGTAGCGTACCAAAAAAAAAGAATATATATATATAAAATATATATTATCTACAATACATGTATATATAATATCAGGAGATTATTTTTGGAGATAAAGATTTAGATTTTTGGAGATAAAGATTACGGTAAATCAGATAATAAGTTGATTATAACTAGAGGTTATAAAACTCAGGTTTATAAAAGGAGTCTAAGCCCTAGAAAGTCAGAGAAGACTCTTTTCTGCCTCTGTCTGCGCCGCTCCCCTTGCCACGCCTCTCTTCATTTGACGACCGCTGTTTCTCTGTTCATTCGAAGTGAAATTGGTGAAACAGTTTATCATCTTCAAGGTAATCATGACTACCACTTCTTTAATATCCTTAATGAGAGCCAACCGTGAGCATGTATATGAAGCGAATGGGATTCAATTATTAATTGCAGTCCGATTGTGACAGTGCCAGGATTTGGGTCAACCGGAAGTATAAAGCGTGGAATTGTTATCAGTCCGACAGATAAGGTTTACCCGTACGAGTTTATTCAGTTAATCAGGATTGTCAAGGTTTGGATTCAGATAAGTAGTTTGTCGGTTTTGACATTCGTTATATTACATAATTATTCTTGCAGTTAGGAAGATCCGGTTGATTCAGGAAGGGTCACACATCAGTTTCTTGGTTTGTCAGGTAGGTGATAAACTGACATAATCTGAGTACTTTCGCCCATTGATATTTTCTGTATAAAGTCCGGTTAAATTGCTTTCAAAACTAGTAACGAATATATTACTCCTATGAAGACAAGTGGTGTTGGAGGCATAATTATGAATATTATATATATTATAGCTTGAACTACGATACCTTATTTTTGAATATAGTATAACGCGTGGAACTTTTGTTGTAGATGATTGTTTTCAAATCTTTAAATTTGTAGTTACTGAACTAGTCGGTGCCAAGGAATACGTTTTACTATTTTTTTTGTTTTAACGAGTGGTTTGCTTTTTCTTCCTTGGCGTTTATATGTCACGATTACTATTATTTTAGTAGTGTCTTACTCATGACATAATCTATTTTAATCATTAAGTGTATATGAATTTATATACGAGCCTAATTGATTCCTGTTCGGGTAGTAGTCGATTTGTAGTTGTTTTTTTTAGTGATTATTATTAATATCATATTTAATAATGTTTTGTTAAATTATACAACGATTTACGGTTTTACTTTTACTTATTTGTTAACCTCGAGTGTATATTTACGTGTATTCACGTTTCGTAATTTTGATAGCTATAAAGCTTAAACTTCTTTGATGACTATAATTTTTATGAGTCTTTGCGTTTTTATATTTTGTATAAAAGTATGTATGTTTACGTATGTATAATATGGTTTTGTGATATTAATTTAGTTATTGATATGTTTTGGGACCTAGTTTATTGCTTTCTGAACCGTGGATGACTGGGTCGAGTTATCCCGTAGCGCGCTATGTAGGACGTCCTTCTGTATCTATATCACGGGCATTCCCCGTTCTGTTATCTGGAGCCGACGAGCTCATTCTGTTATCTGGGGCCTTCTGACCCATTCTGTTATCTGAGGTCTTCGGATCTATTATGTATGCTCTGAACTAGAGTCCTTTAAAACTTTGTTTCTGAAATGTTCTGATTTGTATAAGATTCTGCTCTGTTTCAGTGAGATTTGAATTCCGGTTTCAATACTTGTGTTATCATGATTTTGATAGATATATATGAATAATTATGTTCAGTAAAAATGTTTTGAGCGTTGCTCATTTTGTTGACGTTTGTTGCTTACTGAGCGTGTGGTTGTTCACCCCTTTCCACTACAACATTTTTGCAGATTAAGGATTAACCAGCTGGAGGTCCTTTGCTTTTATTTGTCATTCCAGTTCAGCTTTAGTTATATGCTATTTGAACTTATTCTTATGGTCTTATTTATTCGACCTTATGTTTAGATACTTAGATTTATTCGGCCTATGTATGTTGGGCTTTATTAGTATTCGGTTTGGACTATTCATTTATAGTTAGTGAACAATATTTGTAATCTGAATTTTTGGGAAGCCTTGCGTGCTCCTAGTCTTTTATTAGCAGCGGCGTGTCTATACCTTAGAACTAGGCCGATTTTGGGGTTGTCACAGATGAAGCGGATGAATGGTGATGGAGCGGATGAATGATGATGGAGCGGATGAGATGGTGATGGAGCGGGTGTTGACGAGGCGTTGGTGGTAGTGGTCTGATGCGGGCGTCCCCGATGACGGGTCATGATGGTCGATGGCTCTCTCTATTTATTCAAGGAATCCAAACAGTGGATGAAGGCAGGGACGGTGGAGTATAATGATGTGGAATCGCATAAGCCTGACATATACTGTAACACCCCTACTAAACCGGTTCCTAGTAATCCTATAGAAGTCGCGCACAATAATATCTCGCAGCGGTAAATAATAAACTATCGCCCTACTGGTGTCACTGTTATCACTCGCCCATACGGGTGATAACGATTTACCTGATAATCAACTTGCGAAACGTATTCCCGCAGTGACCACAAGAGATAGATAGTAGAACTTAAACAACTTAAAAAAACTAACATCAACAATTATTACAGACCGTGAGCATCTAAACCAAATACACCTCGGTTAAACAACCCGAGTCCAAAACAACCTGAGTATCACACCGTACCAAGTCTAAACCAACTGTAATATCACAATGGTCACGTCTCGCTGCGAACCACCAGCTAATCACCTGAAATAAAGATGGTTTGTGGTATGGAATCAGCCCTGCTGAGTATGTCATCACATGCCCCGTCATGCCCCCAAAGTCCCCTCAATTATTTGGTCGAGAGCATGAGGTTCATTACATGCAATACCATTTTAATATATAAACTGTAAAATAAACAACAGTAATCCATACAACAACACAACCATCAAACACATAATATACCACAAGTACAACCAATGAACAATAAGCGAAACAACGAGAGTAACAATAAGTATTAATTCTCGTCCATGGTGTAGAAGCCAATATTGTTCGCCACTGTATAATTCTCAAATGTATTATTGTTCAGTTATACCTAGTGACATTGTCTCATTAAAACGACATGTCTCTAGTTACCCATATATTATGGCGGGTCACCCACGGCAGTAGCCACTCCAACGGTAGAGTCTCCGACCAACGAGTCATTCTAGCTCACGGGAAATTTTCTTGATACTTGCGGACCGTACGCGGACATCCTGGTATCGTTTTTGTGATCACAGCGCGCACCAAGAGCCACATCCTCTTGGCTTTACTTCCATTCCTTTAATTAATTAATTATACCATCGCATCGCATTACCAAATTTCTAACACAGCAGACTAAGGTCATTAGTCCAATCCGGAGTCTGTAAACTCGGGATCCAGTGTTAGATACGAGAGCGGCGTATAGAAAAGGCCAATGCTCCGTACAAAAGTCTTGGATATATATATGTATTATTATCCTAGTGCTACAACGTTTTTTTGACGTTCCTTATTTTTCGTATAAGATATCACCATAGCCGCTAGTTCGTTTTATATATAGGTTCTTATATACGAACCAATACTGTTAACTCAACAACAGTAATGAAATACCCCGTAATTAAAAACGGTGATTAATTAGGCTAATTATGTTTTGAAAGGCTTAATACATTAAAATAAATATGAGGGAACAAATCCCGAAGAAAACGGACCTTAAAGCGCGTTTTTCGAGGAATCCGGGAAAACGTGACTTTAAGCGGGTCAAACAGACTCGTAACAATTTTGGTCAACTAAATAGTCACTAATAAATATTAGTGAAGCTTTAGAACCAATAAAATTAATTAAACGAGAAAAATTCCGGAAAACGGGTACCGGTTAGTGAAAACTGTAACAATCGGTAAGTTGTGGGGTAAGAATGCAAATAAACAAACTTAGTGTGTCCACTTTACAAATAAAATGTAAAAATCTGATTGTGTTGTGGGTGTGGGGCGGACAGCACTCTCTCCCACTCCCTTTATTTCTTTCTTATTAGCTAGAAGACAAAGAAATAAGTAAAAACTAACACACTCTCTCTCCTAAACCTCACTTTTCCCTCTTCACTCACGTAGCCCTCCTCTCTATTCTCTCCTTCTCTATTTTCTTCTACCTCACGACAGCCATGGAGAAATGAAAGAAACCACAAAACTCCCTCTTCTCTCTTCTTGTTCTAGCTCAATACTTGTCCAAAAATTATAAAAACAGCACCATTGGAATCCCCTCGCAAAGGAGAAACATTTCCCTCCTTTCAAAAATCCAAAAGCTCCACTTTCGATTTTATGGGTGTTCACCATTTGGAGATTTGAAGCCACCATTAGAAGCACCTTCACCTCCTCTTCATCTTGAGGTAAAAAGAAGTTCGAAAATCCATTGTTCTAGCTCTCATTGGCATTTTAAGAATTTCCATGTTTTGAACTCTTGGCTCTTTGTTGCTTCAGCCGATTTTGGCTCCATCTTGGGCTAGAAATATTGTTCTCTTGCTAAGCAAGAACCTCATCTACTCATTGGAAGGTAACATTCTTGCCTAAACCCAAAAACTTGAATTCTAGGGTTAGTATAAAATGGATGCTAAATTAGTATTGTGTATTGGTATGTGCTGTAGCACTTTGTGTGTGGGAACCCTATTGGGGACCGAGAACAAAGAGAAGAAAGGAAGAGAAGGAAAAGAAAGAAAGGAAAACTAGCAAGACAAGGTAATTGTTCTTACCTTGAACTAGCTTGTGTATGTGGTATTGTAACAGTTTTTGAGTAAGTAAAATGATTAATGGATTGAGTAATGAGTAGTGGTAATGTAGGGATGTATTGGAGAAAATAATGTAACAGTTTTGAAGTTTTAAATGATGTTTAAAACTTGGGAAAACCTCGGGTAGTGAATGTGTATGTGTGCAGGAGTTTATGGATGTTGTAGTAGTATTGAAATGTGTATAATGAGTATTGTGTAACAGGATGTGAAAATGTGAGATTGTGAACTGAAATAGTGTGTGAGCAAAGTAAAAATATAGGGGAGACTATGTCAAATTTTGTGTAGGAATGAGAGGACTTAAGTTGTTTAAGATGAGGAAGTATTGGAGAGTCTAAGAGGAGTGGTTTTGTATTTTGAAACAGATTGGGAAAATAGTAGGTTAAGGGAATGGAACTAGGATGTGAGTAATGAATTTGGGATGCCAAGGGTAGCATTAGTTGAGAGAGTAATGAAGGTTAGAAGTTTGAATGAAAATCTGTAGCAATGAAGAAAGAAAATTGGTATAAGTGCTGGAATGAAGGGAGGAAAAGGAAAATGTGTATGTAAGTGGATTGACGGATTTAGCAATGAGTTTGATGGATGAACGAAGGTGAATTAGAGGATTTAAGTGGTGTTTAAACATGTAGGAAACATGTGGAAATGAGTAGGAAAGGATTGGGTGTGAATCGAGTAGAGTTTGGGATTTAAAATAAGTAATTAAAATGAGTACTGGGCTGGACCGACCCTAGGACCGATCCTAGCAGGGTCGGTCGACCCGAAAATCTGTAATCTCGAAAGCCTCTGCATCCGACCGACCCAGAGGACCGACTCTCTGGTCGGTCGGTCGAGTGGGATCTTTGGTTGGAAATGTCTCTGCAGCCGACCGACCCAGGGGACCGACCCTGCCTGGGTCGGTCGAGAAGAAATTTTGAGTCGGATTCTTTCTGTAACCGACCGACCCAGTGGACCGACCTTGGCTGGGTCGGTCGGTCTGAAATTTTCTATAATCGAGTCTCTGCACCCGACCGACCCAGGGGACCGACCCAGGGTGGGTCGGTCGGGTCAAACAAAAAAAAATGTTTTAATTATATGACTATAACAATCATATATACATATATATATGCCTATATACCCGTATGCATATATATGTAGTAATACACCATTGATGGAGTAATAATGGTAAGGAAGTAAGTAATTTGTAAGAAAACACGTTTGTGAAGTAGTAAAGAAAAGAATGGTTTATAACCAAGTATGAATGTAAAGAAGTAGTAAGTATACATTGAAAGTATTAATGAGGGAGTGAGTTAGATCAATAATAGATCATTGATCATACTACTTCATGTATGTATAGGAATCAAATAGTTGATCCCCAAAGGAACCGGTAGAACGTATTCGACGGTGAACGGTATGATTTCCTCATGCCCTGTATCCTAACTTGGTTACCCCGATTTGTGTGCTTATGTGATCACCAACAAGATAAATGCATGAATCGGATTTATATTGCACTTATATGTGTTTGAACTATATTGTTCTTGTCTATGCTCTTGAACATTTAGTTTGTATAATTCATGAAATGTATGAATGGAAATGAAGTGTATGTGTAAGTATGAGTACTTGTGAATGTATGTATGTATGGAAGTAAGTATGGACTTCTACTAATTCCTAACAACCTAACTCCTAACTTGAGTAATGAGTAAAATGGAATGAGTAGAAGCCCGATATAGATTCGGCCACGCGTGAGGATAAGGAACCACAAGAGGTTGGAACCGAATCCTGGCTATGATCTTTTCCTTGGACCAATTCCCTTCGTATGGGTAGCATCCTGGATTAGTGGGCCACCCTAAAGCCCGGTGGTGGGAAGTAGTATTCCCTGCCCGGAGGTCATACCGACTTAACTGGAAGTAAAGTATGTAAGAAGTATGTATTGTATTGTATTGGTCTTGACCATTGTAAGTCATTGACCCGGAGTAAAAGTATTGAACACCCGATTAAACCCGGGTGTGTAATAAGGCTAACAAGACCTTGTATGTATTGGAGAATTGTATCTCCGTGATGCGGTGAGTATGGTAAGTATGAATGAATGACTTGTATTGTATTCCTTGTATGCATTGTATGTATGTATGCTTGGTAAAATGAATGTATTGTATTGTATTGTATGAAGCATGTATGTACGTATGAATGAAACGAACCGCATGTACTCGACCAAATAGTTGGCGTACCCTCGCTAGTACGCGGGGTATGCGGTTATCATATGCAGCGTAAGCTGACCCCTAGGGGGAATGTTTTTACTCCACAGGTACCCCGAGGCGTGAAGGTAGAGTAGAGTAGGGCCACATGTAATTCTTTTTGGAGTAGTTAGTAGGAACTGGAATAGTGTACCGAGTTGTACACGGCTAGAGCTTTTTGGGTAGCCGGTGTACCATGTGGTACACCTTTTTGGATATTGAATTCTCGATTGGATAGAAAGGAGTAGTTGTATAAACTCTTCATTTTGGGAAGTAGTCTGGGAATGTAATTCGTATATTCGGTATACTCGGTAATCAAATGTAATTAAGTAATTGGTATTGTAAAGTAAGTAGTATGTATGTATTCATCCTAATCATCAGACCGATACAGTAAGCAGTAGTAGCCTTGCTAACCTTGGATGGTTAACGGCATTGTATCACCCGCCGGGAGTAGGTAAGTATTCCGCTGCGAGTAAGGTAGTTGTGGGAAGGATTAGAGGATAATGGAAGGATTAGCGGTTGGGGTGTGTTACAAGTAAATAATGAGCAGCTATAATACCAATTCATGCATATTAATTATCACATTCAGACAAACAATCTTATCACATATCACACAGAAGTCTGAACTGAGGAAGCCCTCAGAGACAATCAGAGACACATAACAACATACCGTTCACCCCGATGTATTACGGTGGAGTATGAATCAGCGAGATCCTATGCTCCTTGTGTAGTCTCTAATAATCTAAACAATACATAATGCTACTGATTAGCATACCGTATAACAACACAATTCCACGGTACCCCGTACCGTCACTAACAACTCCCGGTTAACCCCCGTTATTAACTATCAATGTTTGTCGGGCTTTTGGTCTAACTCGAGATTGGAAAAGTGTTACATTACATGCGTAGTTTGCCTTGTATAATAATATACTTATTGTTGGACTTGTTATCGCATGTAACTAATGTATATTTGTAGATCGTATAGTTGTTTCATTATCGTATGTGTGATCCTTTGTCATGCACTATGCATCTTACCTTAGTATTTTATTTTTCTAAGGTTTGTCTCTTTTTTTTTAAATTCAATGTGGTATAATTCATTTGTGAACTTATACTTTTAATTACATGGATTCTCATTATCACATGTACACTCTCTTTACATTAGAATTCCCTATCCAATGTTTATAATTCTTTTTCCTTATCTATTATCATTTTAATTATGATAATTTATATTTATTGAACCTTATCACATTTTCTACACCATTACATATATTTATTTATATGTGTGTATTATGGAACTATATTATTATATGGTAAGTCTTGTAATCTATATTCATTCTTTTTAATGAATATCTCTTATACTATAATGTTATAATTCTTATAACATTAAAACCATATTGTAAATTCCATTTAAAAATGTTAATATTTCGAACAGCACCTATGTTTTTAAATATTTCCAAAATCTTCCACTTAATTAATGTAATGTTACATCATAGTTATATAACATACCTTATGACATTTAAGTCATTAAAACAATTATAACCTATAGTCATTTTGTTTATAAAATACCAAATGGCCCTTAATATTTTCGGCTTTCACCTATAACCACTAAACTTCTATAAAATCACAATTCAATCCCAATTTATAATACATAGTTTTCTAATTCCATTAAAACTATATATTATACATATATCTTTATAAAACCTTATACATAATTCCAAAAATTACCAAACTATACCAAAAGGTTATAAACATTATTCTTAACCTTATTTTTCCTCTAAGTCTCGGTTTCCATATATTTGTTACCTATTTATAACAATGTCATAAAATACCATGTATTATACTTATATAATTCTTATGAACTCCAAATTTAACCAAATAAACTTCTAAAAATTTCTAATAACTTAAGGACCTTACTAAACTCCACATAGCCCCTTAAGTTTCGGTAATTACATTACTACCCCAAGACTTATAAATCTTTTACAATTTAATAAGTATCTTATTATAAGGTAGTATTTTAATTTCTTAAATTTTCTAAATTTGGTCAAAGTCTCCTATATAGTCAACTTGACTCCTAATATCAAATGGGAACCAATTTTTCGGTAATTACAAATAATAACCTATACTTTTCTATTTTTACAATTTTGACCCAAAACTTTATAAAATGTTATAATTTTTATTAAATTCATTTAAAAACCCTAAATTGTTCTAAATTACGCCCACGACTTTCTAAATTCTTAATAATTACGAATTGGCCCCAATTTTAATTATAAGCATAAATAAAACTAAATAAGCTTATAAACTTAAAATAAAATGGCCTAATGACATGGCCTTATTACAACCTTGAACTTGCAAATAAATTACACAATAATGTCTCAAAATATAGCATATATATTCGGCCTCATTAGGTTTAATTATTTTTCCACATAATGTCATAATTTGACCATTATGTTAATTAAATCCCTTAAATGACTAGCTTAATTTATCTTAGCCATTTTTTTACATTTTTAGATCAATATGACCTATATTTGTATATTCACTCTCGGACCATATATATATATATATATACTTAAAGATTACAAAATCATAAGTTTAAGGTGTTTATACCTTGATTTATCCCTGTATAGGCTCGGTCACTTGTAGGAAAAATCACCACATGATTTAGACATGTTTAATACACAAAAACAAGATATGGTTACACTCCAAGCTTGAGCTTAACCATAAGGAATAATTGATGTAAGATTTAAGGCAAAAATTACCTTAAAAATGCAAGGGAAGTTCTAGGTATTTTCGACCTGAACCAAACACACCACAAGGTGTTAGATCCACCATATTAACATAGGAAATAGCTAGATCTCGAATATTACCTTGTTATTAGGTTTTACCTTGGAAAATGCCTTAAAAGAGAGTATTTCTCTTGGATCTCGGTCACCCTTGCTCCAAATGGCTAACCAACAGATTCCACATGAAAAGGAGAAGAAGATGAGGCTATGACCAAAGTTTCACAGCCAAACTCGAAGGGAATCAAAAGTTATGAGCTTAAAGCACATTTTTACCTTAAAATGTAGATTTGAACAACCTTGGTCCCTCTACTGGTCTCAACCTAGTTTAGCTCTTGTTCTCTAACCTTATAACACTGAGAATAAGCCATAGGAATTGTTGAGCCACAAATTTAGGTGTTGGTAGTGAAGAGATGAAGAAAAAGAGCTAAAAATGACATTAAAACACTTACATTAGGAGCTTAGGAGCTAGGCTTGCCTTCCATGCTCAAGAACAAACTTTGAGAGCTTGAGAGGAAGGGAGAAATCGGCTGGGAAGGAGAGGATCGGACAAGGAAGGAAGGAGAAGGTGGGAAAGCTTGATTAATTTGAAAAAAGTAAAGTTACTATTGCAAATTGAACATTAGGTAGTGATTTGTCTCCAAATCATTGTATGCTGTCTCCTCACTTATTGCAGCCGGCCTCCATGGTCCAAATGAGTCAATTAATTGACCATTGACCATGCTTGGTCAATGTTGACTCATGCGGGCCCCACTTTAGGGTTTTATTAATATTTTAATATTAAATTGTAAAATTCGTAAATTTCTGGAATTAAATTCCTAATATGATATAATATGATTAAATATCATATTTAAGGGTAATTATAATTTTTAAGCCCATTAAAAAATCAATTTAAAAGGCAATCTCACAAAACGTGCTTTAAGGAGTTTTAGCGCACATTTTTGTGTCACAGGGTTTCCTGAGCTTAGTTCTCCTTGAGAATGGTTTTATTGTGTTCCTTGCTTCATTATAATACTTAGGAATCCACTTTGGATCTTATTTGAGGTCATACAACCTTTATGGTGTCTTAAAGCACATTTTTGGCTTTACCGATCTTAAGGCGTGTTTTGCCTTGTTAAGATCTTTTAGATTGTTTCCCAATAATATTTAGATGTTTAATAATCATCTTAGATCATTAATAGATCATTTAATTATTTTTTAAAGGTTAGGGGTATTTCATATACCATCGCTGCAATGAGTATTAATTACTATACTTCCATGCAGCACTTTGATAATATGATGAAATAATAATCTGGTGCATCACGTGTAGCAGCATAGGCAATTAATCATCTATCCATCATTAATTAGACAGTGTGAGTGCTTATATAGCTCTTTAATCATTACTCAATGTGTGCAACCCATTATCTCTCGAGCAAGTACAATGGTGTAGCATGTTCGTGAATGTTGCTGTGTGACTGCATGGCTCATGAAATACTGATGGTTAATGATGAAACAATCATGTATTAATAATAAAATAATCATGAGGATGTGTTTGAATATAAGAAAACAACTGCCGTGAGTGTGTAATGAGAATGAATGTGAATCCTCGTTGTGTATGTGTATATATATTGTTGCATTTTTACATTTAACACATAAAATACATCAACTCTCATCTAAATATAAATCTAAGAAAAGCATATGATAATGTAAAATATGACATATATTGTTATGAAAATAGGAAGAATTAAAATCCTAGGAATAGATATATTTTACACTTATCAACCGCATAAAGCGGGCGGAACGATACCTAAAAATAGAATTCCATATAATAGCCACATCTTACCATATGCCTTTCTGGTGCTAATTTTTCCATCTTTACACATTTTACAAATCCATGTTATTTTCTTCGGAGATATTTGCTCTCTTTTCAATCGACAATCATTTAATGTGTTCCAAGCCACTCCAAACTATCAAATTAATAGTGTTTCTTTTTTCGAAAAGAAAGTAGTTATATTATAAACGATTATAGTACAATACTAAGCTTAAACTATGATTAGCCCAAAACTGTCCTAAATTCGGGGAGATCACCACTTACTCATCGTAGAATAGAGGTTTGAGACTTCCAACCTTTCCATGGCATACTCCTCACAGGAGCATGCTCTACAGATAGCGAATGAAACCCTGTCCCTTGAAGTGTGTCCACCTTCACCTCCATCATACACACTAAACTACCCTGTACATGGCAAACTCCCTAATGGCTGATTACCCAGCCTATCTGTAATCCCAATGCACCATGAAATAAATGAAAACAGAACAAACATATTAAAAACATAATAATAGCAATTTCACATTCCTTTACTACCAACAGGATACCATGCTTACTATGTACATTGTTTGGCCCATCAACTACAATTAGCTTTGGTATTAGCATCAAAGAAGGTCTCTGATGTACATACCTTTTTCAAAACCTGAACTTTATTGTTAATGTCATTGGTTCATTTGGAAGCGGAATGATCAATTGAAAGATGCTCAGCTAGCTGAAATTTCGCACCTTACTGATACTGAAGAGCTTTCAAGTGAAAAGGCACAAATCAAATTAGATCTTTGCAAAGGATAGGGGATACAAGATGGAGTTATCATTATAAATCAACATGCAGCTTGATGATATTGTTTGGCCCGACTAGTGTGGTGTTGGATGCATGACATCATTATTAATTCAACACCTTCTCAAAGAGGTGACACTAGTGTTGCTTAGAGACAGTTACTATCATTAGATTTTGTGATTGCAATGCATGTGATGAAGGGATTGATGAGGATAACGAATATGCTATGTCAAGCTTTGCAACTCAAGTCACAAGATATTGTGAATGCTTTGTCTCTAGTATCTACTACAAAGACATTAATTCAAGAATTAAAGGATGAAAAGTGGGAATCATTGTAGAAAGGTGTCATTTCATTTTGTGAAAGTAATGGCATTCCAATCCCTGATATGAATGGAACTTACATGGATCTCATTCGTTCTCACCACAAGAAAGACAATGTACCGTTGAGCATCACTATCGAGTTGATGTGTTTATTGCTGCTGTTGACCATTAGTTGCAAGAGTTGAACTCAAGGTTTAATGAGACTGCAACAAAGCTTCTTCATCCAAGTGTTGCTTTAGATCCAAGAAACGTATTCATACCCACACTTGAAGAATGTAAGTTCAGTTTTTGGCGTGTGTAGGGATTGAAGGAAACTGGAAAGTCTAAAATATATTCTATGATAGATAGATTGCTTCGTCTTGTTTTGACTCTTCCTGTTTCAACCGCAACAAGTGAGCGTGTCTTTTATGCGATGAAAATTGTGAAGACCAGGCTTCGTAGTAGCATGTCTGATGAGTTTCTATGGAGCTACTTGATTGTTTATATTTGAAGAGAGATTGCTGAGACCTTTTCTACGGATAAGATAATAGATGATTTCAACTTTATGAAAGAGAGACGAGCACAACTAAAATCCACACGGTACATTTTATTTTGATTTGTTTACTTGTCTATTAGCTTTTAGTGTGTATGTGTACCAACATATATTTTTTTTACACATTTATTAATTGACCATTAACGGGTGGGTTCTTGATAGATAAAGATCATTATTTCGATCTTTAACAGTTTAATTTTATTCTCAGGTGAGAACTATCTTCATTTTGAGCCTTTTCGTAGCTTTTCTCTTCACCTATTAATTAATACTTGATAACTGTTGATAATACTAATTAGGTGGTCTATTTCTTTCCCTCCCCGGCACTATGACTATTTAATAATTATATACTTATTATTATAGGATTTGTTTTCAAGTCTACTCGTGGAACTTCGTTTTGGATTAGGTACCAACAAAATATTATGGTGGAATGTTTTTTTTATTATATTGTACCTTTATTAACTTAAAGTTGTCATTCTTTGGTAGTGTTTTGAACTATGACTATACATATCATATATAAATAATAATATGCGTTTCTTTATTGTTTAAAACAAAAACACACTCAATTTTATAGACTATCAATATATGCATAGATAATATAAATTAATATTTTAATATTATGACCCCCCAAATTCAAAATCTCATCCTCCGCCCCAGCAAGTTAAACCGGGATTAAAAAATCGAGCAATTGCATGAGAGCTTTGAGCTCGTTCCAAAAACTTTTTGCCCAAACCAACCACATGCAGCCCTTTCGGTGCTCTCCTCTCGAAGTGGGTGTGGTTTCCTAAGGCATCCACAATGGTGTGGAATCCACCATAAATTAATAAAACAAAAGATAAAATATGACATGGAGGAGAGAAGTTGTGTGAGAGTTTCTTAACTAAGAACCCCAAAAAGTGGGTGTCTTAGCAAAAGAAGTGAGAGATTGTGAGGAGAAGAATAAAATATTATTATTTTGAGAGTGGATTTTTGTTATTGTGGATGCCCTAAAGGACACTAAATTGCCTTTACATAAAGGCATTAATGTCATACTGAGAAAAAATGTTAGCCATTTTTATAGGACAATATTAGCCATATATATGAAAACTGATAGCCACCAGATAACTAATAATAATATTTTAAAGAAGTTATTATTTGCAGTTATAAAATTACTAAATGCACTCATAGGCTGTTGGCGACATAATACAAGCTACAGGCTCAGTAGCCAGCCTCAAAAATGATTTTTTTAAGATTACTCTACATCAACATTACCCTATACCACAAACCATAAAACCACTATATGATCAGTTAAAAAATACCGAAAACACTTTTAGAGTTTGTAATACAAGCATTGTAAGACCCTAAACCATAAACCCTTTATACAAGCAATGGAATATTAACGATATACAACCGTGGTCAATATTTTATTTAGCTATGGCATACATATTTATGTATACATGGCTTACATATCTTAATGTCTATGACAACAATTTTTTGTATATAAAATCTTAAACTAATAAATAAAAGATTGTTAGTTGTACATATACTTGAACATGTTAGTCAGCATAGATCTTAAATACCACCATAGGAGCTAAAACAATGAAAACCTATTTTAGGGTATGTAGTGAAGGGTTTAAGGTTTACCACAAACCATTAAAATGTGTCGAGTCAATGACGACATTATAAAATGTAAAACAAGTTAAAAAAGGATTACCTACACCACACATCCTAAAAACCACCATAAGAAAGTTTTTGTTCATAAACGTTAAGATTCACTTAATTTATTACTAACAATTATTTATATATTAAGATAGTTTTTTATATGTTGGCTGTTATTTATATATAATCATGGCTAATATTATGTATACCCATGACATATATAATTTTATATCAATGACATATATTGTTGTCTTTATGATAAAGGCAAATCGGGTGCCTTTATCTAATCCTACCACCCTCGAAGTTCGCACAAGCCAACCGCATGCTACCGCTGTGGTTCCTTCTTTGCAAAGCTTCTTGCTATGATGACCATTTCACTCTTATCATGCTGGCCACCTCTCATCCCATGGCCATGCACGGCACCGTGGAATTCACAATACCACACCAAACACACTCCTTTGCTTCTCCAAAATTCCCATCGTCAGCACCAACCACAAGCAATCAATCTCCATCCTCCTCGCCATCGTTCAAAAGAGGAAGCAAAGGAAATCCTGCTGAAGCCTATTACTTGAAAACAGAGATCACCAACCTTAACATCGATCCCCCACCACTGGTACTTCAATTTCGATCGTTTCCTTAGTAAACACCGACTGCACTCTAATTAATATCGAACGCTAAAAGCCTGGACGCTAATTTTTTTTTGCGTCCGCAGACACTAATTTGCGTCCATTTTAGTTTCAGACACTATTTTACGTCTACTTTTTAACGTCCACAACCGGACGCTAAATAGTGTCTGCTAAATGGTCGCAAGTCACTTAATCGGACGCTAACTAGTTGGAAACAAATTAATTACAATTTGCGTCCAATGTTTTTCGGACGCTAAATTGCTTCTACCCATCGGACGCTAATTTAAATATTCGGACGCTAAATTGCTTCTACTCGTTGGACACTAGCTTATATAATTGGACACCAAATTGTGTCTATTTATGATTAATATTTATCAGCCTCTAGTTTATATATTCGAACAATAAATTATATATTATCATATGCTATTGGAGTATTATGTTAACAAAAAGGCACAACAATTTTCTTATCTAAAAAGCCAAAAAGGCTTTTTTTTTTCATTTCACATAAAACCATTCCATCTCCACTATTGTTTCCTTTCTAAAGAAGGATTAAGTTGGAGCATTTTACATGTTTGAAACAAAAAAAGGAGCACTAACCACAACCATACAAGAACAACTGTGTAAATAATTGTGTGTGGAGTTATATTGTGAAAACAAAAAAAAAGAGCACATCTCTCAGATTTCATCTATGAGATTCTTGCAATCCAATGCACTGACACCGACGAGATGAGACCGAAAAGTTTTGATTAGGAATTGCTTCTCCTCCCTCCCCACCCCACGACACCCCCAAAGAATGAAAGCAATCCCATCTGCAAAGGAAGATTGCGTCGAGCAGTAGAATCCTATCCATATAGGAAGAGCACACAACAAGAGCTGTAGCACAGATGAGATCATTAAATCTCCATTCTCAAGAGTATACGACCAAAGACACACGACCAAAGCGGAAAAATAACAATTGCGCAATAGAATTAACCACACCAATCGACATCCGCCATGAAAGACCAATCATATACACACAGTAAAAGCTTAACAAGCTTAGTTGCTGGGGACGTCAATCAATAGATTTCAATACATATTCACTTGCTGTTTTGTTAGTATATACAGGTGTCATATAGTTTGTATTATAGGTTATATGGTACGTTTTTAGTATATATGCTAGGTCTTACAAATGTATTTCTTTATAATGTCCGGTCCGGTTAACTTGGACCGCTAGACAATATAAGCCCCCCTCGGCTTATCTTTTCCTCTAGTTCTTTTCTTCATCTCTGTAACACAAACCACAGAGATATCATCTTCTTTCTCTCTCGAATGAATAACAGAAGAAGTCATTGATTCAGTCACCAGTTTAATATGGTATCAGAGCACAACATCTGAATTCTTCGAGAAATGGAGAATCAACAGTCAAAGAAGGATTCCACCGATGGAGAAAAGGGACCTGCAGAGAAGGGAACTTCATCGACTTTTCAGATTGATCAAAACGACCCATTGTTCGTCGCCGCAACCGAACAAACCGGCCAATCTTTGGCACCGAAGTTCTCAGGCGAAGGTTTCCTCAACTGGAAATGGACAATGGAGCAAGCACTTAGCGCGGAGAATAAAATTGGGTTTATAGACGGTAGTATAACTTGACCTAATCCACAAGATTCGGCAAGAACGATGGCATGGAAACGCGCGCGTTCGCTAGTCGTTACCTGGATAATTTCTTTATTAACACCCAACATAGCAAGAAGCCTTATGTACACAGAAGATCCGAAGCAGATCTGGTCTTGGCTCTGCTGTAGGTTTGAAAAGAAGAATATGGCAACTCTTCACAGTGTCAAAACTCAAATCGTAAGGCTGCGGCAGGGTGAAGATTCGGTGACTGACTACCTTATGAAATCCAAGGAAACATGGGTGGCATACGATTTGGCTAGACCACCAGATACTTGTTCCTGTTGCGATTCTTGTACTCTCCAGGAGAAACAGAGAAAGCGTCGCGAAGAAGAGGAGGCTTTGCACTTCCTGATGGGGCTCAATCAATCTTATTCACAGTTGCGCACTCAAATTCTTGCCGCTAGCGAATTACCCAGTCTAGAAGAAATCTGCTCCATTATCATTCAGGAAGAAGAGACCAGACAATCGACACATCTGGGAGAAGACAACGAGCAACAAACCCTAGCTCTAGCCATGAGAGCGGGAGGTGGTACTTTTCCTGGAAAACCAAAGAATAATTCCCCAAATCCCTCCTACAAAGCTACGACAAAGAAACCCCCAAATAAAGGTACTACGACAAATAGGAAAGATATACCTAAATGTCCCAACTGCGGTAAACTTGGGCACTCCCGAAATGAATGCTGGTGGCTGGTGGGTTTTCCCCCACAAGGATCGAAACAAGAGAAGGAAACACATGTTGGCTCGATCTTAGGCGAACAATCCAAAAGCAATGCGGGAGAAGGAGAATCGCACTTGGAGTCACCTGTTAAGGGTTTCAGTGCTGAACAATTGCAACAATTGGTTTCTTTCCTCAAGCACAAAAAGAAACCGGAGGACCAAACAAACAAGGTGATTTTGGAGAGTTCTCAGGTAACACCAAAACTATTGCACTCAACTCTTTGCCATGTTTAACTTCAAGCGTTTCTTCTGTGCTGAACAATCTGAAAAATATGTGGATTCTTGACTCAGGCGCCACAGAGCATATCTGTGGGAATAAAGAATTGTTGTCTGATTGTGAAGTTTTAAATAATGATAGGCAGATTACCCTTCCAGATGGGAACATAAAGAATGTTTATTACGTTGGAAAATTAATGGTTGATAACTTGTTTATTTAACTGATGTTATGTATGTGACTGGCTTCATGTTTAACATCATATCAGTAGCTAAACTCGTTGAGAAGCTGAATGTGTCTGTTATTTTCGATCAAAATGCTTGTGCATTGCAGGATTCTAGGAAAGGCCAATTACAAAAAATTGGAAGACATGTCTGCGGGTTATACATTGTTGATATGAATGTTTTGAGTGACTTTGTTTTGAGATGTAAATCTGTTACTGTTGCTTGTGTGAATTCTGAACCTGATTTGTTCAGGATTGATAATAAAAATGACATTGTTTTGTGGCATAACAAAATGGGTCATACCCCCTAATGAAACTAGCCAAAGTATTAGACATTCATGTCCCTAAACATGTTAAAGATACAACCTTACTTTGTGCAATCTGCTACAAGGCAAAGGGTAAGCGGCTTAAATTTCCTAAATCCACCATCAAAACCACCAAAGCTTTTGAATTAATACACATAGACGTCTGTGGTCCCATACAAACCTAAACTCTAGATGGATACAAATATTTTCTAACCATTGTTGATGATCACACAAGAGCCACGTGGGTCACTCTCCTAAAACAGAAATCAGATGCTACTCAGAGTATTAAAAACTTTGTCAATCTGGTAGAGAAACAAATGAAAGAGTCCATAAAAACCATTAGGAGTGACAATGCCAAGGAGTTAGGAAAATCCCACGAAGGGATGGAATTCTACTCTAGCAAAGGCATTGTCCATCAGACCACTTGTCTCCACACACCTCAACAAAACGGAGTTGTGGAAAGGAAACAACGCCACCTAATGGAGATTGCCAGAGCTCTTTTATTTCAATCTGGTTTAGGTAAAGATTTTTGGGGGTATTGTGTAGAACATGCATCATATCTAATAAACAGAATACCCAGTAAACCAATACATAACCTAACCCCATATGAGAATTATATGGATCTAAACCCGACTATAACCAAATCAAGAGCTTTGGCTGCCTCTGCTATATGACCAATGTTGACCCAAGTAGAGGAAAACTTGACCCTCGATCATCCACTTGTGTCTACATAGGAAATTGCAAACACACAAAGGGATACAAAGTGTTCGCTCTGGAAGAAAGAAAAGTCAAAGTCACCCGAGACCTGACTTTCTTTGAAAACATTTATCCCCTTACCAACGATGATTGGAAAAACTATTCCTGTAGTCCAACAGACCAAAGTATTGATATTTTTCCTCAACCTCCCTTTCATGTGGAAGACGATTCTTGCACGTCTCAACTTTTTGAGATAAGAGAAGAACCGTCTTCCCAAAATATCATACAACAAGAAAACCCAACACAGGAAGAAGAACCACCTGAAACAGATCATGAACAAATCCAAGAATCTCCACCTCTTAGACGATCCACACGACCACATAACTTCCCATCCAAGTACAGCGATTTCATTTGTTCCACAAGCATAAACCATAAAGACCTTTTCTCATCTATCTTGTCAGAAAGGCTTCAGAATAACAATCTTGTTAGCCAATCTCAACCCATCATGAACACCTTGACTGACCACATTCCCAAGTCCACCATCCTCTCTGTACCATTTTCCAAGACACAAACAAGATACTTAACAACATCAATAACTTGAGTGAACCTCCAAACTATCAAACCGCAAGCAAGGATCCCAATTGGATTCAAGCCATGACAGAAGAATTCGAGGCCCTCAAACAAAATGGAACTTGGTCCATAATGGATTTTCAAAAGGAAAAAATCCCATAAGCTGCAAGTGGGTCTACAAGACCAAACTAAAACCAGATGGGACACTAGAAAGGTACAAAGCCCGTTTAGTTGTTCGAGGTTTTACACAAAGACAAGGTCTTGATTTTGAGGAAACTTTTTCCCCTGTGATAAACTCACTACCGTTCGTGCTTTAATCATAATTGCTGTGAAAAGGGTGGATTTTAGATCAATTGGATGTTAACAACGCCTTCCTCCATGGAGATCTCCATGAAGACGTTTATACGACTATACCCCAAGGGTTGAGAGTCGAAGGGAAAAACAAAGCATGCAAGCTCCATAAATCCCTTTATGGATTAAAGCAAGCTTCTCGCCAATGGTATGAGAAACTTGCTACATTCCTCAATAGCCTCGTTTTACCCATTCCCAAAATGATTACTCCCTCTTTGTCAAGAAAAACAAAAACAACATAACATTGTTGGGTATCTACGTAGATGACATTTTAGTGATAGGAAATGATCCCAAAGAAATAAAGACTCTAAAAACAAAACTTGACAAACAATTCAAGATAAAGGATTTAGGGAGATTAAACTTTTTCCTTGGGATGGAATTCTTAGAGACAAACAATGGCATCATTATGTCTCAACAACGTTACATCAATCAAATTCTTCATGAGTTTGACATGCAAACATGTAAACCCTCCGTTTCACCTCTTCCTCTCAATTTAAAGCTGTACAAAGATTCAGGGTCCAAATTAGAGAATCCTACCATCTATAGATGTCTTGTAGGAAAACTGAATTTTCTCACAAACACTCGACCTGACATTTGTTTTGCTGTACAGTTTCTTAGCCAGTTCCTCCAATCTCCTACTTCAGAACATCTTAAGGCTGCCTACCACACCCTTTCCTACATAAGAGGCACTTCTAACTTTGGTTTATTCTTCAATAAAAATCAGAACTTTGATCTGGAGGCTTATTGCGACTCAGATTGGGCATCTTGCCCAATCACTCGCAAATCTGTCTCTGGATACTACATCCTTCTTGGAGATTCCCCATTAAGTTGGAAATCCAAGAAACAGCCATCCATTGCTTTGTCTTCTACTGAAGCGGAATACAAAGCTATGCGTCAGGTAACAGGAGAATTAAGTTGGCTAAGTAGACTCCTAAGTGAAATCGGAGCTCCCAACATAAAACCCATACCTTTAAAATGTGACAACCTCGCAGCTATACACATAGCTCGAAACCCAGTCTCCCATGAACGTACTAAACATATCGAATTAGACTGCCATTTCGTTCGTGAGAAATTGCAGGGAGGTCTTATACAGGTTGAGTATGTTCCAAGCACACACCAGCTGGCTGATCTCATGACCAAGCATCTGACAGGTAAGAGTTACAAAAACTCTTTCCAGCCTTTGGGATTGCAGGGTTCCAGTAGATGACGTTCCAGCAGCAGCTCCATTGTCAACCATCACACGGGTCTATACACCAGCAGGGCTACATTCCAGACAAAGACTACATTTTTTTCCGTTTTTTTATGGGCATAAAAATGTATTCTTTGAGGGGGGATGTTAGTATATACAAGTGTCATATAGTTTGTATTATAGGTTATACGTTTGTACGTTTTTAGTATGTATGCTAGATCTTACAAATGTATTTCTTTATAATGTCCGGTCCGGTTAACTTGGACCGCTAGACAATATAAGCCCGCCTCGGCTTATCTTTTCCTCTAGTTCTTTTCTTCATCTCTGTAACACAAACCACAGAGATATCATCTTCGTTCTCTCTCGAATGAATAACAGAAGAAGTCATTGATTCAGTCACCAGTTTAATAGGTATGGTAGCAAACTCATTATAAATGGACGGTATAATGGGGGACAAGTCATCAATGTCATCATAGCCATGATTATAAATTGCAAGACCATGTTAGCTTTTAACAAGAAAAAGTTGAAGAAGAGACAGATACAAGGAATGAAGAATGGAATATTGAGCTACGACAGGTACTTAAGGAATTCTCTAGAATGCTACGGCAGGTATACATTTCTGCTGTTGGATCGTCATAACATTCCTAAAAAACCATGGTCAAGGTAACAGGATATACTTATTTATTCGAAGATTAAAATGTATCTATAGAGAATGAAATAACATGCACATATCTATCCTATGAGCTTACGAAGTTGATACAGCCAGGTTATCCACAGAGTAAAATGTATCTACAGATGCATCAAAATAAACACTCATATCTATCCTATCAACAAAAACCAGAGAATGAAATAACAGGCACAACAGAGTATACAAGAAACAACTTCTCATTAGGTCTATTTTAACAACATAGTTGAAGCCAATTTTCACTCACAATATACAAGAACAGAGCAATATTAGCAGATAACTCATGAACCAAGTAGTATAAATGTGGGAGAAGGATTTAGAAAAGAAGGCGAGAGGGAAACGAGAGACAAGAGCGAATGTTTGAAGAAGATGGAATTTTCTATTGTATTGGATGATCTGGAATGAAGCTCCTGGTTACATATATATACACCAGTGGGTGAAATGAAAGGGAAATAAAAAGTATGAGAATAAATACTAACTCCTAGATCTGGAAAGTAATAAATAATATATCCTAAGTATGAGGATATGTACTAACTCCTAAATCTGGAAAGTAATAAATAATATATCCTAAGTATGAGGATATATACTAACTCCTAAATCTGGAAAGTAATAAATAATATATCCTAAGTATATTAACATATCCTAACACCCCCCCCCCTCAAATCGAAGAAATGGAAGAAGATTTCATCGATTTGCTAGCACATTAATCATCCCCATGGAGTCAAGTTGACGACGATATTCTTTCCCGGTGAGAGCCTTGGTTAGCATATCAGCTTTCTGAAATGAGTTAGAAATATGTGTGACATTGATGAGGCCGGCTTTGATTTGATCATGAACGTAATGAACATCAATCTCGATGTGTTTTGTACGTTCGTGGAGGACCGGATTCCTTGCAATGAAAACGGCAGACAAATTATCACACCGAAGAGGAATGAGTGTGATATCAGGGACACCCATCTCGTGAAGAAGACGAGAGAGCCATGCCAGCTCAGTGGTGACACAACGAAGGGCACGATATTCAGCTTCGGCGGAGGAAAGGGAGACGCATGTTTGCTTTTTTGATTTCCAGGAGATAGGTGCACCGCCAAGGAGAATATAGTAAACCGCTTATGGACCTGTGAGAAATAGGACAAGTGGCCCAATCTGAGTCGCAATATGCGATGAGAGAGAAATTATCTGAATTATTGAAGAAAATGCCATATCCATGAGTCCCTTTTATATATCGAAGAACGTGGATGGCAGCATCCCAGTGATGTCGACAAGGATGATTGTTGAATTGGCTTAGGATTGGATGCTGAAGTTCAAGTCCGGACGGGTATTGATGAGATAATTAAGTTTTCCCATAAGCCGTCGGTAAGCTGTGACATCTGATAATGGTTGACCATCATGAAGATGTAGCTTAATGTTAGGATCCAGGGGGCTAGCAACAGGCTGTTGGGAATCAACATTATAATCACGAAGAAGATTGGTGGCAAATTGGTGCTGAGTGATTCCAACGCCGTTGATGGTATGGTGATATTCCATCCCGAAAAACGACTTAGATTACCCAAGTCTTTAATTTTAAAAAGTTGGTGAAGAGTATCCTTGACATGTCGAATTTTAGTTTGATCATTCCCGCAAAGAATTATATCATCAACGTAGACTCCGAGGAAAAGAATAGAGTCATCTTTGGTCCACTTGAAAAGAGAATGATCGTTCTCAGATATAGTGAATCTGAGATGAGTGAGAGTGGTGGAAAGCTTGGAGTACCATTGTCGAGAAGCTTGTTTCAAACCGTATAAAGATTTTTGAAGCCTGCAAACTAACCCCTTGGTTTCAAACTCAAAACCATCGGGGGGTTGCATATAAATCTCCTCGTGAAGATCTCTGTGAATAAAAGCGTTGTTGACGTCAAGTTGGTGAATAAACCAATGACGCTTAACGGCTACGCTGATCAAAGCACGAACCGTAGTCATCTTGACTACTGGAGAAAAACTTTCATCAAAATCTTCCCCATATTTCTGTGTGAAACCCCGAGCAACCAACCGAGCTTTACACCTTTCTACGTCTCTGTTAGTTTTGTATTTGACCCAATAGACCCATCTACAAGAAATACATCTTTTTTCTTTTGGAAGTTTCACAAGACTCCATGTGTTGTTGTCTTCAAGAGCTTTTAACTCTGCCGCCATTGCTTCCCTCCATTCATGATGTTGACAAGCCGCTTTGTAAGATCTTGGCTCATCTGGACAATAACTAGCGACTTGGCAGCACAGATGGGCTCAAGTACATCAAGGAATTCATACTGGTAATGTATTGAGCTTGAGGGGCTTTAAGACGAGTAGCCAAAATCTGAGAGAAATAGTCAATAGACGCTTGATTACACTCGTAATCATGGAATTTAGCAGGGGGTTGCCGGCTACGAGACGATCGTCTAAGGTGTGAGATTGACGGATTGTGACAAGAGCCATCAGTTTGCTCTTCAGGATCATTAGCGTCAGCGGGAGCAATAGAGTGTTGAAAATGAAGAATGGTCTCAGTGTGAGAAATACAGTCATTCTCGGAAGGAGGATCACGGATGCTATTACTTATGTTGTCTGGACTACTATCCACTTGTTGTGTCATTCTCTAAGTGGAATTATCATCAATATAAGTGGAAATTGGCTGATTATCTTGTTGAGTCATCGTTTCTGGTCGAGAGACAGGAACATCAGAAGAAATGTTGACAACATCATCATCACAAGGAATGGGAAAGGTAGAAACGGTGTCATTTTTCCCTTCGTTATGAGAGGAAATATATTGTCGAAGAAGGTGACATCGCGACTCGTGATTATCTTACGTTCATCTAATAATAATAATCGTTGCCCCTTTTTAGATAACCCAGGCCCAACATACACGGCCTTGGACCCGCGATTATCAAATTTGGTGTGCGGAAGATGTGGGCCGGTGTGATACGCAAGGCAGCCAAAGGTGTGAAAAGTATTGAATTTAGGTGGGACACCATGGAGAAACGCATACGGTGAAGTGTTATTTAAAGTAGAAGAGGGCAAACGATTTATAAGATGAGTGGCCATTAAGATGCTTTCTCCCCAATAATCCATCTCTAATCCGGATTGAAAAAATAGAGCACGAGCAGTTTCTAACAAATAACAATGTTTTCGTTCTACTATGCCGTTTTGTTGAGGTGTGTGAACACATGTGGTGTGGTGAAGGATACCTTTGTCATAAAAGAAATGTTTCAAAATGGCAGAGGATCCCAATTTGTATGCATTATCGGAATGCACAATTTTAACATCTTGTTGGTTAAATTGATTTTCAGCCATTGAGAATAAAATGTTGAATGTGAAGGGTGGCTTCTGACTTTTGCTTCATAAGAATAGTCCATGTGCATCTGCTAGCGTCATCCACTATAGTCAAGAAGTATTTACTACCATCATGATTCGCATAAGAACAAGGTCTCCATATATCAAGATGTATAATCTCAAAGCAAACCTCAGATTATGAACAAAATGTGGAAATGAAAGACGATGTCCTTTTGCACGAAAACAAATGTCACAGGCAAAACTCAAGGGAACATCCTCCTTGCTAATTAAACCCATTCTAAGCATCTTACTTAAAGGGGGATGACCCATTTTCATATGCCAAAACAAGGCTTTGTTGGTACGATGATCTCTAGGTGTGATATGCACACTATTACAACTGTCAAAAGTGGTTCGTTCCAAAGAATTCACATCCAAGGTATAGAGGCCATCTCTCTTGCATCCTATGCGCTTCCTACTCATCCAGTAGGGCCCTGCACATAACAGAACTCTCGATCAAAAACAAACATTCAGACCTGTTTGATCAACCAGCTTACTTACGGAAATGAGGGCAAGATTGAAGCTAGGAATGTATAAAACATTCTCAAGTTTCAGACTGTTTGAAAATGTTACGGTGCCTATGGTGTCAATAGTTTCAGTATTTCCATTAGGCATAGTGACATAGCGAGGTTTAGACAATTTCCTCTTGTTACCCAAAAAACTAATATCACCAACCAAATGATCATTAGCACCAGAGTCTATCAACCACCGTTGGGAATTATCAGTAGTAAACTGATTATGAATATTACCTGCGAAGCTAGCAGATTCAACATTGTTTTTAATAGCAGAGGTACTCTTTCCTTTAGCAGAGAAAACACTTGTCTGTTCCAGCATATCACAGATGCGATTAAACCGTTCTACATCTAAACCGTGGGAGTTGGAGTTACCTTCGCCACGTTGAACTGTATTTGAGGAAGAGACTTTTGTTCCCTTCCACCAATCTGGATACCCCTTCAACTCAAAACAGCCCTTTTAAGGTGACCGGACTTGCCACAGTGAGAGCACGCACAGTCGTTCCTTTTGCCAGTCTCCTTCGTTTGTTCTTGAATCGGTTGTTTCGGTTCGAATCGCCCTGCTCACAGTGTTGGCAAAAGAAGTCTCGACAGAATTTCTACCTGATTTGTTCGTACCGCGCTGTCTCTCTTCGTGGAGAATGACAGAATAGGCAGAATCCACGCTAGGTAAAGGGGATTTCATGAGAAGATTCCCACGGACGTTGATAAACTCTTCTCGAAGACCCACAAGAAATTCGAAAAGTTTTTGATTTTCGATCATATTGGCAATTTTATCACCGTAACCACAGACACAAGTATCAACATCGGAAACACTAGCAATTTCGTCCCACAATTTTTCCAAGCGAGCAAAATAATCTGCGACACTGGATGTACCCTGCTCTACCTGAGATATTCTCGTCTCAATTCGAACAAGCGAGTACCATCTGACTGGTCGTATCTCTTGCACAACGCTTTCCACATGGCGCGAGAGGTACTGCGGGATATAAGTCCGTCGACAATCGACGAATCTACGCTAGAAATGATCCAGGATCTGATGATACCATCACAACGATCCCAGGCATCTCGTCGACTCTTCGCAACCTTGGACCGGGGTAAGGTTCCGTCAATCATTTTGATCTTGTTCTTGGCCAGAAGTGAGATCTCCATTTTCTTCTTCCATATTTGGAAGCCTTTTCCATCGAATTTCTTGGCGGTAAGGGATATTCCTGGTTGATCTGCGCTAGTCACGGTCAATGGGTCTGAAGGGTCAAGTCGAGAGGTGCGCCTTCTAGGTTTGTCGACTTCGTCGTCTTCTTCGCCTGCATCGGATGCTTCGTCATTTTCGGTCAAGCTTTGTTCACTGTCGCTGTGTCTGGTTGCCATCGGGTAAGGCAAGTTAATTGTGGACAACCTGCTCTGGTACCATATTAAATGTGGGAGAAGGATTTAGAAAAGAAGGCGAGAGGGAAACGAGAGAGAGAGAGCGAATGTTTGAAGAAGATGAAATTTCTATTGTATTGGATGATTTGGAATGAAGCTCCTGGTTACATATATATACACCAGTGGGTGAAATGAAAAGGGAAAGAAAAAGTATGAGAATAAATACTAACTCCTAGATCTGGAAAGTAATAAATAATATATCCTAAGTATGAGGATATGTACTAACTCCTAAATCTGGAAAGTAATAAATAATATATCCTAAGTATGAGGATATACTAACTCCTAAATCTGGAAAGTAATATAATAATATCCTAAGTATATTAACATATCCTAACAAGTAGAGACTTTATGCTTAACTTATTAACCAATAAGATGCACTGAGAACTAAAACTAGAGTATAAAGCACAAAGAAAAGAGCCACACACACTTGCAAGAACAGGCGATATTTCTAACATCATCAACCTCTTATTGAGTAAAGAGTAATAATAATATCAACTTGTGCTAAGAAAACTTTCTAAATCAACGTGATTAACAAATAAACAATAAAAGCAAATTTATACAAGCCAAGAGATCAGAAATTGCACCTAAGTCTCTTGTTGACTTCTCCAAGCTGAGTTTGGAGGGATCTTACTTGCATGCTCAACTCCTACCATAAGAAGTGCAAAAAATATTCAACGCTAAGTAGGTGATCACAACAGACAAAATCAACATAATGCTGAGGGAGAAGACAGATCAATCAGCATCTGAAGCGTACCTCGACTGTTTGAGAACTACAACTGAAAAAATAAAAAGAAGCTCAATCAGATTGATGCACAACATATGAAGAGATAAAATTTTAAGAAAGAACTTAGATCACTGTTTTACCTTGAACCAAAATAAATAAGGTATATTTACATCATGGGCACCAGTATTGCCAACTTTATACTTTTTTTTTGTTTGAACTACATCTACAATCATGATGTATGAAAGGTAAGGAAATGACAAAACTCTGATTCTAAGACTGGTCCCAGGAATCACTCTCAATGAAGATAATAGAGGCAACTTTACGTTCCCACATAGAATGTCAGACAAAAAATCAAGTGCATGTTAGGACACGTTTTCTTATGTAAAGATATGAGGCCTTAGCATAGATCTAGAAGATTCCACAGGGACCTCCATAACAGCCATACAGAGAGTGTGATGTGATGAAAGTCCCACTAAGGTGGCTGGTGAAGCCTGTTGAACTTAGTGGCACCAACATGATATTTTCCGTCGGACACTAATATCTGACGCTATTTTGCGTCCGTTAGTGTCCAATATAAGTCTAGACACAATTCAGTGTCTGATTAATTGTCAGACGTTAATGTTGGACACTAATCTGGGTCCGGCTAGCATCCGAAAACAATTTAGACACAATTCAGCGTCCAACAAAAAATCAGACACTAATATCGGACGCTAATCGAAAAATAGCGTCCGCTGTTTAATCGGACGCTAATTTCGGATACTAAATCCTGTTTTTCTTGTAGTGGCATGCGTAGATTAAAAGGAGGGATAGGCTGTGCTGCCATCCCCGCAGGCAGAAATATTGTATCCCGGTAAAACAGCAAGACGAATACCCTGTCAAAGGGGAACAAAAGGTGATTTGTGAGTCAGAAGTTGAACTGCAAGAGACAGCATGTGACAGTATGATTATTCCTGAGTCCAATGATAACTTGCAGAATTTAGTAGGAGAAGGGACTGAGTCAGAGTCGCATCGAATTACCATGCAAATCATGCACACTCCAGTAACGGGAACATGTTTAAAGCATTCAGGGGATTTGACGCTACAGGACAAAAAAGATTCAAAATCGGCAACATCTTTAAGCCGCATGCAACCAATAAACTCCCGATCTTCAGGTAAGAAAGGAATTGGCTGTTTTGTTGAACTTTTCCATAATAGCCCCCTCCCACTGCCTTGGAGCGGACAGAAACCTCAGCAAGAAACGACAGCGGGAAGATCATCAACAATGAAGCAGAGGCGAATGATGTCGTGGATTTAATGAGGCAACTAGGATGTCATATTCCAAACCCAGAAGTAACGAAGGCCAATATTATCTCTCAACTCCAACCTCTTCCAGACGGTCAGTAAGTATAAATGGTGAATGTGGGGCTTCAGAATATTCAAGGTATGGGGTCTAAAGTCCAACAGAGAAGAGTACGAGAAGAGGTATGCAAGCAAAAGTTATCTTTACTAGGCCTAGTAGAAACTCATCATAATAGAACAACAGCTGATAAAATTCCAAGTTTTTGGGGCAAGAAGAGGGTTAATTTAGCATGGGAAGAAGTACCAAGCCGAGGTAGATCTGGAGGGATAGCGGCTATGTGGGATGGAAGAAGAAGAGATTGAGGTGAGTCAACCATAAAAAGGAGAAAGATGGCTACGGCTTGATACCAAGTGTCTAATAGAAGGGCTGCGAGGTACAGTAATCTTCATTTACGCACCATGCGACTCGGGTGACAGGAAAATTATGTATGAAGAAATTCTCCAAGCTAAGCAAAACTGGCAACCAAAGATCATGATTATGGGGGACTTTAATGAAGTTCTAGAACCAGAGGAGAGACTGCCTGTGCATGCGGCTTGGTATACTAAGGGCATGAAAGAGTTTAAAGCATGGGTGAATGCAATGGAACTCATTGAAATACAACTCCAAGATGCTAAGTTTACATGGAAAATAGGTGGCTCCTTTAGTAAAATTGACCGGGTGTTTGCAACTCATGATTGGATGGTGCAATATGCAGAGGTACAACTACGTTCATGTGAGTGGTCAATCTCCAATCACCGTTTGCTAGTGATGAACACATGTAAAATTAATTGGGGACTCAAACCATTTCGATCATTGGACTCATGGTTGGAGCATCCGGAACTTGAGCCGCTTGTGAAGAGAGAATGGCACAGTATGCAGTTTGGGTCCACATTGAGCAAGATGAAGAAACTAAAAGGCATATTACGGAGGTGGAATAAGGAGTCATTTGGTGCTATCCACCAGAGGGTTGAAGCATGCCAGGATGACCTGAAAAAACTGGAAAAACGAATGGAAGATGGAGACATGTGTGAGCAGGTTGAACTTGACAGATTAAATATGCTTGATAAATTGAAAATGGCTGAGAGGGAGCAGGAAGTTTACTGGGCCCAGCATGCTCGAGATAAGTGGTTGAAGGATGTTGACAATAATACTAAATATTTCCATCAGCGCGCTACCCTTAACCGGAGACAGAAGCTGATCACATGTTTAGTGATAAACGGTGAAGTGCTTGACACCCCAGAGATGATTAAAGCGCATATGGTCTCCTTTTACTCAAGATTGTTTCAAGCAGGTGTATCGTCGGGTTCCAGACCAATGTATCCGAATCATCCCATCCTATCGGCAGAGGAGGCAAGCCGCCTTGAAGCTATCCCAACAAGACATGAAATCAGAGAAGTTGTTCAACAATGCAATGGAGCAAAAGCCCCCGGGTATGATGGTTATAACATGAATTTTGTAAAAACGATGTGGCCTGTGATTAGCAAAGACTTTAGTAGAGATGTTCAGAACTTCTTCATCACCTCAAAACTTGAAAAGGGAGCTAACACCACGTGGATAGCTTTGATACCAAAGAAACCGGAAGCTTCTCAGCTTGAGGATTATCGGCCCCTAAGCATGGTAGGGTGTTTGTATAAGGTGGTGGCAAAACTAATGAGCAATCGACTAAGGACACTCATGCCTAAGCTGATCAGTGAGACACAATCCGGTTTTATTAAAGGAAGAAACATCTTGGAGGGCCCTTTCATAGCAAATGAAGTCATAACCTGGCTAAGAAAAAAACGAAAGAAAGGTGTGTTGCTCAAAGTCGATCTGAAGAAAGCATATGATTATGCGTCATGGCAATTCTTGGATGTAATGTTAGAGTGTATGGGATTTGTTACTAAATGGAGGAGATGGGTGGAGGAATGTGTTCTACTTCAATGATTTCGATTCTAGTCAATGGCTCTCCTACCAAACCATTCTCCCCAGGTCGTGGGCTACGACAAGGTGACCCTCTTTCCCCATCTTTGTTTGTGATTATTGTTGAATTACTACACTGGCTTATACAGGGTGCAGTGCAGTGGAACAAGAAAAGTTTTCGGGTTTAAGAATTGGAAGTGGACAAGTCAGGGTGACCCACCTCCAGTTTACGGATGATGTACTGATTTTCAGTGACATGAAGCAGGACGAGCTAGTGCTTCTACATCAGATTCTTATTGCGTTTTGCTGAGATGAGCGGCCTCAGACTCAATATGGAGAAATCTGTCATTTACTGTATTAATACAAATGATGAGGAAGCCCACTTGGTGGAGGAGATATTTGGATGCCGTGTGGGCTCCCTACTTACCACTTATCTTGGGTGCCCCCTGGGTGCAAACACGAGGAAGTACTCTACTTGGGAGCCGGTTATTCATAAAATAGAGTCTAAACTTGCAACTTGGAAGGCCTCAACTCTATCCAAAGCAGGTCGTGCTACCCTCATTCGGTCAGTTTTGGAATCAAGACCACTCTACTACACGGGATTGTTTGTTATGCCGGACCAAAGTTCGAAAGAAGCTAGTCTCATTGCAACGACAGTTCTTTTGGGGCAAAAATCGTAGTAGATTCTTGACCACAGTAGCGTGGAAGAGGATGATGCAACCAAAGGAGAAAGGTGGTCTAGGATTTACTGATTTGCAAGCAAAAAACTTGGCCTTTCTGGCAAAATGGAGGTTCAATTTTGCACAAAATAAAAACCCCCTGTGGAAGCGAGTGGTTCAATCAGTATACCAAGAAGAAGAGGTTTGCATTCAGGAGAAGTGGTTGATAGTAGAGATGTACAAAAGGGGGTATGGTATTCTATTTTAAAAACCACACCAACACGAGAGGTTAAAAGAGCTAATCGGAGAACGTGTGCATGTGGAGGCTAAGAATGGTGAAGCCAGTAGCTTCTGGCTTAATAAGTGGCTGCCGGTTGGTATCTTGAAATGTAAGTTCCCGCGCCTGTATTCTCTAAGTTGTCAACAGGATAATACTGTTGCATCTATGGGTGAGTGGGTTAATGACAGGTGGACTTGGAAAGTGGAATGTGATAAGTGTCCAAATGAGCATGTTTTATAGGTGTATTTCATATGTTATATTAGTACTTTTCTTGCTCATTTCTCCACTTTGGTTAGTTTTCCTCTAGTTTATGTTTTATTGTTTATCATACAGATTTATTGGTTAAACATGAGGAAAACCAAACTAGGAGCAAAGTAGACGAAGAGACGAACGCATAGGCGTAAACGGATCTAAAAACGGAGCTCAAACGAAGAATCTGGAGCCTGTCGAAGTTTGCAGACAAGACAAGACGAAAACACATGTCCGGCTAAAACAACCCGGATGCACATCCGGAAACACCATGTCCTGCTAAAACAACCCGGACGCACTTCCGGACACACATGTCCGGATCCGGACGCATTCCGGACGCGTGTAAAATGCAGCCCAGATCAAGAATTCGCGCGACTGGTTTATTTCGGCGCCGTCTTCCCCATTTTCTTCTTCAATTACTGCGTCGTCTTCTCCGTTTCTTCTTCAATTGCAGCACCCACAATATTATCTATCTACTACCTCAAACTTATCAGGCGCCGCATACCTTATCAATCTACCACTGTCTACTCCAAAATCCACCGTTCTCCTGATTTTCCTCACCTGTCAGCCTACCACTCCCTTATCTTCTTCCTTTCCTCTGCTATAAATAACCCACGTTCCTTCCATCTTCAAATCATCATCTCCTGCATCCAACTCATCAACGCTCATCAACGCTCATCAACACTCACTCTCCCTCCATCCACACTCCATTTTTCATCATTTCCATCACCAAATTAGCCTTACGCTCTTATTTCCAGAAAACCAAACGCAGAACGAAGCTCTGCACAAACCCAGACGCGTACTCCATTAAAGGAGCTGTGTCCGGATTTGTGTCCGGCTAATAGACCCGGACAGGGCATGCCCGGATTTATGTCCGACCAAACAGACCCGGACAGGACCAACTTTCGCCAGTTTGTTCGTTCTTCTTCGTTCTACCTACCTATCTATCATCGTTTTGAGGTCGACATAATCACGGAGACAAGCCGGGAAGCGAAACAACTCTCCCCAAAATAGAGTTCTTTCTTTCCTCAAACTTTACTCTGTTTTAATGTCTATCTCTACTCTATGTTTATTTCTGTCAATGTCTGAGTAAGTTTATATTTGTGCTTAGGATGGGTGTTTGACCCCAATAATTCATACTTACTTATAATATCAAGTTTGCTTATAAATATTTGTTTTATCTCTCTAAATTATTAAATGCTTAAGAACTGATCATTTTTACGCATTTACGGTTTCTCTTATTTCAATGATTTTGTAAATTTGAGAATAGACCACAAAGAGAGACAAACGTTAGATATTATCTCCTTGATTAGTAGATAAAATCCATCGTTGTTATTAAAAGAATTCTTGCTTAATGCTAATTAATGATTTTAGACTTTTTCTGCTGTAAAAGTCTATTGAATTAATTAAGAGTTGACCTTATCTATGCTTTAGGAATGCCACAAGATAAATTCTTAAACAGACAAATAGAGCAAATTAGGATTATAATTAATATCTGAAGTATATTTGGGCGATTTCACCTTCCTTAGCACATTTTCCATCCATTCGATTCACAACAGTTTATTTAAGCTTTTAATTGTTTTTACCTATCCAACCCAAAAACACCAAGATTGCCACTGGCTAAACCCTTTTTATTTACTGTTTATTAAATACCGAAACTAGGAAAATTGAACAATTTCCCTGAGGATACGACACTTGTTGTACTACTCCGACTAGGTGCACTTGCCTATTAGTTTGCTATAAATCTATATATAATAATGTGTAGATTTTGCTCAACAAGTTTTTGGCGCCGTTGCCGGGGAGATTGATTCCATCAATTTCCCCTAGTTTTCGTTACTTTAATTTTTGTTTAATTAAAGTTTATCAGCCTATTTAAATATTTCTGCTTTTATTTATCTATTTAATGTTAATTTCGCAATTTCTCACAAATCAAATTATCTTCTGTGCATGCAAAACACTCGAGCCCGAGGTTCTCCACCAATCAGTCCGAGACCCGAACGCGAGCGCACTCTACTACAAGCACGAAGAAACCAGAGAAATCAAGACATGGGTGATAACGAAGTCATAGATGAAATGGACCACGAAAATCAACCACAACACCGTGCCCTCTCTGACTACCACCAACCGGATACTGAAGGAAGGGCATCAGCCATAGTTCTCCCTGAACTAACACCGCAAGAAACCGGACGATGGGCTTTCAAAATCCACTACATCACCGCCGTCCGGGATTTAGGCAAGTTTAGTGGAGCAAATCCAGATGAAGCCCCAAATCATTTAAGTCTCTTCCTAGACTTCTGTAATTCCTTTGGTCAAACCGGTACCGTCAAAGAAAGAATCCGTCTACAACTATTTCCTCACTCGTTGTCAGATTCAGCAAACAGGTGGTACCGAAGTCTTCCTTCCCGATCAATCCACACATGGCTGCAAATGGCCCAGAAGTTCCTTGCCAAATACTACCCAACCAGTAGAACAAGGCAATTGATCGGAGAAATCAACACATTCTGTCAGGAGCCGGGAGAAATGTTGTACGACGCATGGGATAGATTCAAGGATATGCTGATGAAGTGTTCCCACCATGGTCTCGACGATCAATCCCTCTGCCTGTCATTCTTCAATGGCCTGGATGATGGGAACCGACTACTCGTAAATTCCTCTGCAGGAGGGGTTTCATGATGAAATCTCCTCAAGAAGGGATGAACCTTCTCGAAACCATGACGAGCAATACAAGACAGTGGACGAGATCCAAAGGAAGAACGCCACGAGCAGCAGGCCTACTCCACGTTGAGCCTACAGATCATTTATCGGCCCAGATCTCGTCCCTTGCAAAGATGGTGGAGAAGCTAACAACATCTCAAAACGAAATCGTAAAAACAATAGCTTCCTCACCTCCAGGTTCATCTGCAGAAGGATGTGCCATATGCGCCGGTCCTCATGAAACCCATCAATGCAAAGGTAAAAGCGAGTACGAAGATGTCCACTTCATAGGAAACCGCCCCGGTAATTCCTACAACAACAACATCAACAACAACTACCCATGGAGAAATCACCCGAATTTCTCATGGAAAAACAACGAGCAAAACCAAGGAGGGCAGAACAACAATTCCAATACCTATCAGGGAAATAGACCCCAACCAAACTCTAATATGGGTTATAGAGCACAAGGTGCCCCTCCAGGTTTCCACCACCAACAACAACCATCCTCATCCTCTGCTGATCCAAATGAGGAATTCAGAAACCTAATGAAGGAATTCGTGACTTCGACCCAAACCAGACTCGTGGATCAAGAAGCCACTAACAGAAGGGTTGAAGCCCAAATACAACAAACCAACCAACAGCTGGAGCAAATCAGCCAGCAGCTTGCACAAAGGCCATCTGGCACCTTCCCTAGTCAGCCAAATCCAAATCCAAGAGAACACGCCAAGGTAGTGACTCTGAGAAGTGGGAGGCCACTCAACTCATCCCTTTCCGAGATGAATTTGATAATCAAGAACAGCAAGCTCACAAATCTCAAGAAGATCTAGAAGAAGAACAAGAAGATGCTGAAGAAGCCCTTCCTCCGAAAAATATTTCCAAGGAGAAGGAGCCTCCTGAATCTACTCCTTCCTCTCTCACTAAGATTCTTCCCCACTTCTGTTTCCAAACAAATAAGAAAGAAAAATTTAGATGAACAGTTTGGAAAGTTTCTAACCCACTTCAAGAAACTAACGATCAATATTCCTTTTGCAGATGCTTTGAAACAAATGCCGATATATGCAAAGTTCATGAAGGATATCATCACAAACAAAAGATCGTTGCAGGAAGTGGAAACTGTGCACCTTACGCAGGAAGTGTCAGCAGTGCTTCTAAAGAACCTCCCTCCAAAACTTGGAGATCCAGGTTTGCCAATTATTCCATGTTCCATTGATAATGTTGATTGTGGTAGTGGGCTATGTGACCTAGGAGCTTGTATCAATTTAAAGCCACTCTCAACTTTCAACAAACTTAAGATTGGTGAATGCATGCCTACTTCTATTCAATTACAATTAGCAGATAGATCTTTAGTATTCCCGAAAGGGATAATAGAAGATTTGATTGTTACTGTAGGAACTTTTGTGTTCCCCGCTGATTTTATTGTGATTGACATGGAAGAAGACACTAGGATGCCCTTAATCTTAGGACGACCTTTCATGAGAACTGCTAGAGCATTAATTGACGTTGAAAAAGGAAAAATCATTTTAAGACTGCATAACGAAACTTTAGAATACGACATGTCCAAAGTCATAAAGAAACCCGCTCATATAGAAGACACCTTTTCCATAGACATCGTCGACTCTATTGTGCATGATAATTCTTCTGCTATTATTCGTAATGATGCTCTTGAAAATGCTTTAGCTGAATCCTGTGATAACCGACCAATACACCCTGACACAATCAAAATGGTAGCAGCTCTGGATAAAAGAAAATCATATACTAAACCACGCTACCCCACCACCAGAACCATTAGAGCATTCTACTCAAAAGATACCACCATCAATTAAACAACCCCCTCTCGAAGAAATGAAATCATTACCTTCACACCTGAAAGTATGTCTATCTTTCTGATCTTTGTACTCTACCTGTTATTATTTCTTCATCCCTAACAAGTACATAGGAGGAACGTCTTGTAAAGATCCTTCAGAACCATAAGAAGGCAATAGGCTGGTCCATCTCGGATATCAAAGGTATCAACCCCCATTTCTGCACACATCACATATACATGGAAGATACCTATAAGCCTTTAGTCCAACCACAGAGAAGGCTGAATCCCAACATGAAAGACGTAGTAAAGAAAGAGGTGCTCAAACTGCTTGACGCTGGGATAATCTACTCCATCTCTGACAGCAAATGGGTGAGCCCCGTTCAAGTTGTCCCGAAAAAAGGAGGTTTCACTATGGTCCCCAACGACAAGGGTGATCTAATCCCCCAAAGAACCACGACGGGATGGAGAGTCTGCATCGACTGTAGGAAACTAAACAGCGCCACGCGGAAGGACCACTTCCCTTTGCCCTTCATTGATCAGATGCTGGAGAGGTTGGCTGGGCAAGACTACTACTGCTTCCTGGATGGCTATTCAGGATATTTTCAAATACCCATTGCTTTAGAAGACCAAGAAAAGACCACATTCACATGCCCATACGGGACATTTGCATATAATCGGATGCCTTTTGGTCTATGCAATGCCCCAGCCACATTTCAAAGATGCATGATGTCAATCTTCAGCGACTATCTTGAGAAGAGCATCGAGGTCTTCATGGACGACTTCTCTGTCTTGGTCTCACATTTGAATCCTGTTTAAACAATCTGGACGCCATCCTCGCCCGGTGTGAAGAAACAAACCTTGTGCTTAACTGGGAAAAATGCCATTTCATGGTTAAAGAAGGAATAGTTCTTGGGCACAAAATATCTTCGAAAGGCATTGAAGTTGACAAAGCCAAGGTCGAAGTCATTGAAAAATTACCACCACCTACGACGGTGAAAGACATCAGAAGCTTTCTTGGCCATGCTGGATTCTATAGAAGGTTTATCAAGGATTTTTCCAAAATTTCGAAGCCTCTATGTGATCTCCTGGCTAAAGACGTCAAGTTCAATTTCACTGACAAATGCCTACAAGCCTTCAACACACTGAAAGATTGCCTCATCTCTGCCCCCATTGTGATATCACCAGACTGGAACCTACCATTCGAAATTATGTGCGACGCTAGCGACTACGCAGTGGGGCCGCTTTATGTCAAAAGAAGGAAAGATTCTGAGAACCATCTACTATGCAAGTAGAACCCTCAACGATGCTCAGAAGAATTATGCAACTACTGGAAGGAACTTCTGGCAGTATTCTTTGCTCTGGATAAATTCGATCATATCTCTTGGGAAGCAAAGTAATAATTCACACCAATCATTCCGCTATGAAGTATCTATTCGCCAAAGAAGATGCCAAACCTCGACTCCTCCGGTGGATACTCCTACTACAAGAATTTGAGATTGAGAAATCAGAGACAAGCCAGGAGTGCAAAATGTAGTAGCAGACCACCTATCTCGCATAGAGGCACCAAGTGATGGCACATCCATCAATGAATTCTTCCCAGATGAGTGCATTTTTATGATTGGTGACACTGGTGATCCATGGTACGCTGACAAGGCCAACTACCTAGCACGAGGAGTAATACCACACGGGCTAACCTACCAACATAAGAAGAAGTTCTTTTCAGATGTCAAGCATTACTACTGGGAGGACCCTCTCCTTTTCAAGGTCTGTGCAGACGAGATGGTGAGAAGATGTGTGCCCCGAAACGAAATCCAAAGCATTCTACGACATTGTCACTCTCTTGAAGCCGGAGGACATCATGGGCCAGCTCGAACAGCAACTAAGGTACTTCAATCAGGTTTCTTCTGGAAAACCTTGCATAAAGACTATCATTCCTTCGTAGCTTCCTGTAATGAGTGCCAACTACTTGGGAACACCTCAAGAAAACATGAGATGCCTCTCAACATCATACTAGAGGTAGAACCTTTCGACCTGTGGGGCATTGACTTCATGGGACCCTTTCCTTCGACCCTGCTCAAATTATTCATCTTGGTAGCAGTCGACTATGTGACTAAGTGGGTGGAAGCTATCGCCTCTCCCACAATGAGCAAAGGTAGTGCTTAAGTTCTTGAAAAGAACATATTTACAAGGTTCAGAGTCCCACGTGCGATAATCAGTGACCAAGGATCCCACTTCTGCAATAAGCAGTTCACAGCCTTAATGACAAATTACGGAGTAAGACACAAGGTAGCCTTACCTTATCGCCCTCAAACAAATGACCAGGCTGAGGTCTCTAACCGAGATTGAAGTGGATCCTGCAAAAGACAGTTAATTCTTCAAGAAAGACTGGTCCCAGAAGCTGGATGATGCACTCTGGGCATAGAAACCCCTACAAGACACCTCGGAATGTCCCCATATCGATTGGTCTTCGGCAAAGCTTGTCATTTACCGGTCGAGCTCGTGCACAAATCATTCTGGGCCGTAAAAGCCTAAACTTTGATCTACTGAGAGCAGGGACAAACAGAAATTTCAGCTTACCGAGTTAAAAGTTTCAAGAGGATGCCTATGAAAATAACCGTCTCTACAAAGAGAAAACCAAGAAGTGGCACACAAGATGATCCTTAAACGGAGTTCCATATGGGAGATTTGTTCTACTGTACAATTCCAGGTTAAAGTTGTTCCTGGTAAACTAAAATCCCATTGTGCTGGATCATTTACTGTCTCCAAGGTCACCTCATATGGATCAGTTGAGTTGATGGATGCTAAAGGAAAACTTTCATGGTAAATGGGTCTAGACTAAGCATCACCAGGGTGGTAATCTCAAGAAATTGATGCTCATGCAATAATTCTACAAGATCCTCAATTTGAGTACGCTTCAAAGCGTCTAGCCAAGACGTTAAAGAAGGGTAGCTTACTGGAGGCAACCCAGTGGTTAAAATTTTATTATCCTATTATTTTTGTTTTACATTCTTCTAAATTATCCTATTATTTTTTGTTTACATTCTTCTAAATTATCCTATATTACTTGCAAAAAAAAATTATAACGCGTCCGGGTCTGCGTCCGGACAAACAGACCCGGACACGTGCAAAGCTAAAACACGTCCGGATTTGCGTCTGGACCAACAAGTCCGGACATGTGTATTTTTATAAAAAAAATACAAAGGAAGGAGGATGTGCTATCACATGAAGAGGGGAGCATATTATTTATATATTTTAATGGTGTATGTGCTTTAATGCAACACTTTTAGCGTTTATTTTTGGGTAGTTGTAAGTGTGTGCAGGTGAACTTCTAATCATGGTATTTGATGATCTCCAGGCTGGACACTTGCTTGAATACCAGTGTGGGGAACGCTACTACCCCCATTGTTCGAACTTAAGTTATGGTTGCTTCTAGTGTCTTATGCAGGTGCAACTTCATGTCTACACCGCAACCAAAGCTACGCTACTTTGAGGCTGAAGCTCAAGTGTGGGGGAATTCCTTTAACGCAAGCAAAAACAATCTCAGGGGAGTACTAGTTTCTTTAATTTTGCTTTTATCTTTGCTGAATTCTGCTGTGGATAGCTTCTGTGCTAAATGTTTAATTGTGACCTTTGTGTTTTCTATTTTTCTATTAACTTACCGAAAAGGTCTTCTGAAACCTTCCCTTGTTTTTCTGGTGAACAATGAGGACATTGTTCAATTTAAGTGTGGGGGAAGTGCACTTTTCGATGAAATTTTGTGCTTAAAATGATAATCTCTCTGCTTATCTTGCGTTTGTCCAAAATTAAAATCGTGAACCCTTTTGATGTTGGTTGTTCTCTTTAAAACAAATACTATTATGAATTGTGGGATAAAAGGTACAAAATTTAAAAGGTACAAAATTTTTCATTTTGATTACTGTTGAGGAGTTTTTACACGGTGTGACCAATGATCTGCAATGGTTGGATCTTTATTACTCAGGGGTTCTTTCTGTCTTCTCTCTTAGGATTGCTAAGGGGTGCTTCTCTGTCCAAAAAAATAATAATAACAAGGGACTTGCGAGACACCATTGGTAACCAACAAATGAGAGTTGAGTGTTCTTATATACAAAGGCTTGATGCCTACATTTATCCTCTCATCTCTTATGAAAAAAGTGAACAAATACATAAATCTATTTTTCTTTTTGTTTTTTCCTCCTCAATGCCCATTCTTGAGAGAAGTTGGCCGTGGTAAAAGTTCTCAAAGTCACCTAAACTGAGAAGCATTGAAGCACCTTGGATCATACCCCAAAAGTCTATATTTTGTTTTTACCCTGAGCACACCTGTGCCACCAGTAGGTGATGGATCACACTCCTCAAAAAGTTTGAGATCATGAACTGTTCACCTCCTTATCCTACCCTTCATAATAATATTTGTTAGTATTGAACATTCCCTACTTGCTTGGGTACATGGTTTTGCTTGAGGACAAGCAAAAAGGTAAGTGTGGGGGTGTGATAAGTGTCCAAATGAGCATGTTTTATAGGTGTATTTCATATGTTATATTAGCACTTTTCTTGCTCATTTCTCCACTTTGGTTAGTTTTCCTCTAGTTTATGTTTTATTGTTTATCATACATATTTATTGGTTAAACATGAGGAAACCAATCTAGGAGCAAAGTAGACGAAGAGAAACGCGCATAGGCGTAAACAGATCTAAAAACGGAGCTCAAACGAAGAATCTGGAGTCTGTCGAAGTTTACAGACAAGACAAGACGAAAATACACATGTCCGGCTAAAACAACCCGGACGCACATCCGGACACACCATGTCCGGCTAAAACAACCCGGACGCACTTCCGGACACACATGTCCATTCGGACGCATTCCGGACGCGTGTAAAACGCAGCCCAGATCCAGAATTCGCGCTACTGATTTATTTCGGCGCCGTCTTCTCCATTTTCTTCTTCAATTACTGCGTCGTCTTCTCCATTTCTTCTTCAATTGCAGCGCCCACAATATTATCTATCTACTACCTCAAACTTATCAGGCGCCGCATACCTTATCAATCTACCACTGTCTGGTCCAAAATCCACCGTTCTCCTGATTTTCCTCCCTTGTCAGCCTACCACTCCCTTATCTTATCTTCTTCCTTTCCTCTGCTATAAATAACCCACTATCCTTCCATCTTCAAATCTTCATCTCCTGCATCCAAACTTATCAACGCTCATCAACACTCACTCTCCCTCCATCCACACTCCATTTTTCATCCTTTTCCATCACCAAATTAGCCTTACGCTCTTATTTCTAGAAAAACCAAACGCAGAACGAAGCTTTGCACAAACCTAGACGCGAACTCCATTAAGGAGCTGTGTCCGGATTTGTGTCCGGCTAAATAGACCCGGACAGGGCATGTCCGGATTTTGTCCGGCCAAACAGACCCGGACAGGACCAACTTTCGCCAGTTTGTTCGTTCTTCTTCGTTCTACCTATCTATCATCATTTTGAGGTCGACATAATCACGGAGACAAGCCGGGAAGCGAAAAAACTCTCCCCAAATATAGTTCTTTCTTTCCTTAAACTTTACTCTGTTTTAATGTCTATCTCTACTCTATGTTTATTTATGTCAATGTCTGAGTAAGTTTATATTTGTGCTTAGGATGGGTGTTTGACCCCAAATAATTCAGACTTACTTATAATATCAAGTTTGCTTATAAATTTTGTTTTGTCTCTCTAAATTATTAAATGCTTAAGAACTGATCATTTTTACGCATTTACAGTTTCTTTTATTTCAATTTTTTTGTAAATTTGAGAATAGACCACAAAGAGAGACAAACGTTCGATATTATCTCCTTGATTAGCAGATAAAATCCATCGTTGTTATTAAAAATTCTTGCTTAATGCTAATTAATGATTTTAGACTTTTTCTGCTAGTAAAAGTCTATTGAATTAATTAAGAGTTGACCTTATCTATGCTTTAGGAAGGCCACAAGATAAATTCTTAAACAGACAAATAGAGCAAATTAGGATTATAATTAATATCTGAAGTATATTTGGGCGATTTCACCTTCCTTAGCACATTTTCCATCCATTCGATTCACAACAGTTTATTTAAGCTTTTAATTGTTTTTACCTGTCCAACCCAAAACACCAAGATTGCTACTGGCTAAACCCTTTTTATTTGTTGTTTATTAATACCAAAACTAGAAAAATTGAACAATTTCCCTGAGGATACGACACTTGTTGTACTACTCCGACTAGGTGCACTTGCCTATTAGTTTGCTATAAATCTATATATAATAATGTGTAGATTTTGCTCAACAGAATGGTGACGCCAGCTACTTGTGTATGAAGAAGAAATGGTCTCTGAGCTTCTAGAGATCCTACGAGTGAGAGAGATCTCTTCCCACTTACCATGAGGTTGTGTGGAGAGGTGCAGGTGTTGGGAAAATTACAAACATAGTAATTAAACCTAGCTAAAATGGGCAAGTGCACCCAATTCGTTGCACATAAACAAGTGTCGTATCCACAAGGAAATTGGTTTCTAAATCCCAAGCTTCGGTATAATAGTTAAGTGCGAATAAACAGTAAAAATGGGGGTTTAGCCAGAGGCAAGCTTGGTTGTTTGTCAATTGAAATGCAATAAAAACAGTAAAATTTGTGTATGGAATGGATGGGGAGAGTACCCTAGGATAGTGGGAATCACCTAATTCACTCAAAGAACTTCAAAACCGTAACTCATCATCTCAATGCCAAATTGAGTTTAGCTCATGAATCCCCAGATCATGGGAAATCCAATTCTTACCTAAATAATCAACCCCTTAATTAAAGGAGGTTCAGGTCATCAAATAGCATTAAGCAAGCACTCTTAATCAATAGCCCTAAGCATTCACTCCAAAAATCAAGAAAGCAAAAGTTAGGGTTTACCCCCTTGTTGGTCTAGTTCCAAACTCAAGCTCAAATATTGAATGAAACCACCATAAATGTAATAAGAGATCAATTTAGAGCATTAATTGATATTGAAGGGAATAAAACAAGAGTAATGAATGAGTTAGGTTTCTAGCATTCAATGAGCAAAATGGGTTCAAACCCTCATCCTAGGATACAAATGGAACTACTCAGTCATAGCTAAAGGAAAGAGGAAGGAGAAGGGAGAAATAGCCATTAGAGGAGCTTCCAAGCTTTAATGGAGGTAGGAATCTTCACTTTCTCTTCTTCCTCATTTCTTCTCTTCTTTCTCCTCTTATTTTCTCTCTTATTTTTGCCTATCTTTCTCTTGTTTCAGGCTGGAGTCGTGTGTGTTGGATAATGAGGAAGGAAGCCCCAAAATGCAGCCTTTTAGAAGCAAATTCTGTTAAAAAATTCCGTTCGACGACCGATCTTGCAAGGTCGGTCTCAAGGTCGGTCGGACTCTCTTCGAAGGGAGCACGTGACAGGATTTTTAAGCTCGACCGACCTTGGACAAGGTCGGTCGATTCCAGTGTGTTTGGGACGGCTTGGGCAGAGTTGGACCGACCTTGACAAGGTCGGTCCCAAGGTCGGTCGGCCCCAATGTCCTTCTTTTGTGCCGGAATTCTCCCGATGCTTTCCGTTGGCTTGGCATCCTTCCCGAGGTGCTCGAACATTGATGCATTCTCAGATTAAGCTCTCAAAATGTACTCATATGAGTATTTACCTATTTAAATATGTCAAAAGTATAAGATCACTAATAATCGCAAAAATACTCCATAAAGTGGTGAAATAAGTCATGCGCCGAATAAAATGACGGTGAATAAAGACCTTGAGAAAGCACTATTTCACCACTTATCAGCGGGTAACGGGTCAATAACTAAAGATATCATGAATTCATTAAGACCAACACATCAGAAGGATAGTAATGAGATCACAGCTCCGATAAAAGATTTGTGGAAAGGGCTTTGCGAGCCGAGGGTCGAAATGGTTTTATGGATGGCGTTGGTGAGAGGATTATCTACTGGTGAATTTCTATTTGAGCGTGATGCTTTACCCATTGGCAAGAGCTTGTGCCCTTGGTGTAAGCGGGTGATGGATAAATTAGAGCATGTCATGTTCTTTTGCACTAAAATTGGAGGAGTCTGGGAACAATTATTACGCTGGTGGAATGTTAACTTTCTCTTTAAATCATCAGCACTTGAGATATTTTAGGATTGGTTCGCATTTGGGCTTGGAAAGAAAGCAAAGAACATCTGGAAATCGACGTTATGCTATGGAATATACTATATTTGGCTGCATCGCAATAATGTAATATTTAGAGAGGAATCTCTTAATATTACAAAGTTGGTGTTGCAAACCAAGCTTGGAGTTTGGCGTTGGACTAAGACATGGTGGAAAGCAATTCCACTTACATGTGGATTCTTTATTAGCTCTGCTTCCTTGAAGGATTATCTGTAGGTTCGGTTGTTTTAGGTTGCTTTAGTGTGTAGCTTTAAATTATGTTGATTTTGGTTATGATTGTAGCTGCTATTCTTTAAAGGTTGTTCTAGTAGTTTGGACCCTAGGTTGTAACTGGATGTGCGGGTACTCTTTTTCCATCCTTGGCTTTTTCCCACTGGGTTTTGCCTTGGAAGGTTTTAATGAGGCCCAATCTTGTCTCATCCCCTGGTTCTCCAGGTTTTAATAAAACAGCTTTAAGCCTTAATTATCATAAAAAAAGATATTAGTCAAAGTTTAAGTTACAGTTACAAATATTGGGATTTTGTAAATATCTACAAAATCCCACAAGTTTATTTAGTGTAGCCCACTAATGTTTCCGGTCTCTATTGAGTACCGTTCATATGCATCTACATCATGTGTATATATATATATAACATACAAATAGATGCAAAGGCAAGCAATCATTATCCAATCAAACCCTATTACTTTTCCATGCTATTAGAGCAGGGTTGATTTGCCTCATTCCCGATGGCGGCGGCCAACACCAACACAGATGGAACTTCTATTCCATCGAATTCTTCTTCAGCTGGAAACACTTTCTGCTTATCTTCTCATTCATCTGGGACTCATTCTATCTTATTAGCTGCAGGTAATCTCATAAAACTCACTCAACACAACTTTAATATTTGGCAGACTATGATTCCTTCCTCTACGGTAACGACTTGTTTAAGTTCCTTGATGGTAGTCACTCTTGCTCTGCTGATAAGTGCGAAATATATCTATTTTTAGGGCTATAATTCCTTCTATATTTACAACAATTTATGTTGTATTTCTCACTTATCATACGTTTTTCTTTAGATTTATGTTTTGATGTGAACTGATGCATTTTATGTGTCAATTGCAGAAAAAGTCTTGGATTTGTATTCATCATCTCATAAGGATTACAACACAACAAACGATGTTATATATATGTGTATATACACGTAATTACCATTGTCAGCATTCACTCACGTGAATTTGAATTCACCACGTTACTGAGTCTTTCGAGAGGGAAAGAAGAGTTATCTTGAATAGAGAAGAATTATATTGCGTAGTGAGTGTATTACAGAGTAAGTCTATTGACTTCCAGTTACAAGACTTATTGTAACCGGCTAATACAAGCGAGTATATATATATATATATATATATACATAGTGAGATATATTGTACCGTTACATAACGTCATACAGATAACTGTCTAATTTTCTGCAACTCCATGGTTTTGTTCAATCAAGAAACGACTACTCCTTGTTCATCAAATATAATGGACCATACAAAACATTCCTAGGAGTGTATGTGGATGATATTATAGCCACGGGAAATGATAGGAAGGAAATTAGAGGAATAAAAGCAGCCCTTGATCAGCAATTTCGAATCAAGGACTTGGGTAAGCTGAGCTATTTTCTAGGCATGGAATTTTTCTATACACATAAGGGAGTCATTTTCAATCAGTTCAAACATGCACAGAAATAGTTGATGATTACTTACCAGTTAACTCAAGATGCGCTGTAGTTCCTTTGCCAACCGGTGGAAAGGAGTCTCACACTCCAGCAGATCATTTGGAAGATCCCACCCACTATAGAAGACTAATTGGTAGGTTGAATTTTTTAACCAATACCAGACCAGACCTAACATATCCCATTCATTATCTCAGCCAATTCTTGAAGACACCCACTAGCGAACACTTAGAGGCAGCTCTCCATCTTGTGCACTACATCAAAGGGACCTTACATCAAGGTATACTCTTTAATAATAAAGCAAACTTTACACTCACAACTTTCTACGATGCAGATTGGGCAAGCTGTCCCTTACACGACGTTCTGTCAGCGGATATATTATACTACTTGGAGGGGTTGTCATCAGCTGGAAATCTAAGAAACAACCAACCGTTGCTCTTTCCACTGCAGAATCAGAGTACCGATCCATACGGAGAGTGACTACTGAGCTAACATGGCTTACACGTTTACTATTCGAACTGGGGGTTGAAGGAATACATCCCATTCCAGTCAATTGTGACAACAAGGCAGCCACTATATAGCCCAGAACCCGGTATTCCGTGAACGTACGAAGCATATCGAGTTGGACTGCCATCGCGTTCGAGAGAAAATCCAGGAAGGGCTTATCACACTGCAACATGTTTCTACAGATCAGCAGCTAGCCGATGTACTCACAAAGCAGGTTACAACAAGGGAATACCAAGCTTTCCTCCATAAAACCGGTCTTCACCAGACAGAGACAGAGCAAGATCAATAATTTCAGTCCAAGATTCAAGTAGCATCAACCTTACTACCCTACATCTTATGGGGGAGTATTGGAATATAGATATATGTATATAGTTCCTTATCTGTATGACGTTATGTAACGGTACAGTATATCTCACTATGTATATATATACTTGCTTGTATTACACCCTCTTCTTGGAGATCGCCATGCAAGAAGGCGTTGTTTATGTCCAGCTGGTTAATCTCCCACCCCTTTTGACTGTGATAGCTACTAAGGATCGAATGGTGGTGATTTTGACTACCGGGGAGAAAGTTTCCCAATAGTCTTCTCCATATCATTGAGTGTATCCCTTTGCAACGAGCCTCGCTTTGTACCTCTCTAGCTTCCCATCTGATTTTAGTTTGCTTTGAAGACCCATTTGCTTCCTATGGTGTGTTTTCCTTTCGACAGCTCGACAATGTTCCAGGTATTATATCTTTCAACGCTTGGAGTTCTTGTCTCATTGCTTCTCTCCAATTCTGATCCTGAACAACTTCTTTGTATGACCTTGGTTCCTTTATGTTCTGTAAGTGCTGAAGCATAGAGTAGGACTGTGCATGCAAAGTCTGGACAGAAAAACAGTTAGTAGGTTTCAGGTCTGTTAACTATCATTTAGAACATTACCTTGACTTTCTTTATTTCGCATTCTGTCATAGAGGATTTGGCTGAAAGTGTCTTGTTCTTCCAGGTGTGATCCTCCTAGAGAAGTAGTCTCCTAAATACGCAGGTGGGTGCGTCTTTCTTTGAGACCTTCTTAAGGGGCAGGACTTGCTCTATGCTATTTGGTCCACTACATCAGTGACTTCTGTTTGGTCTGGTGGGCTCGGTTTCTGGTTCAGAAGGCTGGGTATTTGTATGCAGCATTTGAGTGTCGTCATCATACCAGAGATTGTCATGGTTGATGTGATTATGCTCGTTCTGTCTCTGTTCTTCTCTTTCTGTTTCAGAGTTTTTCATAGTGCCAACATTTTGCAGTGGAAATTCATGTTCGTAAAAGGTGAGGTCCCTGCTGACAACTACGGTTTTGTGTTACAAATCCAGAACTTTGCTTCCTTTTTATTGTCAATGAAACCCAAATAACACAGGTACTACTTCTAGAATCAAATTTACCTTTACCTTTTCTGACATCGGTTTTATAGCACAGACATCCGAAAGCTTTAAAAACACTGTAGCCGGGTTTAGCATTGTAAAGAATCTCATATGGAGTTAATCCCCCAATAGCTTTAGAAGGCAACCTGTTTATTATAAATACAGCATATCGAATACAATCACCCCATAAAATTAGATCAAGATTTGACTGAAATAGCAAGGCACGAGCTGTCTCAAGGATGTACTTGTGCTTTCTCTCCACAACACCGTTTTGTTGTGGTGAGTGTGCGCAAGTGGTTTGATGCACGATACCATGTTCTCTGAAATATTTAACCCCGGAGTTACTGCTTCCTAGCTCAAGAGCGTTATCACTCCGCGCCATTTTTATTTTGGTTTCGAATTGTCTTTCAATGAGAGTGATAAAGCAAGTAAGAAAATAGAAAGCTTCATATTTATTAGCAAGTAAATGAATCCAAGTGCATCTGCTGTAGACATCTACTATGGTTAAAAAGTACCTTTTCCATCATAGGTGGGGACCTTAAAAGGTCCCCACACATCCACATGAATGAGTTGAAAACATCTTTCGGTTTTTATGGCAGAATCAGAGAAAGGTTTACGCACAGCTCTAGCCTTATGACAAATTTCACAAGCTATATTAGTTTGAACATTATCAGATTTTATTAACCCAAGTGTCACCAATTTGGTGTATGGTACATGGCCTAATCTGGTGTGCCACAATTCAGCATCACCATTCTTTCTAGTAGTACTATAACAGGGTACACCAGAAAGAATCTGTTTATCAGAAATATCAGTAGCATTTAAGAGATCTAAACTGTCATCAAGTAAAAGATATAGCCCATTGACTGCCTTGCCTATCACACAGGTATTCTTAGAATCATAGTCCTGCACCATACAAAACAATTCATTGAATACAATTGGGACTCTTATTTGTTGAATCAGTTTCCTAACAGAAATCAGGTTGAATTTAAAACTATCAACAAAGAGAACATTATTCAGAACAAAGGTCTTTCCCAATTTTATTGTTCCAAACTGTTTTACTTTCTGGACATGCCCATCGGGCATACCAATGTCATGCGATTCTTTCAGATTATTCATTTCTGTAAACAAAAACTTGTTACCACACATATGCTCAGACGCCTCTGAATCTATAATCCACAGAGGGGTTTGGGTTGTGTCAAGTTTACTAGTTAAACATACTGAACATAAAGAGTTGCGATTGACCTTACCTGCAAAGTTGCAGTTTTCCTCTCTGTATTGTTTTTTGTGTCTGATTTTTCTGTAGGAGACTCCTGAGTTGAGTCACTTCTTGCATAGTTAGATTGACGTCAAGGGATTGCGTTCCGGTTGAATTTGCCTTTTGCTCGATTTCTTCATCAAGAAGTGTTGTGCCCGCAACAGATTTGCTCTTCCCTTTCCACCAATCTGGATATCCTACTAACTCGAAGCAACTGTCCCTTGTGTGACCTTTCTTGTGGCACTTTGTACACTGTTTGCTCAAATCCTTTGAAGAAGACGGATTGGGCTTTTTGTTTGCTTGTTGACCAAACCCTAATTTCATCTTTTTGCTGAGAGGACAAGACATTCGCTGTCTGATTCTCGATTTCTTGTGGACGAGCTTCTTCGTTTCTCTTCTTGACTGATAATTGTGTAGGCTTCTTCCACAGATGGCAATGTCGATTTCAGAAGAATGTTTGAGGCGACGTTAGAGTAGCTTTCATCGATTGCCATGAGAAATTGCATCAGCCGTTCTTTTTGAAGCTTCTCCTGGTATTCTGCTCTTGCTTGGCATGAACAAGTGGGTTGCTGCTCCATTTCGTCTAATTCATCCCATAAGCCTTGCATCTTGGTGTAGAAATCAGAAATGGACTCCCCGTTTTGTTCCATCTTTCCAAGCTTTCTCTTCAGAGAGTAGATCTGCGCAACGTTGGCTTGCCCAAATCGTTTGCTCAGGTTCTTCCACGCTTCGGCCGCTGTCGAGAAGTACAAGATGCTCTCCCCAATTTTCTTTCAAGACATTGACTCATCCACACTATCAGCATATTGTTGCAGCGAATCCACGCTTGGTATTTATCGTCATCTTTGCTTGGAGCGGTGATGGTGCCATCGAGGAACCCATATTTATTTTTGGCTCTGAGTGCGACGGTCATTTTCCTTTTCGAGAGTGAATCCCTCATTGCCGTCGAATACGTACCCAAGAATCATTCCCGGATGGTCACTCGGGTGGAGGTAGAACGGGTAATCCGTCTCGTTAGTGCTCATCTTCCCTTCCGTCATTGTTTCGTCCTTCATTTCTGGATTGGTCATGGAGATCGATTACTCTTGCACTGATACCATTTCGAGAGGGAAAGAAGAGTTATCTTGAATAGAGAAGAATTATATTGCGTAATGAGTGTATTACAGAGTAAGTCTATTGACTTCCAGTTACAAGACTTATTGTAACCGGCTAATACAAGCGAGTATATATATACATAGTGAGATATATTGTACTGTTACATAACGTCATACAGATAAGGAACTATATACATATATTTATATCCAATAGAGTCATGATGATTATTCACATTGGAGATTTATCAAGGAAAGAACAAATGTTGCATATGATTTATCATTCGATCAATATACTCGAGTGGCATATTAGGAAAATCATGAACGGTGGCCCTCCAGTTATGTATTAGAGGAATTAACCAGCCGACTCACGCATACCATCATCGGTCACATACCATAATATTGTCGGTTATTATATAAATGGAGTTAGGACAATTCTCGCCACGCCCGCCGCGCTCCAACAGAGAGAGGGCTTCGGCCTTCCCTCTCCGCTCTTCCACACATACAATTCCACCATTGTTAGCACTTCATATTTTTGAAAGAGAATTAATGTAGAGACACGTGATGACAGAAACCGGAGCGGGGATCTTCTAAACAGAGTTTCTTCTTCCCTTTTTATCTAATTTATCAATGTGTTCTTCCTTGGTTGTTTTTGTTATTTTTAAAGTTATGTTTGAGTAGTTAGTTTAGCTCCCTGGATTGGGGTAGCAAACTGGATCTTCAGATTTATTTGGTTATCCTTTCTCTTCTCTGATTATAATCGTAGTAGTTTAATTCTTGTTCTTCATGTGCTTTAATTCTTTGATCAATTATTAAAGTAGTATTTGTAGTTTTCTAATCAAATGTGGTGCTGAGATTAGTTAACAAGACATAGGAAGTTAAACCGGACTAACAACTAGAAGCATGGTTTGCCTATAGGTTAATCTGTCTCCAATAGTAATTGGTTATAAAGCGATTGGTTAGAATTGACTTGGGCATGGTTTGCGGCTTGTTATTTTTGTCAGTTAGGATTCGTTGTATAGGGACCCGGTCAACAAATAATTAAGATTCCTGAGTTTATTGCAGAATAGGGAAGAGTTTATTAATAGATTTGAAAAATGAAGGTTTGTAGAACAATCCGGGGTGCTTCTTTCGTTTTTTGAGTTTTAATCTCTATTTATTTATTCAGATTATTTTATTTGTTTTATTATTTTATTATTTGTTCATTAAGTTTGAAATTTAGTTAAATTGTGAAAACCCTAAAAAGTGACATTTTCTTGTTTTCTTAGTTAGTTAATAAATTGTCAATTAATTGAACGATGTCCCTGAAATCGACAACCCACCCAATCATTATTCCGTAAAACGATAGGTACACTGCCTAGGTAGAGATAGTCACACATTTCTGCTAAACCTACAATGATAGTTAAAGGCAATGTTAATAGTGAATACATGAAGTGGGTAAATCAAGATCAGCTAATTATGTCAGTCATCCACATGTCTCTAATTGAACCCATTATAATGTTGGTTGTTGGATGCAAAACTTCAAAAGAATTATGGGATCAGCTCCATAATACTTATGATGCTCAAACTCTGGCTAACCTGGGTCATTTTCACTTGCAATTAGCTAGCCTATCAAAGTGTGGAGATGAAAATATAACTGATTATTACAATAGAGCAAGGGCTATTGTTCACTCTCTGTCAGGAGCTGAGCACATTGTCTTAGACAGAGAATTCCAAAATTTTTTACTCAAGGTTGTCCAGTTGAATACAACCTTATTTCCACTATAATGAACTCTATCTCAGGTCACCTTGCCCCCTTCCAGATACTGAGTAATCTACTATAGTACGAAGTCACCCTCAGTCAGCAAGCCCTTCAGTTGACAAACACTATGTCAGTAAACTCTACCGCCACCAATGCCAACTACACCACTTCAAACCGTGACGACAAAGGAGGCCAAAGCAGCTATAAAGGAAACTGTGGCAACTATCAGAACAAAAATAACAGAGGAAGGGGCAGGGGTCGAAGTCAAGCACCTCAGTTATTCTCAGGGCAACCAGACAACAGGCCACATGTCAAATTTGTTTTAAAAGAGGGCATGAAGCAAGGGATTGTTACCATATGTTTAATCACTCTTTTCAGTCCTCCCCACCACAAAGTTTTGTTGTCAACACCACCACTTACAATTCTACCTCTCAAAACCCCACCTATAATCCCAGTCCCACTTCTGATTGGCTACCTGACACCGCTGCCTCACACCACTTCACTGGGGATCTATCTCGTTTGAACATCAATGCTTATGACTACAATGGAATTGATGCAATATCCCTTGGTGATGGCTCCTCTCTACCCATCACCCATCAGGGTACTGGCACTTTATCCACTTCTCAGCATGTTTTCAATCTTAATAACTTGTTCTATAGCCATTCTCTCACTAAACACTTGTTATCCGTAAACAAATTCTGTGTTGATAATAATGTTTTCTTTTAATTTCACCATACATGTTTTCTATTGAAGGATTGTCAAACTTACAAAGTCCTTCACCAAGGACCTATTAGACAAGGGGATCTATGTTCTACCTCAGCCTCCAAGTTCAACTACCACCAGTGCCACTACTGTTTCCTCAAGATTCTCTCTACTTAATCTGAGTGTCAAAGCCTCTCCTACTGTTTGGCAAGGTTGCCTAGACCATCCTAATCCTAGCATCACTAAGATGACTTTATCTAGATTTCAGCTTCCTGTGTTTTCTCATTTTCCTTTACAATTGTGTTCAGCCTGCAGTATTGGAAAAACACATGCTCTCTCTCACCCCCTCTTCTCACAAATCTCAGAAACCCTTTGAGTTATTATATGTGGATTTATGGGGACCAGCTTATTTTTCCTCTGTTGATGGTTTTAAATACTTTATGCTTATTGTGGATGTTATTCAAAGTACACGTGGTTGTTCCCTTTGCATTTAAAATCTGAGGTTACCATGTTCTTACTGTTTTGCAACATGGTTGCTAATTACTACCAATAGTCCATTCAATCCATACAAACTGATGGTGGAGCAAAATTTAAACCCCTAGCTTGTTTCTTTCATGAAAGGGGTATTAATCACAGAATAACCTACCCCCATTCTCATCACCAGAACGGGGCAGTTGAAAGCAGGCGCAGATATGTTGTTGACAAGGGTATCACTCTTCTGGCTTAGGCATCTATGCCACTCACTTATTAGTCTTATGCCTTTAGGACTGTTATGTTTCTTATGAACAGGTTGCCTACAGTTGTATTAACCACAAGTCACCATATCAGGTTCTCTTTAAGACTGAGCCAGATTATAATTCTCTCAAGTGTTTGGATGTTCAAGTTTTCCTAACTTGCATCCCTATCAAACTCACAAGCTGGCAAACCATTCAGTCAAATGTGTTTTCTTGGGATATCCTCCTAACTACAGTGATTACCTATGTTATGATTTGATGGTCAAGAGGATGGACATATCTCGAGATGTTTGGTTTAATGAGTTGGAATTCCCTTTTGCCCATATTCCTCCTCAAACTCTAAATGATAATCAACTAAGCACTTATCATCTTCTCATTCCAAAATTCATCACTTCCTCACCACAACTGACAACACTCCTTCTCCTACTCCCTCTATCTCTGATGATTCTCCTTCTCTTAACACTTTCACTCCACAATCATCTTCCCAACTCACAAAATTCCACTACAGACACCAGCCCAACACACCTTCCTAACCCACCTAACCTCTTTGTTGCTTCAGATCAAATTCCTCCTCCCTCAGCCCAAAACCTCATCCAACCTATACCCACTCATCACATACAAACTCGCTCCAAAACAAATTCTCTTAAACCTCTCATCCGAAATGATGGAACAGTGAACTATCAACTCCACAACATCAACATTACTCCAGACACTCCCACTCTAAAACAAGCTCTCACACACCCAGAATGGATCGCTGCAATGCAAAATGAACTACAAGCTCCTGACCCTACCAAAACTTGGACCCTAGTTCCCCCTTAACCTCACATTAAGCCTTTAGGGGTCAAATGGATTTTCAGAACCAAGAGGGATGCAAAAGAACATATTGACAGAAGGAAGGCACGTTTGGTGGCTCAGGGGTATGCTCAAACCTATGGTTTTGACTACATTGAAACATTCAGTCCAATAGTTAGACACTCCACCACTAGACTAGTTCTCTCTCTAGTAGTCTCTCATGGCTGGCCTATCGAGCAAATTGATATTAAAAATGCCTTCCTCCACGGTGATTTGGAAGAAGACGTCTACACTAAGCAACCACCAGGTTTCATCAACAAGCGGTTTCCAAACTATGTTTGTAAGCTACATAGATCCTTGTATGGCTTAAAACAATCACCGTGGGCTTGGTATGCTAAGTTAAGTTCATTTCTTGTTGAGTTGGGTTTTGTTATCTAACACGCTGATCAATCTCTCTTCATTTTCAATCAAGGCCAGCATATAGCTTATATTTTGGTGTATGTAGACGACATCCTATTGACAGGGTCATCTACAGATCTAATTCAAAGACTGATTCAGTCTATTGGCACTACTTTTCCAGTTTCTGATATTGAGGATTTGAAGTACCTTCTAGGTATTGCAGTTACTCGCACACCCAAAGGGCTACACTTATCTTAGGAGCAGTATATTACAGATATACTACACAAAACAAACATGAGTAATTCCAAATTCATCTCTACACCTATGGCTACTACAACTGTCAATGATCTATCAGAAACAGAATCGCCTCAGGTTGAGGATCCAACACACTATCGAAGCATAGTAGGAGTTTTCAATATTTGTCCTTCACACGACCAGATATAACATTTGCAGTTCATCACGTTTGCAAGTATATGCACTCTCCGCAACAAAAACATTGGAAGCTTGTAAAAAGAATTCTTAGGTATCTGAATCATACCAGAAAATTGGGGCTTTTCTTCTCTCGCACTTCGACAAGTCCCCTTCAAGCTTACACAGACGTGGACTAGGGAGGCAGTGTGCTCAACTGTTGCTTAATTTCTGGAAACCTCATTTTCCTCGGTGAACATTTAATCTTCTGGTCTTCGAGAAAGCGGACTATAGTTTCATGTTCTTCAATAGAGGCTGAGTACAAAACGCTTGTAACAGGGGCAGCGGAAGTTATATGGATTCAACAGTTGATGGCGGAATTGGGTCTCCATCTCAAAGAACCTCCGACTCTTTTATGCGACAACCTCGGTGCTACCTTTCTCTCTTCAAACTCAGTCTACATAGCAGTGTGAAACATCTTGCTCTTGATTTTCACTTCATCAGAGAAAGGGTAAAAAATGGGTCTTTGGTCGTCGTTCATCTATCCGCGGCGAAACAACTCATTGACTTTGTCACAAAACCCTAAGATCCTCTTGTTTCTCAATTTTCGGTCAAAGTTTTCTTTGACAAGAGGCTTTGACTCGCGAGGAAGTACAAGATGATATAGGCCCATTTTAGATATTAGTCAAATTTTAAGTTACAGTTACAAATATTGGGCCCTTGTAAATATCTACAGAAGCTCAGAAGTTCATTTAGTGTAGCCCACTAATGTTTCCGGTCTCTATCGAGTACCGCCCATATGCCTCTAGGTCATATATATATATAAACATACAGATGAATACAAAGGCAGGCAATCATTATGCAATCAAACCCTATTACTTTTCTAGTTATCACAGGTATGAGAAACAAGAAGAATGCTCAAAATTCAAAACTTTGCTACTTGGCTTCCAATTTTTGTCAACCATTACATGCATGCAATTCATCATATTAATTGGATTAATGTTGCATTTGTGTAAGTTGATCGTATATTACATTTTGTTCTTTTTGCATTATACAGTAATAATTGGGTTTCACTCGTGGTGTGTTTGAATCGTCTTCGGGTATTATTTCTTGATCCTCTTCAGTCCGGTACCTTGAAAAAGATCTCAATAAAGACTTGTCTTAGCATGTGAGTAGATTATGAACTATTATGTATTTCAACTATTTCGTTTAACTTTTATTGTACATATGTAAATGTAGATAATGTATCTTTGATATAATTACACATCACAAACTGTTATGATGATTGAACGTGAGGTAAGGATGATAAGTGTGGTTCTATGACATTCGGTGAAGGTATGAGACATCATCAATCACATTTCATATCGTTATTGGTAATGTACAACAACTTGATTTTTTGAAAGTTGTTTGGTTTTTTTAGTGTTCACCCCAGCTCGGGGGTTCAAAATGTGACTATTATGTCATGAGATATATGCATGACATTATCCTCTTTTTGATGAAATGAGTGACCCACTAGAAAGATATGATTAAAAAGAATTCGTGTTACTTGTTATTCTATATTAAATATTTGTACCATTTAACATATAACTAACTTTTTTCTCTAAGGTTCCTTAGCATTAGTTTCCCAAAACATCATGAACTCGATGCTAGAGGATTGGGCTTGATCAAAAAAAATTACTATAATTCATAGTGTTTTTTAGAACTTCGTGACTTTTGTCCGCAATTAGGTGTATTTGGTTGGAACAAAATTGAATATATTATATCGTTCAAAGTGTTCTTAAAATGTTGTATGGTCATGTGACCATCTGAAGTATTGGTGTGTTAGCGGTTATGTAGATGAATTCGTTCTATACATTTTTTGTTGGTGATTTCAGAATGAGGTCATCTGAAACTACAACTGTGGGAATAGAACAAAGAAAAACAATTCGGCGGTTGCGTCACACACTTCTTCCGAATCCGGCAACCCCACTAAAAATTTGTGCATTGCATCTACTCTCCTCCAACAATGGCTACTCCATAGGCGGATAGGCCAATTCCCCTCTTTCCGATTTCCTCCCCTTTCAGTCTCCTTTCCCCTCGAACACGTTATTTCGGATGCGGCAAGGGTGAGGGAGGGAGACACAAGGGGGCGAAGCAACTAACAACCAAGTCAAATGGAAGGGAGCATACTCGAATTCGTCGGCACAGAGCTCATCGGAGTTATGTCTCCGGTGTCGATCTGCATGTTCCTAGTCGTCTCCTCGTCTACTCCCTTTCTCCTTCCCAATCGCCTCTTTCGTCGGCCCCAAGCCCCACCAACATCGTCACCGCCGCCAATCTCATGTACGCCGAGAATCCATCTGACTCCGCCGCGCAGAAGCTCGAGGGCGCCGTCCTCAACGCCGTCGTCTTCGTTATCCTCATCGCTGCAGTCACTTTCCTTCTCGTCTGCCTCTACTACTACAACTTCACCTCCTTCCTCAAGCACTACATGCGTTTTTCCGCCTTCTTTGTCCTCGGCACAATGGGCGGATCCATCTTCCTCTCCCTCATCCAGCGGCTCTCCATTCCCCTTGATGCCCCTACCTGCTTCATCGCCCTCTTCAACTTCACTATCATCGGCGTCATCTCAATCTTCGGCGGGGGTGTTCCCATCATCGTTACGCAGGGGTACATGGTTATTTTGGGGATCATTACCGCTGCCTGGTTCACCCAATTGCCTGAATGGACCACCTGGGTCCTGCTAGTTGCCTTGGCGCTATACGATCTAGTCGCAGTGTTGGCACCTCGCGGTCCACTGAGAATCCTTGTGGAGTTGTCGCAGACTAGAAATGATGATCTCCCCGCGTTAGTCTATGAGGCCCGGCCCACAGTCTCCTCTGGTAGTGGGCGCAGAGGCTCGACTAGTTTGGGGATGTTGGTCGGCGGGGTCTCCGATGATAGGTCCGTGGAGCTTCAGCCCATCTCTCCGCGAAATCCGGAGAACAACCGGGCTGAGATTGGAATTAGTGTTGAAGGAGATTTAGTAAATGGTACCACAGCAAGAGATGAAGGCGAGACTTCTCCTTTGGTTCCCAGCTCGAGAGGGAGAGAAAGGGAAAGGGAGATAGAATCAAGTTCAAGCAGCAGAGGGGGTTCCAGCTCTTCTGAGATTCTTGTTGTGAATGAGGAGATGTCGCCTCTTGTGGATCTACATGGACTAGGACGACAGGGTGGTGGAAACGATGACGACGATGCTGATTCTGACGACTCTACATCTCGCGGTATTAAGCTTGGACTTGGGGTTTTTCTTCTACAGTGTGCTTGTGGGTAGAGCTGCATTGTATGATCTAATGACTGTCTATGCTTGTTACCTGGCAATTATATCTGGGCTCGCTTGCACTCTTATATTACTATCTGTGTGTCGCCGTGCTCTGCCAGCTCTTCCCATCTCCATAGCATTGGGCGTTATATTTTACTTCCTGACTCGATTGTTAATGGAACCCTTTGTTGTTGGAACATCTACAAATTTGCTGATGTTCTGAAACCTTTGGTTTAGAATCAGTGATTGATCAAGTTTTGCTGGTATTATTCTCTAGCTGAAGTGATGAAATTCTGAAACTGTTTTGGAGGAGCAAATCGTGTATGCATACTGACCATACTTTTAGATTGTTAGAAAATAGCCATCTGTACCTTTTATTGGTCACATACAGTTGAATGTTGTGAGTGTTGAAGCATACTACAATGTTTTGACTCACATAGGTCAATCGTTTTGTGCTTCACGGAGCTAACCGAAGTGTTGGGAATTGGTCATCTGAAATTGGTAGTATGAGGATGACATGTCCTGGTAAGATATCGGCATATGTACAGCATTGTGCCATCTTGAATTAGTGAATTAGGCACAGAAGCGTTTGGCTCTAATTTCATGATTCAAACTATTTCGTTATCATCCTTGCAACAGGTCTCATGTTTAGGAGTAAAAATATACATCAAGTTATCGCTGCATATCTGTTCTACTTCATTTTTGTTGGTTTCCTATCACTGTTGCAATTTTCTATCTATAATGCATGATCACCTGTAGCTCCACAATATGATTGTATGTTTCTCGGAATAGTGCTCAAGACTTGATATTTAGAATTCAGTGAATTTCTTGGAGTTGAACTTTCCTGACTGATGACTACGGTATGATACAGTTGGCTTGAGTCATATCTCTGTTATTTCTCTATCTTAATGGTTTATGAATACACACTCGAAATGAGTGTCTGCTTAGTCTGTATTGATGTTTGAGCTAGTGGCAATCAGGATAGGAAACTGTTGGTTGTTATGCTTTGAGATCTTGCTCGTTGAGAACTTATCTAACATCAGACTAATTAAATGCGGCTCAGTTAACTGGAAATGTGAGTCATGATCCCCTCATTGTAGTTTCAGCGTGCTGATCATTTTGTGAGTTCCCTTATAGCTGCCTTTTATTAGAAATCTACTGGAAAACTATTTCTTTTGTGTTATTGTTTTGTTATTGTTTCCATAGCTTTTCTTGGAGAGAAATAAACGTAAGTAGAATTTTTTGAATAGATGTTGACCAATAAACCATACAGAGTACAAAATACAACCAAGGCTGCTGAGCATTATCCACCAATACCTTCCAAGAAAACTTGGTAGAAACTTTAGAGCAGAATGAGCAAACTTCATCAAACTAACAACTTCAGTTTGATGATCACTGCTCATAACACATACAAAGGGAGGGGTTTTTTTAGAAATGACCATCCATGCCTGATAAAACATTATTAAACACACAACTCTACCGCATGTGATTCTCCTACAGATCTTACCAACCCTCATTGACATATATATGCTACTCTTATCAAATACAATTTCCTATTCCCTCCAAAAAAAACACATCCCACCGGATGAGGAAGTCGTGCCACCAAGTCCTTGTCCAGTTCTAGATACGGAGCTTAGTAACGCTCATTACCAAATCAAGAGCTGGTGTCTTCCCTTCAAACACCATTTCATTCCCATTATTCCACACTGCATAGAAGAAGTTGTTTCAATCTTTTACCCTTCTTTTCCATGCACTGCGCCTATCCATGCCTCATGCAATCATAACCACTTCCGGGCATAACCATCTCAATTCCCCACCAGGTAAGAAGATCGAACCATACTTTTCAAGCTACCGTTCAGGCAAAGAATAGATGGTATGATGATTCCATACCTCTCCCACATAGAGCACATCGACTTTGGTTTATGGTGAGTATACCCTTTTTAGAGAACACCATCCTAGTATGTAATCTATCTCGACACATGTAAGTAGATTGAAACAGTTAAGAATGAAATGAACAATATCATCTCATTATAAGATAGCATTGTTTTCATATAGCATTTCCTGCTGTGAGGTTTACTTGTTCTAGATTTAAGGTTGAAAAGGAGCTTCCGAAGGACACAAATCTTGTAACCTATGCACCGGATTATTAAGTACCTGGATCCGTAAAACCTGAATGGTTAATGTTTTCATATAATTCATATTTGTACGATGTAGCCATATGATTCATATTTGTAGGTATAGGTTAATGTTCTTCACGTGTTGCTAGTTGCTGCAAACACCTTTTGTGAATGTTGATTCATGTGGGATGTGTCTTACATTTGTCCGTGGGATGTGCTATACATTATCGGCTTATGATGTATGCTTGATTATGTAGGAGGTTTTAGATCATCTGGTTGAAAAGTAACATTGTATGCTTGCTAGAGTATAATGCTTAGTGCCTATTGTTCATGATCCCGCAGGGCTGGGCAATGGATGCTACCATTACCCAGATCTCCAGTTTTCTAGGTTATACCAGTTATCTTTCCTTTGTTATTTATTTAATTATTATTACTTGAAAAACACTGTCTAGTGAGGGTTAGGTAAATAGCCAAAGAGTTCAGTAGAAGAAGCTAACTCCAAGGTTTTGTCTCAGTTATAGGTAGCTGTGGTTTCAAACTGATAGAAATCTTGATGCTCCCAAGTTACTAGTCCAATAATCTCTTGACCATCTAGAGAAAATGGGGATTTTGTTTTATTATCTATGCCTTGGTTGTACCTGCCCTGGTAGAAATGTTATGTGGCTGAATGATTGAACTTGAGATTATGCCACGACCACTGAATAAACTGGAATTGTGTATGTGGACCTGTTGATGGACAGTGTGCGCTCCTTAATTTGTTTGTGAGTTGTAGACTTTGATCTCTTGGGTATTAGATCTGAGTTTAATGCTATAGCTTATTCTGGTGAGGAGTGGGATAGCATAATGTGAGATAAATGCAATGGATACTGATCCTGTGGTGCATAGCAAGTTTATCTGCTGAAGCCTGCAGGCTGTGACATAGTACATAAAGTGTGAATTTCTGACTCTCCCAATGATTGAGCCTTGTGTTACACAAAGTTGATTGCTCTGTATCTATCAAATGGAAATCGTTGTGTTTATCCAAATAGCTCATAAGATTAGCGTAATCTTGTGTTGTTCTATAATAGTAGCTTTTGTGAAAAAAGTCTATTGGACATTCTTGTTTTGGTTTTGCGGATTCTGTCAATAGTCTTCATATGTAGCTTCTGAGTTTTTTGTCTCATTGTTCTTTGTGGATCAAGTGCTATGTAGAAATTGCAATGCTCTCATGTCGGAGGTGATTTTTTCATTTATAATGAAGCTGATTCAGTTTGTTCTCTGTTTATGCCAATCTCTGCTTCTGACTATTGTTTAAGCATCTCTTTTCATTGTCTTCTGAGTGAGCTTTGGATTAGAAAGAAGGCCGAGGAAAGGAGAACAGAGGGTATATATCAACTTTTGTTTCAATCTTTGCTGTATTTTGAAGAATGAACTCGAGTCGCCCCACTTCTTTGTATTAGTTCTGTTTATGTTTATACTTGTTTAGCCTCTCTTTGGTTTTGAATATGGAATGAGAAGTTTGACCAGAAATGTATGATAGATGAAAGTAGAATAGATGCTAGCAATTGAATCCAAATGAAGACGTGGTGCTGTTTTGTTATGGGATTATGTGCCTGACAAATCTATTCTATCCAAGACACTTTAAACTGTATATTTTTCTAATTTTTTTTATTAGCTTAAGAGTATTCATGTGTTTAGATATATCATTTTTATATCCTCAATATAATAAATATAATATCAAACGTCAAACATCAAAGGCTTATTCTTAAAACAATTAGGGTGGTAACATGAATAATATAGGAAAAATTACATCGCCCACCCATGACGTTTGGCGAAATTATACAGCCCACCCACGAGGTTTCAAAAATTACTTTGCCCACCTATGTGGTTTCCACAATTTTACATCCAGCAACTTTTCTAATATTTGATCAACTTAAAAGATGGTTAAATGATATCCAAATTGATGAAACTTTACATGGACGATATTAAAGTGTTATATTTTGGTAAAACGTGAAATCCAACGTTTTTTAAGCTCATATATGATCTGTGGGACCCGATGAACGTGTCTCATGTTTCATTGGGTCCCACAGGTCATATGACCTTAAAAAACTTTGGATTTGGCATTGAACAAAAATATAACACCTTAGCATCGTCCATGTAAAGTTTCATCAAATTTGGATATCATTTAACCATCTTTTAAGTTGATCAAATATTAGAAAAGTTGTTGGATGTAAAATTGTGGAAACCACATGGGTGGGCAAAGTAATTTTTGAAACCTTGTGGGTGGGCCATGTAATTTCGCCAAACGTCATGGGTGGGCGATGTAATTTTCCCAATAATATATGAAGTTGATGTAAAACCATGATCGTAAAAGAAACAAAATCTCTGCTTCTGTCTATTCTGTATATATATACAATACAGTTTTATCTATCCCAAATATACATGTTTACTTAGCTTATTTTTAGTTTTCTAGGTCTTCTCTCCTTATTCTCCCTTCACTTCTCATGTCTCGATCTGTCTAACTAGCATATGGTCAAACCACTGAAATTGAAATTTATGCTTTTGTATTTAATATATGTCACTACCATTTTTATGATTATTTTACTCCTAATAGTGTTCTTAGTATCAACATACATCCAATTAGGATCGAATTCGCATCACCCCATCACCGGGTATATCACCCATCATTTATTCGTCCGTCACTAGGATACCCATCATCTATCGGTGGAACAAATGATAATCGAATGAAAATGTCTTTGTATAAAGTTCACTGGTTCAAAAAGAATATAATTATTTTATAAAATTTCAATGTACAACGAGGTTATCATTTCAAATACAAACACTAATGGAGAAAACATGTAAACAATTATTTATATATATTAGTAATCTAACATAAAATATCAAATTGAAGTGGAAATAATATTTTTTTGTTATTAACCAATAACAAATTCTACGCACATAAAGTTATACTAAGTATGTCTAATCACTTATGATTAGAAAAAAACACTTATTTCGTACGAGTGCACATGACAACAAAGAACATAGTGCGTTTTAAAATGGACGACAGATTAGGTGATAAACGAATGATTGATCTGATTGAAAAGTTGTCACCCAAATCCAACTCGGAACCAATGTGGCATTTTATAATTTTGTTACACTTATCTTTTGAATGTGACAATGATACTGTTTTACCACCCAATCGGCTTTGCCAATCAACTTTGAGCATATCATGATCATGTAGAAATCTTGATGTGTTTCTTCATCTTTGTCCATCAGCTTTAAGCATATGTGATACGTCTTCATCGTGTTTTCCATCCATCTAGATTAAGGATCATAAGTAATGAAACACATCACTGGTCAGGATCTGCCAATCAAGATTAATTTCTTGTCGTCTATGTTTCCATCCTAATTGAATTTGCACTCTGTTTACTCAATCATGCTTTGACTCGTATGAAATTCTTACCCATCAAAGTTTTTCTTCATAATTTCAACTTTACCTTATACCTAATTTTGTCTCATTAGTCAACACAATATTATTGGTGAATACCATGCATCATGATATCTCATCTTAAGCTGGCTTCGGGATTTCATAGTGATCTCTCATAATCTCTCTACACTAGTATGTATACTCGTAGTATCATATCATATACCTTTTCCAAGTCAATAAATATCTTGTGCAGATCCTTCTTCTTACCACCATACTCCTTTATAAGTTGCCTAAGAAGTGAATTTGCCTTTTAAGTAGACCCACCTGGCATACAACTGAATTAGTTCTTTGAAATCTTTATGTTTCTTCTCAACCTTTGTTCATTCGCTCCTAAAGTTCCATGTTCTGACTCACAAACTTATCCCTCAATTGTTGACACGCTCTTGTACATTACCTTTATTCTCAAATAAGAGAATAAGTGTTATTTCACCTCTCATCAACGGCTGCGGCTCGAGCTGCTGCTGCAGAGGGAGACATAAATGTATCACTCCTACATGAATTTAAAATGGGCATGCAGACCCTACGTGTGAGCAAAATTAAAACAGAACAAAGCATGTTGCTATTGTAATTCTATCATCTTTGTTTTATTGTATAATATAATTAATGTTATTATTTTACTTATAAATTTACTAATCTTAAACAAAAGTTAAATATCTTTATATTAATAAGATCTGATTTCTTTCATCTCATTTTACAATGAATTTTGAAAAAGTTAAAGTTATTTAATATATAAAATTTTAATTTTAAAGAAGAAAAATACTTGCAATAAAAAAATGAATTATAAATGTTTTCAAAAGTAGTAGATGAACTCTATATATACTTTGGACTCCGTATAAAAATTACAAGACTACATATTTTAATTATAAATTTAGAGCTAGTCGTTCAAGCATGAAATAAGTGTTTATGAGATGAGAGAAACTTGGGGGAAAAAAAAAAGAAAATATGCACTAATGGAGGGCCTTTGTTTTGAGATTTTTTAATTTTGGTTTGTGTAGACTCAAAATCTGAATGCATATTATTAAAAACTACTGGTCACTAAAAATAAAAGTATATTAGTATTAATCATAATTCATACTCTTTGAAATTAGATTAATCATTGATATATTTCTTATAAACTTAAAATTAATATTTTTTTGCATGTGCATGTATTACATGTTTCAAAAGTGTGTATTATTTAATTCTAAAGTGACCAAATTCAACTGCAAAATGTGTCTTGTTCAATTTAAAAATAAATCTTTCCACTACATTACTAAGAAAGGAGGCATAGCCCTCAAATAACAGCAGTCAGGTTTCCCCCGACCAAGTTCCACTACTAGAAAACAGTAGTTTACCTACGGAAATTACCTACGGAAATTAATCCGTAGGTAATTACCGACGGAATACCTACGGAGTATAATACCAGCCATTGGTTAAGTTATTACCTACGGAATACCGACGGAATTCCAACAAAAAATTTACCTACGGAATATTCCGTAGGTAAATTTGAAGGGAAAAGTGCGGGAGGATTGACTGGTAATGGCGGGATTTTGAAGAAAGGTTACCGACAGAATTTTCCGTCGGTATTTAATAAACTCAAACGATGTCGTTTTTTAAAATAAGGTTTCCGACGGATTACCGACGGATTTTAATGCTAGACGTGTACCTACGGATTGTTTTCCGTCGGTAAATACTTGTCAAAATATGCTACAACTGAGCATAAAAACGAAGTCGTTTTATGACACCATTACCGACGGATTGATCCGTCGGAAATTGCTATTTGAATTTTACCTACGGATATAATTGCCGTCGGTAAGTACTTGTCTATATATACCCGGTGAAGTCAAAACGGGATCGTTTTTATGAATACTTCTGCAAAAGTTTCGTTTTATTAACTAATATACCGACGAAATAGTCCGTCGGTAAGCTTGCTAAAATATCGAAATCCAGTCTCTTCTTGCTCCCCAACTGCTTAATTTCCTCTATTCTCGCCTCACCGCTTCTCTCAAGCTCGAACCGCATCGTTCTCCTTGCTAAAATATCGAATCCAGTCTCTTCTTACTCCCCAAACTCCTGTGAATCTCTCACAAATTTGGTCCATAATTCTGGTCCTCGAACCGCATCGTTCTCCTCGAACCGCATCGTTCTCCTCGCTAGTTCGTAAACCAAAGTGAAGAGGATTAAAATCGCAGAGGTAATGAAATCGCAAATCTGGTCTGTAATTCACTGCGCAATCTTCTTTCTCACTTTTGTTTCTGTTGTTTATCGCTAGTTCGTAAACTTGTCGTTGAACTTGGACCCCAATCACAAGTGTGCCCATCTTCAATCAGGTAATCCTCTTCTCCGTCTTCAACTCTAGCTAGTTTTTCTTGTATTGCACTTGCGCATTTGCATAGGATTAGGGAATTTAGGGTTTGGATGACAATTATAGCTGCGACCTATGAATGCAAGTGACTGTAAAAAACCGTTGTGGTTTTGATTGCTTCCACCCACTAGGGCTTGAAATTCTGTTTTCGTTTCCACCCACCTAGGATCCTTTTCTGCTTCTGTACAGGTTCTTGGTTCATTTAAAGTAAAGACATGATTAGGAAATTGTTAGAAGAATTAGAGAGATCAAAATAGGTGATGTTTTAAGCTATTTCCTCGATTGCTTTTGGAGGAGACTTCACCAGAGAGTTTCAGCAAACTTGCAATTATAAAAACAAGCAATGGGTTAGAGATATTAAAGCCTATAAATGGACAACGGTTTCTTCCAGCTGACAAAAAGATGAGATCAGATACCAACAACAACTTGATAAAGTTAGCACATAAAAAGAATATTTCACCTAAGAATATGGGGAGGAATAAACCATGAGCTCAAGATTATAAAGATAATAATCAGCTACCTCTAGAAATCCATATCTTGATCAAAATATATAAACGCAAACAAGTGGAAGAATCAGGATCTACTAGCGACTTTGGGAGCCATATAGGCAAGAAGATCTTCGTAAATCTGAATAGTCAATTGAATTATTCCCACCACATTGGCTACTTTAAATAAATTACTGTATATTTCCAGAAGCAAGCTACTCAGATATTAGCAACTAGCTTCCGTACAAAGGATGAATGCCAAAAACCATGTTGGCACTCTACCATTGACAAAACCCAAGATGCCCCTGTAATAAGCATGCATAACCATTAACCATACACGGGCCTTTATATTGATTCCCCTGCAGCTTTACCAAGATCAACCCTGTTAACTTGTCATCAGATATATTTTCAATCCCTGGTTCAGAACTTTTGATCCTTATCTCTATCACAAACAGCAATAGAGGGAATAGGTAGAACAAGCTGACAACGGAGAAAATGAGTACCATTCCCATGTTGTTATTGTCATTGTTTCCTCATCCTACCCTCATTATTTTGTGGTTCATCTTGATTGATGCCTTGTTTGCATTTCTTTATAATATTCTTTGACTTGACAGTTTGCATCAACTTCCAAACCTTACATTATCAGAAAAACTGCTGCTATCATCCTGACAGAACTTGCACTCCTTAGATAAATGAATATTTCAGCGGTATTCCTAGGTCAAGGATCATTTTTGCATCAGTTTTGGCATCTGTGTTAACTAATTCTTGCTGCTATCTGCTTTTAAAACCAAAAAACACCAATCTGCTGCCTGTTTGGGCATTATAACACAAAACTGGTGTTTTACTAGAACTTTCCACTTGGTATTTGTTCTGCTGAACAGGTCCATTTGGCCACTCATTTGCATATTTTTTTGGCATATATAGATCAGACATACAGATCTACAATTAAATAGTTACCTGAAATAGAGTGACCTCCTCAATAATCATCTGGTCTCCATTTCCTCCTCCTCGAAGCTTAACCCGAATATCCCTAATATATATGTACACAGAATTATATATATATATATATATTAGATTATTTTTGTCTTATTCTTTTTGTGTTGAGGTAAGTGGCTTTCCATGTAGAAATTTACTGAAAAGGAATAATCTCTCTGGCTGTGAATACGGTGCTTCATGAGCAGCTCCTCGAATTGTAGCAATGAAGAGTATATCACCATAGACTTGTTTATTACTGGACTTACTAAAATTAAGATTCCGTATCCAATTACTATGTTTGATGCTTCAATTATGCAGAGTAATCCAATATAAACTACTATCGATTAGAAACTTGATGTTGAGTTTTGTATTATGCTGAAGGTTGTTTGTGTACTGATCATCAATTTCAATAGTTGACGAATTTGATTTGTGGTTTATATGAATACTAATACCAAGTTTTTCTCAAAACTAAAAACTCGTTATCATATTACACTAATATACGCTTTATATGTTACTTTTTACTTCCGTTAAATTAGCAGGAGGTATTCACTAATCTGCTTCAGCTCTTTGAAACGTGTTTGGACCTATTAATCTTTTACCTGAAATCTGACTATAATATATACTTAACTTGGCTTCACTAGGATTGAGTTATTTATTTATTTTCTTGACAACAACAAAAGTCATACTCTAAATTGTTTATACACTTAAGTAATACTTGATTTATGTTATTATATGCTCTCTTACTATTAATATGATTATTATTGACAATCATACTAGTAGATTCATAATCTTAGCACTCTAACACCATTTTTTATACACTAACTATTAGACACATTAATTTTCTTATAGATAAGATGAGTTCAGATAGACGTTGGATGTATGATTTAGTGCGAATGCGAAATGGGAGGCCAACCCAAGAATGGTTGGCAAAGATAGAGGAGTTTGTGCATTCGCACTATCGCATCCTGAGTGGGGAGGGAGAACAATAAAATAAAATGTCCTTGTCCCTTGCGTCGCTGCATGAATACTCAGTACCTAGATGCTGATATGGTCAAGGTACATCTGGCAAAGAAGGGATTCATGTACGGCTACTTTGTCTGGAACTTCCATGGTGAAGTAGCTTCAACTAATTCGGCGGATTTGTTAAGTCGCATTGATACAACAAATGATCAGTCATCAACATTGAACAACTATGAGACAATGGTTGTCCACGCTTTTGATGCTCAATACGAACCAATGGATCCAATGGATGATGATCCTATCAATGAAGCAGTTACGGAGGATGATTTGGACATAAGTGATGATGTGGAGGAGCCTCCTAACCCAGAAGCTAAAATTTTTTTTGAGCTTATGAGGCTGCCAGGAAGAAGTTATTTGATGGAAAACACACACTATTGTCATTGATTGTTCTGTTGCTGTCAATGAAGACTGACCATCAAGCCTCACAAACACTCATTGATAAAGTTTGTCAATCATATCATGATTTGTGGCCAAATGATAACCATATTCCAAAGGACTACTATGGTGCTAAAAAAGTAGTCAAAGGTCTTGGGCTTCCTGTGGAGATAATTCACTCATGCATCAATCATTGTATGATATACTGGAGGGAAGACAAAGATCTTGATTCTTGCAAGTTTTGTCACGAACCAAGGTACAAACCAGTGGCTGAGGGTTCTAAACGAAGGAAAACAAAGATCCCAAGAAAGAAAATGCATTACTTTCCCATAATACCAAGACTTCAAAGACTGTACGCTTCTCCGGCAACAGCAAGTGAAATGCGTTGGCATGCTGAGCACACAATGGAGGATGGCAAGATGTGTCATCCATCTGACTCTAGAGCATGGAAACATTTTGATGAGAGCAATCCTGAATTTGCTAAAGAAGTTAGAAATGTGCGCCTTGGCCTGTGCACTGACGGATTTCAGCCATTTGGGCCATCTGGGCGACCATATTCATTGTGGCCTGTCATCCTGACTCCTACAATCTCCCACCTGGGATGTGCATGAAAGATGAATTCTTCTTCTTAACATGCTTGGTGCCTGGACCGAAAAAATCCAAAAGGGCGGATAGATGTGTATCTGCAGCCTCTTATTGCAGAGCTACAACAATTATGGGGTGAAGGAGTTAACACTTACGATGTTTCTAAGAAACAAAATTTCACAATGAGAGCTGCATTGATGTGGACAATCAGTGATTTTCCAGCATACGCAATGCTTTCTGGATGGAGCACAGCTGGAAGATTAGCATGTCCGCACTGCATGGATGCAAGTGATGCTTTCACTCTTCGCTGCAGTCGAAAACAATCCTGGTTTGACAATAGTAGGAAATTTTTACGACCAAGACACAAGTTTTCGCTATGCACACTACTTCATTCAGGAAAGGTAAAAAAGTTTTGGGTAGAGCACCACGTGTGGGACCGGTGATGAGATATTGGCAGAAATAGACCGGTTAGGTCTTAAGAAAGTGACTGAATTTGGCTCTGACGAAACAAATGCTGCCATTGCTAGGAACTGTGGGTGGAGTAAGAAGAGTATTTTTTGGGATCTACCGTACTGGGTAAGTTGTTAATCCGACACACTTGGATGTGATGCATATGAGAAAATTGTTTTGACAACATATTCAACACTGTACTCAATGTTAAACATAAGACAAAGGATCATGAAAAATCACGTCAAGAACTCAATGACTACTGTGAGCGTCCTGAGTTGGCATTTGATGCAAGGAGTAAGAGATATCCAAAGGCATCTTATGTATTGGACAGACAACAGAAGGACATTTTTTGTGAATGGGTTAAAAATATAAAGTTTCCAGATGGGTATGCCTCTAATGTGGTAGATGTGTTGACATGACGAGTAGGAGAGTATTCGGGATGAAGAGTCATGATTGTCACGTATTTATGCACCGACTCATGCCTATAGCCTTTCGTCATCTTCTCCCCGAGCGGTGTGGGAGGCAATCACCGAGTTGTGTCTTCACTTCAAAGAGTTGACTGCAACATCGTTGTACGAAACAAATCTACAACAAATGAAAGATAATATTGCACTCATTCTTTGCAAATTGGAGATGATATTTCCTCCGAGCTTTTTTGACTCAATGGAGCATCTTCCAATCCACTTGGCTTACGAGGCTAGTCTAGCTGGACCTGTGCAATACAGATGGATGTACCCCTTTGAGAGGTAAGCCACGCATTTTGTTGATAACTGATTCAGTCAGTGTTAATAGATGAGTTCATTCATTATTCTTACGGTATATGAATATGATTGTTTTAGACATGGGGCAGTTGAAAAGGAAAGTCAAAAACAGAAACCACGTTGAAGGGTCAATATGCAATGGTTATCTTCTCGAGGAGATTACTAAATTCAGCACCTTCTATTTTGGTGATGGTGAACCCTCTTATCGCTATAGAGTGGAAGGAATGAAGTTGACATTGATGAAGTAGATGATGACCCTGATAGGATCTCTATCTTCAAATCAAGCGGAAGACTAATGGGAAAGCTACTTCGGTTTATCTAACACCAAAAGACTTAGCTGCTGCCCAGACATATGTGTTGTTGAACACTCCGGAACTCGAGCCTTATGTGGAGTAAGAATGCAAATGCTAAGTTTTCTATAAAAGTTAAACTCAAAGAACATATATGTTGACCGTATCTGTTCGCTTGTGTTTCACAGAAAGTTTATCAATGAACTGCAAGAGCAAAATCCTTCAATCGATGATGTTGCTATTAACAGAAAGTTGGAGAAAGAATTTAGTGCGTGGTTCAATTCATATGTAAGCTACATATTAGAACTTCATGAATTTGAAAATACAACTGTGTCATCACCTTAGCTAGTTGTGACATGATTCTTCTTGTTTGTTTCTTAAACAGTCAAACAATGACACAATCCCCATCATTTCATACGAAGTTTGGCCAAGGACCGCTAAATGTGGCAAAATCATATTCCGGTTGTTTTGTGAATGGGTTCAAATTTCTTACAAGAGCGCATGAAGTTGGTCGTTCAACAGTAAATAGTGGAGTATGCGTATCCGCTGTGGGAAATCGAGCACAGAATATGATTATTATGGAATGTTGGACGATATTATTGAGTTAGAGTACCGGCTTACCCTATGAAGAAGGTGATAATATTCAAGTGTTCGTGGTTCGATAACTCAAAGGATGGTTGTGTTATCCACCCAATATATAAAATAGCAGACATCAAACATACAAGGAGGATAAAGAATTATGAACCGTTTATATTGGCGGAAACAAGCGAGACAAGTATATTACTGCTCGTACCCTTCTAAAAAGAAGGATGTTCAAGCATGGTGGTCTGTCTGTAAAATTAAAGCAAGAAGCATATTAGACATGCCCGATTCAGTTTCAAATGAAGAAGAGGCACAACCACTTCAAGAGAAGGAGTTGAGGGGGTTGATGTATCTACTTTATCCCTAATGAAGAGGATGTACCTATTGAATGATAGACACGATTGATTCGTTGCAGAGGATTTAGAAAGTGGTGACCTAGAGGGGGACGAGGTTGGAGATGCTGAAGAAGTGGAAGATGAATTGGAAGACGATTTGGAAGAGAATGATTATGATGATGATTATGATGATGATTATGATTCTGAATGACAAATGTAAATTAACTCGTAGATAGTTATTGCTAACAGAGAAATTGTTAGGATAACTATATAAAAGGATAAAATACTAAACTAATCCTACAACTCTACTACGGGTAGCAAAATAAAAAACCCGGTCGGAGTATAGTGTAAATATATTACGACCGAGAGTATCGAACCCAAGGGACTATAGAAAATTAGTCCTAATCCGGTAATACCTATTCTAAGACAAGGGGGGAAATTGAAATGTTTTCTATCCTAAATAAAAACTAACTAAACTAAGTGGGAATTACAATGAATTATCCTTGACCAGGGTGTGAAACCATCTAAGCATCAATGTGAACTCGAAACATAAACATAAGCCTTCGAATTAACCAACAACTGAATACGCCGGGTGTCCTGCCGGATACCACTTGCACGGCATATTCAAAGACATTGAATATGCCGGACATTGGCCACCCGGCAGTGATCCGGCATAGTCATAATGTATATTCTTTTTCCAGTCTCCGAGAAGAAAACAGAAAACTCACTACCTATTAACAATCCGAGCATATATCATGCCACGAAATGAACAAGGTAATGGGAAATGTGGGTTAATTCTCACTCTTACTACTAACTTCTAATTCATAAAAAGGAAGTAGGAAGACCATTAAGAGAGTCTAACCTATCTTACTTGGGTTTTTGTCTTCCACAAGTAAGAATTGCATGAAGAGAAAAAGAGATCAACCAATTCTCTTTCAATAAGAACCATACTCTTACAAACTTGAAATTATATTGAAGAAATCATATTGTTTTACAAGAAGGAATTCATCCCTAACCAAGAATAAGCAGGAGTTCTACCTCTCCATCCACACAACTACAAGAAGAGAATACAAAGGGGAGAAGGGAATGGTCATAGCCTTAACCCGACAAGATCTTCTTCTTCTTCTTCGCGTGGATGGAACTGTAGAAACTTCCTTGGACACCAACAATGGAGGGGGCGGAATTGGAGTTGTGAGTGGAGTGTATAGGTGTTGAAGTGTGTTGAATTGTAGCCTTCCTCGGCCTATTATAGGCATTAATAGTGTCGATGCCGGGCGTCGTGCCGGGTCCCAAATAGCCGGCACACGTGTAAATGCGCCCAACTGTTAACGGTCGAAACCGTCAATTTCCGCGCGAAACAGTGCATATGCCGGGTAGGATATACCGGCATCACACCCGGCATCATCCTTTTCACAACGGTCAAATAACTGCTATCGCTTGGTAAAACCGTGGCGACTCTTCACTTATGCCGGATGGAATCTACCCGGCATTAGGTCCGGCAATGCCTCTTTTCTGTTCTGTGCTTATGCCGTGCAGAAACTACCCGGCATGGAGTCCGGCTTCAACTGAACTTTTGCCTAGAAAAATCATTCCTTGCACATAAAACTCATAAAAACATAAATATGTACAAAAATAATTTAACACATAATAAGCATAAATAACATAAATATAACTTATTTAGATAAATATAATACTAAATCTAATGCATAAAATATGATAAGTCTGCGGCTTATCAAGGCCCTACACTTACCTTTTGCTAGTCCTCGAGCAAAACAAGATTAGAAAGAACTAATTACTTATGCACAAAAAAGATAAACTTTAAAATGAAATGTAGATAAATATTCTCACTCTAAGACTCTAATTCATAAGTATCACTTAATCTACCTTATTCTATCAAAACATACTAATGGGTATAAAACAAAGAATTTTTCAAAACCGATCAAAAGCTTTTGGGCTATTTTGCATAAGGGATTTTTGTATCTCTCCTTTTTCCGGTTTCCATCATTCAGCTCTATTTTTCAAGAGTTTCTGAATGTGGCCAAGACTCTCATCAATGGTTTTTATGAATCAGCCCTATTTTGCAAGGTTTCTGAATCAACCATGATTTTTTTGCATTGAAGAACGGGGAATTTAGGAGAAAAATAAAAGGAAAAACTCTCTTTTCTTGCTTTTATTCTGAGGCACTTTTTGCAACTCAAGGAATATATTGCTTTTCCTTTGGAAGAAGATTTTTTTCTCTTTTTTTTCTTTTTTCTTCTCTTTCTTTTGCACAAAAACCCTTATCTTAAGATTTGCACCAAAAGAATTCTCACCATTTTGAAAAAGAAAAGAATAACACCCAGAAGTATAATAAGGAAAGAATTAGGAGAAAGATCATATACTCATGTTAATAAAGAGAATCAAAAAGTTAAAAAACAGGAATCTATAAGTCATTAGAAAACTTACCTCTTGAGAGAACAAGCTTTTAGTCATTCCAATCTTATCTCGATCAAAAACATGCAAAAAGTTTAGTAAAACATTGAATAAAACGCAAAACTTATGCATATTATAAAAAACTTATTTTTTAAGGGGGGTCCCTGCCCTACACTTGGCAGGAACACTGTCCCCAGTGTTCGAAAGAGAACAAAAATTTTTTTTTTTCCTTTTTTTTTTTTATAAGAAACTAAAATAACTAGGTGAAAATATGACGAAAACAAACATATATATAAAAAAAGAAATTAAATGTAAGAAAGGCTCCCCTGATGACATTGAAGGTGTGAGGAGGACCCGCCCTACACTTAGCCTTTTAGGCTACTTGGCGTTTATCGAGATCCTTGTAGAATGGTGACCGAATTCGCATGCTCCCGTGGATTGGTTTGCGTTTGGGACGGAAGCTGACCTTGCTGTCTTGGTTGCATCAGAAGTTGCTGTAACTGCAACTGCAACGATTTGTGCTCCTTGCGAATGGTCGAGATCTCATTTTGAGTATCCTGGGTCTTGTTCATCAGGGCTGACATCATGTCACGAAGTTCTGCCATTTCAGCCTCTGATGATGATGCAGGATGGGATGGTCTGTATTGTCTTGGACCTCCCTGGTAGCCGGCTTGACTCTGAAAGTGTGAGGGGGTTGGTTCCCCTGTTGCCATGGCTGCCGATACCCTTGGTTACTCACGTAGTTGACTTCCTCAACATTCTGAAAGTCTGGAATGTCGGGGCTCGAAGCGTGTGGTCGTGCACTTACCACGTTCGCTTGTTGAGGAGTTTGTTCATTGCTATTGCTCCACCACTTTCTGTAGAGCACTAACCTTCGTTGACGTCTGGGCATTACTCTCTAATAACTGCTCATGACTTTTCATCAATTTGTCGAATTTGGAGTTGCCCTCTTCTACTTGAAACAAACCCATGCCCCCACCTGTGGCCAATATACTCCGGTTCCACCCGGTGGCCCAATCCCTTTCACAAAGAGATTCAAATCCACTAAGGAATTGATCTCCAGCTTTTCAATATGTCTGCACCAAGGGAGGAAAGGATCATGGTTTGCATTGATTGACCAATCCCTTGTAAAACAACTGAGATAATTGTTCCTTGGTGAGGCCGTGGTGAGGACATGTGCGTTGCAACCCCTTGAATCTGTCCCAAGTCTCACAGATGTTCTCCGAGCTAGGTTGTCTGAAGTTGTAAATGTCGGCGATCATCTCCAGGGTGCGACTTGGGGGCATGAATTGTCATAAATTTGGTTGCCATGTCCTCCATGTGGTGATGGTACTGGGGATAGACTGTGGTACCATTTGCTGGCGTTCCCCGTAAGACTATGGGGGAAGAGAGCAAGTCTGGCGTATTGGAGGACATTGTTTGTGGAGGTTAGGCTGTTTGTGTGTTGCAAGAATTGGTGATGTGAAGCAAAGCATCGTCCGGATTCGTACCGTCGAACAATCCTAACTCTTTTATGCATCTATTTGATGATATGGCTTAAGTTTCTGCCATTCATCGTATTCGGTTTGAGGAAGGAGAGGAAGGTCGATTGCTGGTTCTGGCCTTGGTTAGAAGGCCGGTTTATGTTACGGACGGTAGGTGCTGCCATTGGTGTAGGATCTGCTCTTGTAGGGTTCGTTGTTGCCTTAAGTTGAAGCAGGGTTCTCTCGATCTCCGGATCAGGGTTGGCTAAAATGTCAGGAGTACTCGTTGACCGAAGAAGCATTCACTTGGATAACTTCAGGAGGAGCAAAGAAAATGTTATAATATTTCATAATAATAAAAGAAATAATATAATAATATAATTAAATTATGAAATACACGAATGAACAAATTTTCAGTTATGCCGGACAGAGTGCCGGGTGAATCTTACCGGCAGTGGACTTCCTCCACTAATGCCGGGTGTGTACAAAACCGGCATGCATGCTACCCGGCGTGACCAAAAATCGAACATAACTTAATTAAAGAAAAAGTAAGGGATATAAATAAATGTAAGAGTAAATAAGGGATTGTAGAGGATCATTACTAACTGTCCCTACTTATTTACGACTAATAATAGTAGAGAATTTGAACATGCCGGGTGACGTGCCGGTATAATCCGTCCGGCATAGGACTTCCTCCGAAATGCCGTGTGTAGGAATCCGGCACAATACACGGCAAGTTCAAACTCGAAGTCTAAATTAAAGAATCAGGATATAGGGACTACTAGAAGAGGGAAATAATGAATGGGAGTAGCAAGAACAACTTAAAATTGCCAAGAACTCCATACTGTAATAAATTTTGAAAACTTTGAACATGCCGGACGCAGTGCCGGGTAAAAAGTATCCGGCATCAGACTTCCTCCGAGTTTGCCGGGTGACAGACGCCCGGCATAAGCACGGCACATTCAAGTCTGCAAAACTAAGGGCGAAAATAAATTAAAGAATCAAAGAATCAAAGAATCAAAGAATAAAGAATAGGGCGTTTTACCGAATTTAGGACTTGGACTAATTCCAAGTCCCCGGCAACGGCGCCAATTTGCTAACAGAGAAATTGTTAGGATAACTTATATATAAAAGGAATAAAATACTAAATAATCCTACAACTCTACTACGGGTAGCAAAAAAACCCGGTCGGAGTATAGTGTAAATATATTACGACCGAGAGTATCGAACCCAAGGGACTTATAGAAAATTAGTCCTAATCCGGTAATACCTATTCTAAGACAAGGGGGGAAATTGAAATGTTTTCTAATCCTAATAAAACTAACTAAACTAAGTGGTAATTACAATGAAATTATCCTTGATCCAGGGTGTGAAACATCTAAGCATCAATGTGAACTCGAAACATAAACACAAGCCTTCGAATTAACAACAATGAATACGCCGGTGTCCTGCCGGATACCACTTGCACGGCATATTCAAAGACATTGAAATGCCGGACATTGGCCACCCGGCAGTGCATCCGGCATAGTCATAATGTATATTCTTTTTCCAGTCTCCGAGAAGAAAACAGAAAACTCACTACCTATTAACAATCCGAGCATATATCATGCCACGAAATGAACAAGGTATGGGAAATGTGGGTTAATTCTCACTCTTACTACTAACTTCTTAATTCATAAAAAGGAAGTAGGAAGACCATTAAGAGAGTCTAACCTATCTTACTGGGTTTTTGTCTTCCACAAGTAAGAATTGCATGAAGAGAAAAAGAGATCAACCAATTCTCTTTCAATAAGAACCATACTCTTAACAAACTTGAAAATATATTGAAGAAATCATATTGTTTTACAAGAAGGAATTCATCCCTAACCAAGAATAAGCAAGGAGTTCTACCTCTCCATCCACACAACTACAAGAAGAGAATACAAAGGGGAGAAGGGATGGTCATAGCCAAACCGACAAGATCTTCTTCTTCTTCTTCGCGTGGATGGAACTGTAGAAACTTCCTTGGACACCAACAATGGAGTGGGGCGGAATTGGAGTTGTGAGTGGAGTGTATATGGGTGTTGAAGTGTGTTGAATTGTAGCCTTCCTCGGCCTATTTATAGGCACAATAGTGTCGATGCCGGGCGTCGTGCCGGGTCCCAAATAGCCGGCACACGTGTAAATGCGCCCAACTGTTAACGGTCGAAACCGTCATTCCGCGCGAAACAGTGCATATGCCGGGTAGGATATACCCGGCATCACACCCGGCATCATCCTTTTCACCAACGGTCAATAACTGCTATCGCTTGGAAACCGTGGCGACTCTTCACTTATGCCGGATGGAATCTACCGGCATTAGGTCCGGCAATGCCTCTTTTCTGTTCTGTGCTTATGCCGTGCAGAAACTACCCGGCATGGAGTCCGGCTTCAACTGAACTTTGCTAGAAATCATTCCTTGCACATAAAACTCAAAAAACATAAAATATGTACAAATATATATTTAACACATAATAAGCATAAATAACATAAATATAACTTTATTTAGATAAATATAATACTAAATCTAATGCATAAAATATGATAAGTCTGCGGCTTATCATTAGTTTAGAATATTACAATATTGTTTGATTATATCTAATTCATTTTATATGTGTGCAGATATGGCTGGTTCGGGTGTGGTCAAACGCCTCTTCCCTAAAAATAAAGAGAAGAGTAAGAATGTTGGTGATCGTGTGGAGTCATCAAGGGCAGCTGCTGATGGTGGTAGTGAGCAGCAGCAGCAGGAGGCACCCTTGACTGTTCCGCAGGAGCAACAAGAGGCTTGTCAGATACCACCATCTAGTGGTACGTCTAACGGTACCATCAGCACACCAGATGATACTCCTGCTGGTGGGGATTCCTTGGAGACCCACCCCACACACATCTACAGAGATGCATGTGGAGAGTGGAAGTGCAAGTGGCAGTGCGAGTGCGTCAACTTCTGACCCTCGTATTCTGATTATCTTTTCTGAATCTGGGTATGTGAAATAATCTTTATTCTTGTGTTATGCAATGTGAATTAATTATGTAGTTGATTTATTTTTTTTCTAATTAATCACTCTTTTGCTATCATACAAGTGGTATGAGACCAAGTAATGAAGTGACTCGAGTCTTCCGACAAATATTCGATAGGAAGTGGTTTCCTGAGGGTCATGCGTGGAAGGGACTGTTGGAGGAGCAAAAACGGTTTTATTTTGAGAGTTTAGGGTAATAAAGTCATGGCTACTTGATATTTTTTTATATTTTTTTTGTTTTGATATATAGTTGACATTGTTTTATATATATTGTGACTGCAGAAGAAATTTCGATGGGATCCCTCATTTGAAAGTATTGTGTATGACAAGTTTTGTGAAAAGGTGCCCGACGCTACGGAGAAGTATTGTACGAGATCAGGACTGAACATAAACTTCGACCGTCACTTGATCAAGAGATCTTGAGAGCGTGGGAGCAAGTGTGGAACTCTCCCCAGTTTCGATGCATACGAGAGGTGAACTCCAAAAACAGACGTACGGAGTTCGAACCAGGAGCTGGAATGTCAACCCACTGTGGCGGTTTCACGCTCTTACCCTGATCATAAGGAGAAATTGGTACGTATATTTTAATAAAATGCATGGGGTCGGAGCTAGGTACCCCTTTTACTAGATTTTGATTTCTAATGCATGGGGTCGGAGCTAGGTACCCCTTTTTTACTAGAATTTTTATATGCAATGCATGGGGTCGGAGCTAGGTACCTCTTTTTTTACTAGAATTTTATATGCAATGCATGGGGTCGGAGTTAGGTACCCTTTTTACTAGAATTTTGATTTCTAATGCATGGGGTCGGAGCTAGGTACCCCTTTTTTACTAGAATTTTTATATGCAATGCATGGGGTCGGAGCTAGGTACCTCTTTTTTTACTAGAATTTTATATGCAATGCATGGGGTCGGAGTTAGGTACCCCTTTTTTACTAGAATTTTGTTTCTAATGCATGGGGTCGGAGCTAGGTACCCCTTTTTACTAGAATTTTTATGCAATGTATGGGGTCGGTGCTAGGTACCGTTTTTATTAGAATTTTGATTTCTAATGCATGAGGATCCCTTGAATTAAATCATTAAACTGCTCCAGTGTACTGGTTGAGCTTCCCTACCAAAACCCACAATAGCAACAAGAAAGATCAATTCAGGAAGAGCAACAGTAGTTGGGTCTCAACAAACCCACACACACTAACTAAAGTTGGAGCTCTTTCCCCACTAAGCATAATGATTAGTTGCCATATTCTAATGCATAATGATTAGTTGCATAATGATTGGAGCTCTCTCAACAAACCCCTATCTTATTTGAGTTTATATATCCTCCCATATTCTAAAGTTAATAACAATCCTTATTTTATTATATTAATTCTTTAGTATGATTAATTGCCATCATTCAGAATAAATCTCGTTTGGGGTTACATTCCTTGAACAAATCTCAGGTTTAGATATACTTAATAATGTGTGGTATATGATCCTTTTGTGTTGTGGTGTCATCCTTTGATTTGTCGCTTTCATATTGCTTGCTCTTATCCATAATATTATGAGTTTGTTAGAGTTCTATTATTGTATAGGGCATGTGCATGTATGTGAGTTTTTTTAGAACAGGTTCTATTATTGTATATATAGTGCATCTTCGATCACTGTTTACTAATACATGAATGTGTGTTTTTTCCACTAAAGGAAAAGGAGAAAGGTGCACCGGTGGATGCATACACCCTGTTTCTTCACACTCATACTAAGAAGAATGATCGTGGAGAAAGGGTATTTAGTTGTCCGAAAGCTAAAGCAGTGGTGGTACGTTTTAGTGCTTTATAAACACCTAATTTGAATATTAGTGTTCGCTATTTAATTACTAACATTCATAACTTTCTATATTTATGTAGGATGAAATCGAGCAACAGTTGCCGACCACTACAAATTCTGATGAAGCTGGCACATCTCAGCCTGTTGATCCAGTAGAGGTAAACAAGGCTTTTTACAAGGCTGTGAAGGGAAAGTCGAAGAAGCAAAGAGTGTATGGTCTTGCAGACTCTGCCAAGCAATACTACCCGGAGCAATATTCCCGCACTACCGCCTCGACATCTACATTTGATGAGCAAAGATTTCAGCAGTATAAGGAGGAGGTTGATGCTAAGATGAAAGCGGAGATACAACAATATCAAGAGAAGATTGAGGAGGAGATGAGGAGGCGGGATGAGGAGATGAAGAGGCGGGATGAGGAGATGCTGAAGCGCCAGGAGATGATTTCACAGCAGTTCTCGCAGTTGATGGCCAGCGCTCCGTGGTCACAGTGGGGTCCACCTCCTCCTTCAGGTTCTCATCAGGTCGGGCCGTCATGGGGTCCATCTTCAGCTGCACCTGGTTCTCATCAGACGAGTTCATCATGGGGTCCACCCTCAGCATTTGGGTCTCAGAGTGGGATACCGGCACAGGGATGGTGGTCGGGCCGACTCAGGATGGTGGGGCCCACCACAGACTGCACCTCATGCCCCACCATCTACATCACATGCTCAGGTTCCAACGAAAGGGAACCCGCAACAAGCTAAGGATAGAGATACTGATAAGTCTGATAGTTCAGAGAGTGACTGATATGGTGTATGTATGATTAACGTAAACTTTTAGGTTTTATCAGTATGACTTTATGGTTGTTCTATATGCGATGTGAATATTAGTTTTCAGATTTATAAAATGAGTTAAATATATATGTTATAAAATTAAATATTTTAAAGTACTATGTTTTATAATATATTTAAATAATTTTAATTCTGAAATAGCAATTAAAAAATAAAGAATAAATCACAATATAAACTAAATTTGATCAATAAATACAAAATATAAAAAATGTATTAATACTTATGGATTACCTACGGTCTGTCTAATAGTAACAGCTGGTATAAAGGGTTGTAGGTAATCCGTAGGTAAAATATTACCTACGGAATATTCCGTAGGTAATATTTTACCTACGGATACCTACGGAACGTCTAACAAAATGGCCCATATTCATTTCCGTCGGTAATCCGTAGGTAAAATATTACCTACGGAAGTTTTTCCGTAGGTAATATTTTACCTACGGATTACCGACGGATGTTATAATAAGTGGAAACGATGACATGGCCTTCGATACCGACGGATTTTCCGTAGGGAATTTACCTTCGGACAGTTCCGTAGGTAATCCGTAGGCAAATATGGCTGACATATCCGTAGGTAATCCGTAGGTAATTTACCGACGGACACACTTTTCCGTCGGTAATCTTATTACCGACCAATTATATACCGACGGATGGTTTGGTGAAATTTTATCGGTATTCCGTCGGTAATTTTAGTTACCTACGGATTACCTACGGAATCGGCCGTAGGTAATTTGCTTTTTTCCAGTAGTGTTCTCTTGCCCCATAGGAGTAATGATTCAGTATGCGCAGCTCTGAGACCCTATCCTATCAATCTCATCGGCCAGCTGTCATTACCAACTTAGACACTCATGGTTACCAACTCGCACACCATCAAAAGAGGCGTGGGGTGATAAATACAAGAAACAACATGATAATCAACATGCTGAAAATGCAAGATCTAAGGTAAGGTGTAAAGAAGGCAGAACGCAGCTGACGATCGGTTACATAGAGGACACTCGCCCAATGGTTGAGACTGGGATAGCCGCCCAGCAGCTACCTCTATTGTAGTCGGCCAGCGGTTGGGACATATACAACCGACTAGCGGTTATGTCTAGTACAACCGCCTTACGGCTACCTATGTTGTACCATGCTTGCTGCAACCCTGGCTGAAATGCATTCTTCGATGTTTTAATTGTCCTAGGGTGGTTTTTAGGGTGTGTCTTCCACATTTTAACTTTCTTAGGGTGATTTTAGGGTTTGTGGTGTGAGATAATCTTTTTAACTCGTTCTATACTTTATAATGTCTTCACTGAGTAGGTTAATGAAATGCAAATGACAGGTTAACCAAACTCGAATAACAGGTTAACGAAATACAAGTGATAGGTTAACAAAATACAAGTGATAGATTAACAAAACACAAACGACAGGTTAACGAAACACAAACGGCAGGTTAACAAAATACAAAAGACAGGTTAACAAAATACGAATGACGGGTTAATGAAATACAAGTGACAGGTTAACAAAATGCAAGTCACAGGTTAACAAAACATAAACAACAGGTTAACGAAATACAAATGACAGGTTAATGAAACATGAATGACAAGTTAACAAAATACAAGTGATAGGTGAACAAAATAGAGGTGAAAACAGGTTACCAAAATACGAACGACATGACTGAACGAAACATAAGTGTCATGTTAGTTAAAATACAAGTGACAGGTTAACGAAATACAAGTAATAGGTTAACGAAATACAAGTGATAGGTTAACAAAATACAAGTGGTAGTTAACAAATTACAAATGACATTTAAAAAAATACAAATGACAGATAACGAAATATAAGTGACATGTTAAAGAAATACAAGTGTCAGCTTATCAAAATACAAGTGACAAGTTAACAAAGTACAAGTGACAAGTTAGCGAAATATAGTATGAAACATTTCTTTTTTGAAATCTATCTTCTTGCAATGAGTTTGTTTTTTTAGTCAATATGTGGGAAATTTTCTGCAAAAATCATAGTTCAATGAAAAACAATAAACGAATCAGAAAACACAAATTCATTAGATACACAATAAATATAGACCATAAACCCTTGGCTTCAAACGTTAAAATAAACCTTCAACGATTTAGCATTCTTAGGATATGTATCGGGTTTGGAGTATCTTTTTTTTATCATTATTGTACTTCTACAAATGGTTTCAAATAATTGAAACAATCGGAATGATATTAGATGTTTAGTTACTAATGTCCAAATAAGTATACTATTGTATATCTATAATTGATGCCAAATAACACTATAAAAAAAAAGAAAAATGAACGAGTATAATTCTTTTTGATAATTGTTCTTAATGTTAAGATATTTATAATATTTATCATGCTAAGGACATGATATGTAAAGTGAAAGGTACAATATTTATCATTAATTAATGTTAATAATCTAATAAAAAATATAATATTATCATTTATACTTTAAAATAGAAAATTTAGTATATTTAAAGTAAGATTACTATTAATATAAAATATTAATCTAAAATAACAAACTACTAAACAAGAAAATTAAAAGTAATGAAGTAACAGCATCATAACAAATTGATTAACAAACTCTCGTCCTCGGACGAGAATAAACCAATAAGAATATGCTAGAAATAATTGAAAATAACTGCTGCTTTTTTATCTTTAATTCTACATGTTAAATATTACAATTATTTTGACGTATAGTGTCTGCAGGATTGCTGCATATGCCTCCCGCAGCACCTAACCTCGCTCCTCATCAACAGTTAGTTGTTACTCAACCTTATTGAAGAAAATTATTAGTCAGTTGATTCCTTACCTCTCCAACCTCAATATGTTATCTGCTCCTTAGTTTTTTTTTTCAGCCCATGTTTCTCAAAAACTACATACTGTTAAAATTAGTGAATGTCTATATTATATTATCCATATTAGGTAATCTCCTTACTTCCAGTGGCGGATCCAGAAATCTTGTTTAGGGGGGCTAAAAAAATTTTTGACACCCAGAATTGTTTAGGGGGGGTTAAAAAATTTTTTGACATTAATTTTCTTTAAAACTTTATATTATGTTGTATTTTTAAAATTTATAAAAATAATTTGACAAATTTTCAAATTTTCGGGGTAGAGCCCCCTAGCCCCGCCTCTGCATCCGCCCTGCTTACTTCTCCATAAATAGAAATCTTTGTATTCATTTATCAGGTAATAAAAACCTATTGATGTTCTACTTTCCTCTGTGTTTTCTCTCACTTTAACAGGTTATCATCAATCACATCATCAATAAGTAAGGGCGTAGATTCTACCGATCCAAATTTGTTCTCTTTATTCTCACCTCACCATGGCCAATTGTAAGACAAACACTTTTCTAGTTTTCATTTTTTTTCTTCTTTCTCTAGCTTAATTAATTCATCAATCATCTTCTGGTTTTTGTATGTTTTACGGCTGCTATGCTCCTTGGTTATCGATCGTGAAATGATTGTAAAAAATGAAAAAAAAATTCATCACATATTTTCCAATTTGGTCGGCGGTGGCTGCCGTATTCTACGGCGGCTACAAGTGAATGTAGCCACATCATCTTGTCCGGCGTTCTTTTTTTTTTTTACACCCGTGTGTTTTTGTTTTTTAATTTTTCCTTTTTTATTATAAAAAATTTTAAATTGTTGTAATTTTTAATATATAAGTCTAAAATAAAAAAAAATTATATCATTGTTCATCTAAATTCAAAATCTTCAAAACAAAACCAGTCATGGATATATTTTGACAACTTAAAAAAATATTTTTACATATATGGAACACAGAACGTAAAAGAAAATTTGTACAGATTGTCATACAAACCTGTACAAATGTTCACTAAAACATGTACATCCTCACGTAAAAACATGTACATCCTCGCATTAAAAACATATAGATAGTCATATAAACTTGTACGAATAATTAAATATGTACATCCTTAAATTAAAACCTGTACATATAAGGAAGAACACTTGTACAGATGGTCATACAAACATGTACAAATGTTAATTAAAACATATACATTCTCATAATTGAATATGTACATTCTCACATTTGAACATGTACATCGTCACATTAAAACATGTACATTCTCACATTAGAATATGTACATTCTCACATTAAAGTATATAACGTATGTACATCCTTAAATTAAAACTTGTACATATAAGGAAGAACACTTGTACAGACGGTCATACAAACATGTACATATGTTCATTAAAACATTTACATTCTCATAATTGAACATGTACATTCACATTAAAACATGTACATTCTCACATTAAAACATGTACATTCTCACATTAAAGTATATAACGGTTTCTAATAGATTACCCTAACCCCACACACCCTAAAACCCATCCTAGAAAAGCTAAAAAAACGTCGAAGGCATTTTTAGGGTTTGTAGTGGCAGACACTAGCTAAACCCGCGACCACAAACCCTAAAAACCCGTCGAGTTAGTTGCTACAATGTAAAGTATAGAACCGTTTCCAAATAGATTACCCTACCCCCAAAACACCCAAAACCACCATAGGATAGCTAAAAACGTCGAAGGCATTTTTAGGGTTTGCAGTTACGGGTTTAGGGTCTAACGACCCTAAACCCGCTACCACAAACCCTAAAAATCTGTCGAGTTAGTTGCTACAATGTAAAGTATAGAACGGTTTCCAAATAGACTACCCTACCCCCCAAAACACCCCAAACCTACCCTAGGATAGCTAAAACGTCGAAGGCATTTTTAGGGTTTGCAGTTGCGGGTTTAGGGTCTAACGACCCTAAACTCGCTACTACAAACCCTAAAAACCTGTCGAGTTAGTTGCTACAATGTAAAGTACGAAACAAATTTCAAATAGACTACCCTACCCCCAAAACCCACCCTAGGATAGCTAAAAAACGTCGAAGGCATTTTTAGAGTATTTGCAGTGGCGGGTTTAGGCTCTAACGACCCTAAACCCGCTACCACAAACTCTAAAAACATGTCGAGTTGTTGCGATGATGTACAAGTTTTACATGTGGATGTACATGTTTTAACGAACATTTGTACAGGTTTGTATGACCATCTGTACAAGTTTTTTTTACGTTTTGTGCACTATACATGTAAAAATATTTTTAAAAAAGTTGTCAAAATATATCCATGACTAGTCTTGTTTTGAAGAGCTTAAATTTAGATGAACAATGATATAATTTTTTTCATTTTAGACCTATATATATATATATATATAATATATATATATATATATATATATATATTAAAATTACAATATTTAAAAAGATTTTGTAAAAAAAGGAAAAAGACAAAAATTAAAAAAAAAGAAAGAAAAAAGACAAACGCACACACACCTTTTACAAAAAAAAAAAAAAACAGTTAGCGCCTACGCGCGTCCTCCCCATGTCTCTCCCCCATATATAACTATGTGGCTACATTTACATGTAGCCAACAATTTGGCATTCGTATATGATCGTACCTCATTCACAATCCAAATTTGATATTGATTTTTTTTCTTTCTTTTTTTTTGTTATTAAATTATGTTATGTGTATTGAATATATTTTTTTAAATATTATTGTTGAATATTAGTATTATGTAAGGCATTGTGGCAGATTTTAGTATTACATCAGATATTGCGCCAAATATGAATATCATGTGGAGCATCGTGCTAGAAATCATTGACATGTGAGGTATCACGCCAGAAATTATTTATAATAATTTTATTTTTATTAGTTTGTTTAAGTGCACCGACTCATTTGTGATTTGAATATCATGTGGGGCATTGTAACGACCCCAAAACCACACTAGTTGAGAGACCATTACATACCGCACTCTTATTACCTAAGACACGCAAGGCTACACTAGCGAATCCCCAAAATAGTATCAAATGCTCATTTATTACCTAATAATGTTACAACTCGTCTTTTCAAATACAAGCGGAAGCCAAACTGAAATACATAACATAAACCAAATACAATGGCCCCAAAGCCAAACAATCTGAATACTGAATCCAAATGCCAAAACTAAAAGCAGAAGCCGAATCTCCAAACAGAAGCTAAACCTAAAATCAGACGGAAATAGGGGTGAGCCAAGCTATAGCTCAGCAGGTGATAAACTTCATCAGCTGAACACGCTCAACACATATACTGAACATATATATATACATAAACTTATACGAAAGCTTAGCGAATCAAAATCGAGTTCATAATGGAATAAGACAGGAGGAGAAGATTTATAAACCAGAAGCTTTCAGAAGACGGAAAGCACACAACACTTCGTCAGAAATCAGAAACAGTTAGAGCAGACAGAAACATAGCACTTAACAAATCAGAGGTTTTAAGGAGATAGAAAGCACACAACAGCCTGTCAGAAATCAGAAGCATACAGAACAGACGGAAGTAGAGCAATTTACAAACAGAGGTGGGACAGTAGTACCGAGCACACACATACATATAAAGGGTCAGAGACCCATGGATCCTCAAGATCCCTCGACAACGCAGAAATGGCCCGAAGACCAAAGGGCCCGTCGACCCCCAAAACAGAAATGGGCATGACCCAACACATACAAATTCGACGTCTACGTAGCATGCCACATGATAGCTCGACCCAGCCATCCACAGCTCAAAAGGCACAAAAAGTAGGTCCCAAATCAGAAGTTTAACAAATCAGAACAGAAGGTGTTACAAAACACAAACACCTGAGCACAAGACCTTAAACACAACGAAAACATAATTCATAATTGAGACAAAAGTCTTAATCCAAGACTGAAAAAATACGAATGGCCAAACTGAAGTCAGAAGCTGAAACACGTTTTCAAAGCAAATCAGAAGTCAAAAGCATATCCAAGACTTTGAAACAGAAATACACACAAACTCATGCTAAAACATGTCAAAACGGATAGTGCTCAAAGAGAGGAACACAACGCCGTAAACAGTGATAAAAAAGGAGCTCAAACGAAGAAGTTATGCAAAATCAGAGGCGTGTCCGGACATGTGTCCAAACCTACAAGTCCAGACGCATGCCGTGATATAAAATAGAGGTGTCCGAACATGTGTCTGGATGCACTCTAGATCAAAAATTACAACACGTTTGGACTTACGTCCGGGGCACAAATCTGGACGCAAGTCTAGTTGAAAACAAAGAGGGGCGTCCAAACTTCTGTCCGACCCACAGGTTCGGATAGAGTCCGAAAATCAACATAAGTGTGTCCGAACTTGTGTCCGGGCTTGCAAGTTCGAACACAAGTCAAATTGCAAACCCGACATTCGTCCTCACACCCTATCCGGGCTTACATGTTTGGACGGAAGTTCGGACATCACTCAAAACAAAGGGAAATAGAGACGTCCGACCCTACGTCAGGACATACAGGTCTATACGCAAGTCCAGACACGACAAAAACTGCAAAATTGAAGACGCAACAGAGAGCAATTCCAAAGCTCAAAACTCCATTGAAATGCACAGAGATTCTCATAACAAATATGCAAATCTAAACAATCTCTCATAGGATTTTAACAGAGCAAAACGCCATTCCAAATCCACATCAAATTCACCGTAAATTAGAAATAAAACGAACAACATGTACGAAAACTGAAACAGAAACCCCCGTGGGTGAACATACACAACCAAATCCGTCTACCACCTACCTCACATCCGAAGCAAAGCAATCTCAACGGACTCCACTATGATCACTCCTCAAATCACCACTCGAAATCATGAACCCCCGAATAATTTGGAAGAAGACCGCAACCGTAAGAGAAGCGAAGAACCGGAACGAAGAATAGCAGCCACACTTAGAATCCCATACACTCAATATCTGGTGGACTCGAATCACCAACAATTAATGAAGCTAGGACTCTAGGTTGATTGAATTGCAGGGGGGATGAGTTGAGAGGAGGAAGGCAAATGGAGGTTACTTGGGAGAGCAGTTTGAAGCGGGAGTTGAGAGCGAGAATAGAAAAGATCGTCAAAATGAAAGTGAGGAAGGAGGGAGGAATTAATTAACGTGAATTAGAAAAGAGGAAGAAAAGTTAGAAAATTGTAAAAGGGAAATTAATTTCCTAACTCAATAATCAATAACAAAAAAGGAAATGTTAATCCCTCATTCCTTCTAACTAATAAGAATAACCAGAAGAATATCATATGTTATCTAACATAAGATCAGAACTACTACGTTAAGCTCCCTTTTCAAATCAGAAAGAAAATAATAAAATAAAATTGGGGCACAATAGACATCCCGTCAGAAATCATTGACAAGTGGGGCATCACGTCAGAACTTATTTATAATAATTTTATTTTTATTTTTTTGTGTTAAGTTATTATGCTTCACACTGATTCATTAATTTATATATTAACGTAAGACAACATGCCAGATATTAATAAATTTCACGTGACGTGAGGCGTCACACCAGATTTTTTTATTGTTAATTATTTCATTAATTCTGCAATGTTTAATTTATCGAGTTTCACTTTTCTCTATTCATTTATTTGTTTGTTTGTTTATTTATTATGTATCACGTGAAGCATTGTGCCAGGAATAAAAATCACGTGAGGTATCAAGCCAGATATAAAAATCACGTAAGACATTATGCCAGATATAAAATATCACTTGAGGCATTATGCCAAAAATAAATATCATGTGAGGCATTGTGCCCGATTTTGTTTATTGTTTAATATTTCATTTATTCTGCATTGTTTTTTTGTTGATACAATTCAAATTTATTTATTATTATTTATAATACTTACGTCACTACACAGGACATCACGTTTGTTAAATTTTAATTTGTAAACATTAAGGCATTACACCAGAATGATTTTGATTCTATATGAAAGTGATGTCCTGCAAAATGATACATGTATGATTGTATTATATATGTTTATTTAATGACAGACTGTTTAAGAATGACCAACAATGTCAAACTTGCTAATATCGAGTTCACAGCTTTGGACATCACCGAAAAGAACTATTTATCGTGGGTTTTAGATGCCGAGATTTATCTCATTGCAAATGATCTCCAAGATGCCATTGAGGATGGAAATGCAAGTCCCCCCCCCCCCCCAAAAAAAAGAAAAAGAAAAAAGAAGGCAAAGGCTTTATTCTTTCTTCGCCGACACTTAGACGATCGAAGGTCTGAAATGTGAATATTTAACAGAGAAGGACCCACTGGTTCTGTGGAAATCTTTGGAAGAAAGATATGTCCACTTCCCATAGCTAGATACAAATGGATGCAGTTAAGGCTGCAGGATTTTAAAACCGTTGCAGAGTACAATTCTGCATTATTCAGAATTACCTCCCTATTAGAATTATATGGAAAAGAAGTCAAAGAGACGGACATGCTCTCCACTTTTCATGCCTTCAATGTGCTATTACAGCATCGATATAATACCCCGAATTTTTGTAACCCTAATGGAAACCATAGTTCCATAGGAATTATTAGAGAACGCCAGGAAACCCTAGTGGTCGGGGGTCAACCAAGAAACCCTGCAGAAACCCTAATTAAGGAAGTCCCATAAAACAATGAAATTTTAGGAAGTTATTTAGAGGTCAAAAAGCCCCGGTCAACTATGGTCAAACCTAGGTCAACCTTGGTCTGACCTCGGTCAAATATTGGACAATGGTCAAACCTTGGTCAATGGTCAACTTTGACCATGATGATGTAGTGATGATGCAGTGGTGATGCAGTGATGATGCAGTGATGATGCAGCGATGATGTCGGCATGACATAATGATGATGTAAGTGTCGAGGTGTCAAGAGATGAGAAGTTACACATGGCCTAATCAAGAGAAGCTTTGTGTCATCTTCATTAATGACTAAACTCCCTTAGGTGTCACTTTATCATTCGACAACAGTTGGAACCAATGAGGGTGAAACACGTGTCCTAACCTTATTAATTATTCTTGTCCTTATATAATCATGAAGATGATAAGGCTTATCATCTTAATAATGAGGGGCGGCTACACATGGAGGGTGGAGATTAATCCAAGCAAAATATCTATGATCCAAGGGCTGTAAGTGAAGACATCTTTCTTAACCTCATCACTATTCACTATTCTTGTCTTATTCTCATTATTAGCCATGCCACTTGTCTCCTTCATTTATTATGGCTAGGTGTCTCTCATCTAAGGGCTCCTTAAGGATAAGGCTTATCTCTTTAATCATTACACTTAGTTAATGAAGTAAAATGAACTCTTTTTGGAGTCTACTCACGCCATCTATAAGAGGGAGCTGGGTTCTGATTTCATTGCCTTCTTCACACACCCTCACGCCATTAGAATACCATAGAAGCTCATAGAAGGCAACACCCACCATTAGAGAAGGAGATTTAAGCTAAAAATCAAGGAAAAACAAGATTTCAAGGAGAGAGAAGCAGCTGGTGACCTTGGGCGAATTGGATGGTGGAAGAAATTGATTCAATTAGCTAAGGAACTTGTAAGGACGTGGCTAAGATGGCAAGGATGATTCAGGTAACACTTATGCTCACCAAAAACTCACCTTAAGGCATGTTTTCTCTTTGATTTCTCTAGATCTGTCCATTTTGAACCATAGACGATATTGAGCTGAAATTTTGACAGTGTTTCTTAGATAGTTATTACTAGAATACGCTCAAAAATTCAGGTGAAAATACTTTTAGGAAGTAGGATAATTTCTAGGAATCTTTTAGGAAGAAAAAATGTTTTTAAGACTCCATGAGTGATTTCGATGGGATTTTGTTGAGTTTGGTGTGTTATTATACCTATATTAACTCATAATAATTGATTATAGGTGGTGGGAATCGTGGTTAGACATAAAAATGCTAGGTTAAGGTGGGAGGGCTTAAATGGTGCTTTAAGCCTTGAGACTTAGTTAAATAGGTTTCCGAATTTATCTTGCCTTGAAATTTTTAGGGTATTCTTATATTTCGAATTTAGATCCATGGTCAAAAATTCAGGTCGAAACTCATTTGGGAAGTCATTCGAATTATTAGGAAGTGATTTGGGTTAAAGTGTGCTTTAAGGTATAAATGTAATTGTGTGTTGGTTATTGGATTTAATGGTTTATCTGGTCATTATAGTCCTAATATGACTTGTGGTTGAATTTTTAAGAGATGGTGAAGTGTAAAATATATAAGGAAGCCTTGTACGGTTATATGTGTGCTAAAACTAGGAAAGAAGGAAAATTGTGTTTAAGTGTGGTTTGGGTGTTTTGTTGCTTGGTTTAGCCTTGAAAGGGTTGGAATGATATTGGTTTGACTATTTATCAGAAAATATGATGTGGATATCTTAACCCCTTTTCTAAGGATGATTGTGTTGTAATATTCTTCTGGAAGGTTTTGGGAATGATTTTTGAGTTATCCTTGTGTTGAATGTTGATTTATGACTGATAAGAGATTGAGCTGGTTTCTGGTTGAGTGAATGGTATATTCTTGGAAGGAGATTATTATTACACGAATTGTGAAGAATATATTCAAGAGTTTTACTACTTATTTGATCATGATTATGAATGTTGGATTGGAAGTTGTATTGTGTGTGATACTATGTGATGGTGGACTTGTTGGTTGGTTGGATGGTGATATTGAGAAAGGCTATGGTTAGCCTCATTGAGAAAAGCTATTTGAGCAACTGAATATTAAGTCATTTTATGGCTTGCCATTGGCGACTGATTATTAGACTCCTACCAATGAATTGGGGTTGTCCTATGATCTACTCTTTGAGCTATGGTTAGCCTTAGGGGGTGTGCATACTTAAGGACATAGGGCCAGAGAATTGAGATTTGTGGATTTCACTTTGTGATTCCAGTGGGGTGTTGAGATTTAACCGATTCACGAGGTACGAATGTGATGGTAATCCAAGGGCAGGTAAACTCATCTGTGTGATATACTCTTATTGCATGTCTCTGCTTGTGTGATGATGTTGGATGCTTATTTGTTATGCAAAGAGTTTTAAAGAGAAAATGAATTTTACAGGGTGAGGTAATTGTTACTTAGTTTCGCTGATTTTGTGCAACCCCTTTGTGTGTTTGTTTGGATTTATGGTTGCAGGTGAAGTTAAATTTGTGTGTGATATTGCTCTTGAGCTTGGGACAAGGGAACACGCCGACATAGCTAGGAATTTTTATTTGTTGTAAGTGGCAAACTCCTTGGAGCATGTTCCGGGAGTTAGGTTGTAGGTGGATTAGCCTTAGCATCCACACTAGTTGGTGTGGGTGTGGCGGTAGCACTCCGGTTTGGCTTAGGTGTTATTTAGTCTTCCGCTGTAAAATATTGTAGAAAGTTTTACAAGTCAAGTAAGAAAAATTAGGGTGTAAAAACCGGGGTGTTACAATCGATACCATGAGAAAAGTTTTAAAAAGTACTATGAACTAATTGCATGTCTGCTAGTAGTCGAACATAACAGTGAGCTATTGATGAAAAATCATCAAGCCCATCCAACTAGTTCCACAACATTGCCTAAAGTGAATGTAATAAATGGCCTAAACCATGGTCGTGGTCATAGAGGTGGATATGGACGTGAACAAGGTCGTGCTCATGGACTTGGGAAAAGTAATGTACATTATTGTGATGACTATGTCTGAAATGTGTCTCCGTATCAAAAAGTGAATACAACAAGGTGAGGCATTATAAGAAGAAAGAAATTGTATGCCACCGATGTGAGTCAAATGTCCTTGGGCTAAAAGTGATTGCACAAGTAAACACCTTGTTGGCTCTTTACCAAGCATCTTTAAAGAAAAAGAGATAAGGGGAACATGTGAAGACATATTTTGCACATGATATGTCTAATTCTGATTTCACACCCTTGATGTGGTTGATTTCTTTACCCCTGGTGTGAGTCTTAGCAACTTGATTGAAGACCCACCAAATTTGGGAATTAAGAGCATCATAGGGTTTATTTTATCTTTTTAGAACACTTGTGAACAATTTGTTTAATTTCATTGTTTAGTTGGTTTTCATGAGTTTAGATCATACTTCTGCTCATCCTATTAATTGTGATTTGGAATATTTGTTATTTTTTTTATAAATAGATCGTATTGTTTATGGATAATTTTCTATTCATCTTACTGAATGAAACTTTTTATTTTTGCTTTATGAAGAATAATTCTCTTTGAAGCGGTCACTGATGGATGGTGAAGACGTATGTCCTATTGACAGTACTGCAACACACACAATTTTTAAGTGTATGAAATATTTTTCTATTTGCAAAATTATGCGACAACGATTACTACCATATCGGGTAGTACGAGTATTGTTGAAGGGTCTGGAAAAGCAGATATTATTACCTAAGAAACAAAAATATGCATTGAAAATATATTGTTTTCTAGCACGTCTCAAAGAAACCCGTGAGTTTCATTGATATACACCGGAATGGGATCACATTGAGATGAGAAATGATAGAAATGTTGAATATATTTGTGTCACAAAAGTGATAGATGGAAAAAGACAAATTTGAAAAAGCTAGTTGCTATTTCCTCTAGGTTGTACCCTACGTATGTAAATACAACTAAAATATATGTTGTTGAAAAATTAAATACCTTTGATGATTTTAAAACTTGGCATGACCGGTTAGGCCATCCCGGTTCAATTATGATGCGAAAATTATGAAAAGTTAATGTGGTCATACGTTGGAAAACCCAAAGGTTTTTTCAACTAAATAGTTTCCTTGTATTTTCTTGTTCTCAAGGAAAACTAATTATAAGACCATCACCAGTTAAACTTGAGACAAAGTCTATTGCTTTTCTTGAAAGGATTCAGGGTGATATATGTGGACCTATCCATCCACCATGTGGACCTTTAGATATTTCCTGGTTTTGATAGATGCATCAACCAGATGGTCACATGTTAGCTTATTATCAACCCATAATATGGCATTTGCAATATATGGTTCAGCTGATCCGCTTACGAGCCAATTTCCTAATAATCAAATGAAGACTATGCGCATGGACAAGCTAGTGAATTTACCTTCAACGCCTCCAATGACTATTGCATGTCCATTGGAATAACCATTGAACATCTAGTAGCTCATGTTCATACCCAAAATGGTTGGCAGAATCATTGATCAAACGTATGCAATTAATTACAAGACCGTTACTAATGAGATCAAAACTCTCAGTATCTGCTTGGGGGCATGCTATATTAATGCCAGTACCTTGATTCGCATCAGGCCAACAAGCCAAAATAAGTTATCACCATTACAACACCGTTACAGGTCAAGAACCCAATATCTCTCATCTAAGGATTTTCGGTTGTGCGATATATATTCCTATACCTTCACCACAAAGAACCAAAATGAGGCCTCAAAGAAGAATGAGAATATATGTTGGTTTGAATTTTCTTCGATTATTAGATATCTCGAGCCAACAATGGGAATTTGTCTATAGCTCGATTTGCTGACTGTCATTTTGGCGAGTCACATGTCCACTGTTAAGGAGAGAAAATAAGCATTGGTAAATGAGATTACATGGAATGAACCATCATTACTGCATTATGATCCTCGCATTAAGCAATGGGAACTAGACGTTCAACATATTGTTAATATCCAACGGCTGGCAAACTAATTGTCTAATGCATTTACTTACCTAAATTAGTTGACAAAGTCATATGTGCCAGCAACAAATGCTCCTACTAATGATGTCCAAGGAGGACAGACTATAAATGAGTCTAACACACGTGTAAGCGTGATAGACCAATTGATTCCAAAGATAAAACCCTCGAAAACGAAAGGAAATGTGCATTAAAGATGGTCTAAGTGAGAAGGGTGAGAATCTTTAAGAATCTAAAGACATGACAATTGCTGAAATGCAGAAAAGCAGGTACCTGCAACGAATATTGATAAAGAAGAGATCTCAATCAACTTCGTCATGATTGGAATACGATGGAACTAACATGAAATTGACGTCGATAATTTTTTTTGCATATAATGTAACACTACAATTATTAATGATGAAGAGGATCATGAACCAATCTGTCAAAGAATACAGAAAGAGAAATGATTGGCCAAAATGGAAAGATGTTATTGAAGCAAAATTAAACACACTTAAAAACGTGAGGTTTTTGGACCAGTGATCCATACACCTAGTAAGGTAAAACCAGATGGTTATAAATGTGTGTTTGTACGAAAACAAAATAAGCAAAATGAAATTGTTGATACAAAGCTCGTCTAGTTGCACAAGGTTTTAATCAAAGACCTGGTGTTGACTATGAAGAAACTTGTTCCCCAGTTATGGATGCCACAAGTTTTAGATACTTGATTAGTTTGTAATCCAAGAAAATCTTGAGCTTCGTTTAATGAATGTGGCTATAGCCTATCTATATGGATCGCTTGATAGCGACATTATATGAGGCTACCAGATTTAAATTGCTTGAAGCATTTAAATCAAACTCTAGAGAAAATTTCTTTATAAATTGAATAAATCCTTTTATGAACTAAAGCATTAAGTCCGTTTGTGGTTTATCGCCTCAGCCAATTCTGCTTAAGAAAGGCTATAAGAATGACTCGATTTGTCCCTATATATTCATAAAGAAAAGTGGATATGTGATCATTGTAGTCTACGTTGATGACGTCAACATAATAGGAACATCTGCAGAACTTCAACAAGTAGTTGAATGTTTAAAGTCATAATTTGAATGAAAGATCTTGGTAAGACAAAGTTCTGCCTTGGACTACAACTCGAGCATTCGTCAAGTGGGGTATTCCTACAACACACCTAAGTCTGGCTAGTAGGTTATGCTGATGCTGGTTATCTATCAGATCCCTTCAATGCAAGGTCTCAAACAAGGTATATATTCACTAATGGAGCTACAACTATATCATGGAAATCTATAAAGCAAACGACTGTCTCCACCTTCTCCAATCATGCAGAAATTCTAGTGACGCACAAAGCCAGTCAAGAATGTGTTTGGTTAAGGTCCATGATCCATCATGTACAAGAGATGCGGCCCATCTTTTGACTAGAAAAATTCCTATAACATTATATGAAGACAATGTTGCTTGTATAGTTTAGATGAGAGACGAGTACATCAAAGGAGATAGAACGAAGCACATATCCCCCAAGTTTTTCTTCACCAATGAGTTTCAGAAGAATGGAGAATCTGCTCAAGCGAGAAATTGGCAGATATATTCACCGAGTCGCTTCCTTCTTCAACTTTCAAAAAGTTAATCCGCAAGATTAGACTATGTAGATTTAGAGATTTGAAGTGACATTTAGTTCAGGGGGAGAACTTATGATTGCACTTTTTTTCCCTAGTCATGATTTTTATCCCACTAGGTTTTTCCAAGCAAGGTTTTAACGTGACAATCAATATCGGACATTTAAGAGGAGTGTTATAAATGATGAATGTCTATATTACCTCTATTAGGTTATCTCTTTACTTCTCTATAATTAGAGCTATTTGTACTAAGTTATTAGCTAATGAAAACTCTATTACCGTTCTACTTCCTTTGTTCTTTCTCATTTCTTAATTGTTAATCTACTATTTTTTGTGACAATAAATGTTCTCTCCACTCCATATAAGTGTTCGAAAGTGTAAGATAAGTTCAATTCCAATATTTGAAATATCTGGTGTGGTCTTTTTTAAATTTTACTATCCTTATTTAGTTGATAATATTTATATATCACTTTACTTTTACCTTTTCTATAAGGTCTATTTAATTATGTAAAAAGTAAAGGGTATAAAGTATTAATCACTTTAACAAAATAAAAGAAGGGAAATTTCACCAAATACCATTGAGTTTTTGCTTAATTCACGATATACCACTGTGTTTTTTAAAATTACACAGGATAACATTGAGTTTTTACTTATTTCACCAGATAACACTCTGTCCCATATTATGTTAACTTCTTTGTTATTTTTCCTAGAAAATGACAAAATACTCATGTTATTAATTGCCTCACAATGAACTGTCATATTGATAAATAAGATACCACCTTAATTTAACAATAATAGGGTAGTTTAGTATTTTTTTCTAGGGATATTAACGGAGAAGTTAACGAAATATGTGACAGAGTGTTATCTGGTGAAATAAGTAAAAACTCGGTGTTATCCTGTGTAATTTTAGAAACACAGTGGTATATCATGAATTAAGCAAAAACTCAGTGGTATTTGATGAAATTTCCATAAAAGAAATTAAGTATAGCCATGCAAGTTTAAGATGAGTCTTATTATGAGTGGAAGGAGGGAGTATCTGGTAACATTTATTGCAATCTTTGTAAAATTACGAGGCTAGTACTTTAATTTTGAAAATTGTATTTACTTGGTATATTTATTATCTACTTTTTTGAAATGTATAAAGGGATTACTTTTCATTTTACGAAATCTAAATTATTAACTTAGATTGTTATATTAGTTTATGTCTAGTTCATGCACCAAAATAGCACTTTTCAAAGTCTAAATGTTACGACTGATTTTAACTAGTCTATTTTTTCATCGAGATAATAAAACACATATGCTAAACTAGCTAGTAGTAGTATATCTCGAGAAATCAAAGCAAGTAAAAAACATAGTATGACTTAGTTGCAACTAGCGTTGGGCACGACCTCTACCAAGTTGACCGGAGCATTTGCTCATGCAACAAGCGAGATTAACCGCGAATTTGGACCACTCAATAGTAAGTTCCCCATTGACTCACCATGTGAAGGAGTGAGATTAACGCCCGACCATGTAATCAACCATGGTTGTAAAAAACGGTACGGTACGCCCGTTTATACGGCGTATCGCCCGTTTTTGTAATTAACGTATTGATACGGCCGTATGAAATCCGTTTCATTGAACACCCCGTCTCGTGGTGGCGTACGACCGTATAATTATCTGTATTTCCGTATTTACTGTATTTTTAAAGAATACGGTATAAATATTAAAGACAACGATTTGACTGGAGCAAAAAGAAGACTAATTTTTTCTATTAAATTCCTAAATGAATAATGTTGACCTTATATAGGGTTTTACTTAAGAAAAAATGATGTTCTTAAGCACACACCACCATTAACTATAGATTGAATATTTTTTAGAGTAAAATTATAATTATACCAATGACTTTTCAATCCTACTATTTTTTGTTTTTTCCTACTTAGTACTAGTGTGATATTTTCTTAAAATTCACTTATGTAACTTATCCATCACTCAACAAAACTTCTACAAACTTCTTATAGTTTAAGAATGCGATAAATTTATAATATATAATATATGTGAAGGTATTAATAACAAAATACTAATATTATGTACAAAGTGGAACATATTTCAAATTTATAAATATTTATTATACGTTTTTTATTATTTAAAGATTATTGTTTCATCCGTATTGGTTCCCCGTTTTATCCGTATTGATACTTCCGTATCACGTACCCTCTATAGTCCGTATTGGTCTCCCGGCCGTACCGTTTTTTACAACCTTGTAATCAACATCGTCCCTTTGGAGTTTGGACGCTGTGCCAATAGTTGGCGCAACCCTACTCGAGAAGCCTAGAACCTTGTCACTTCAAGATTAGCCTTTCGTTATCACCCCAAACTTGGCCTAATCTAGACACTTCTGTTATCCGATAACATATAGTCAGTTTAAGTATCACATAAATGCTAGCGGGAATATTGCCAGCATGATATTATGAAACATGTATATGTTCATCGATGATAGGTCCTCTAAGTATAGTAAGTACCGCCAACAAGGTCTGCAATACACTGCCATCACAGCACGCTCCACCCCATCACAACAACTTAACCTTACCGAGCTCAGCCCCTATGCTCTTACATAAGAGACATCGAGGGTTGGTTTTTGGGATAGCTTTTGTTGTATAGGGTGGCTGGCCTAATGGGTGTACTCTTTTTCCTTGCTTGGGATTTTCCCACTGGGTTTGTCCAATAAGGTTTTAACGAGGCTCCATTGGCCCGGGGTGATTGCAGTGGTGATTGACAATTGCATCTGCAATATGCTGCTGGCTTGTAATACTGTGTTACTCAATTCTGGAGTGCATTTCCTTAATATATGCCCATCGCGGCAACCAATTATCTAAAAAAAATAAGAGACATCGAGGGTATAAAGGAGCAAACCAACACAGTCACACGCCATTCACACACCAGGCCATTTTGAGGCATAACATAAACTACACAGGGCACAGGCGGGGTTAGACAGTGAGTGCTGGACACTATTGGGTATGATATGACTTGTACAAATTGAGGTATAGTCTTCCGGATGACGTGTATACTAACTTCATAAGGCAACCGAGTCACCAGTGAGGCCACTATTACCCTTAGACCATGATAGTGGGGTATGTCCGATAACATGCTCTAGGCTCATCCAAACCTAGTCTAGAGCTCTTTGTACAGCCGGAGTACCCCACAATTAGTTCACTTGTGTCGTTAGAGTGGGCAGCAACGGACACAACGTCCATGCTTCTTTTTTACTAAATGTTACTGCTCAATTTATATAAGATATTTCCATGTAAATACTAATGTACTCTTGAAAAGTAGCAATACAACTACAAAGGAAGGAGTGTCTTGAGAGGATAAGACTATAACCCTTGCCATCAAGGAAAGGAACATACCAAAATGTAAAGAGGAACTAGTCGTGGTAAGATAATCTGGTAAAACTAGTCATACAAAGGCAGAATTAAAAAGAAAACAAATAAAACATAATTTTTGAACTGTATACAAACTTAACATGGATATCATAATATTAATTAAAATAGTAGAGATGAAAAACCCACTTTGCATGAATGGCGGTACTTGAATAAAAATCTTAACTTGATAACAAAATTATAACAAGTAATTCTAAATTTTGGAACAAATTGGGTGGGATAATAAGCGTAGCCTTGCCTTGTCCCATTGCCTGCAAGCAAACTACAAAAGGAGAATAAATATCACTAAATTCCTTCTGTGAATGGAGTACTACTGTTGCTGAACTAACTTGTCTTAGTGGACCGGTACCTAGTGGGCCGGTACTTTTAGTTATTAGTATAATAAGTTAGTGGGCTTGTATTATTATTTACATGTTAGGCCCAGTTCCATTGTAATGTCTAGAACATTCTATGTAACCTCTAGAACATTCTATGTAACCTCTAGAACATTCTATGTAACCTCTAGAACAATCTCTGTAACCCCTATAAATAACCACCTACTGGTATTGAAATACACACAAGTTCTCTAAGTAACATTAAGACATCGAGTCTCACAATGTCCGGTTACCATATTCAAATATTCTAACTATGGTTTCAGAGCTATACTTCCATTTCTGTTCGCCTTCCTCGCTTTTTCCTTCTGTTTCAAGATCTTTTTCAAAAAAAAATTCTTGAAGTCCATTGACTCACGACGTCGCGTTCCTCCTCTCCGGACTCAACCTTCCCTTCGCTTCTTCCTTCGACCGGAAACTCCTTCACTCTTGACTTCCACTCGTCATATGATAATACTACTTAAAAAAACAAAACACATCGTTTCCTTCCAAGGCAAACGCATTGAAAGCAAGCCAACTAACACTCCCCACTCCCAACAACGCCTTCAACCGAACCAAACCTTCCCTCCCTTCATCTTCTACCCTTCATCTTCTTCCCTTCGTTTTCCTTCGATGGATGATGAAACTGTGCTCTCATCCTCTAATAACAGTGGTGAAAACATGATGCCAGGAGGAGAAATCGGATCCGGAAAACAGACCGGCAACCCGTCGTTTTCAACACCTACACAAAACATACACTATCATCCCAGTCATTTTTCGGCAACCACCAATCTTATAAAATTAAAAACATAAAACTTCCGCATCTGGCAAGGTATCATCACAACTTTTCTAAGAGGCAATGATCTTTATAAATTCGTTGATGGTTCTTACCCTTGTCCTGAGGCTGTTATTAACAGTGAGATAAACAAGGAATATCTAAAATGGATTCAGATGATCATTAGTACTCACTATCATTTTCGCTTCAGTAAGTGAAAATATTATCGGTCAGATAGTTGGTATGAAAATAGCATCCCAAGCTTGGACGTATTTGCACCAAACCTTTGCCTCCCAAACAAACGCCCAAGTTGGACATCTGTTGTGTTAATTAAGTTCTATCTCTAAGCAATCTACAGAATCTGTGACTTCATACTACAATCGAGCTCAAGCGTTGGTGGATTCCCTTTCTTAACTGGTCATTTAGTCTCTCACAGAGAATTCCAAAGCTACATCCTAAATGTTTATCTTCTGAGTACAGTGCCTTGGTTTCTAACATTCTCACAGGACAGAACCCTGCCCTCCCTCTCAACATATCACTTTCTTCTCTCTCAGAAGGTGGTTACAGAAACAGCAAGCTCAAGCAACTACAATTACAGTTAATGCTACATCACACACCCCTACAGTAGGCACTGGAAGAGGAAAATCATTTACAATAACAGAGGACGTACAGTAGAGGAGGGGCAGGGATCTTCTTCATCTTATCAAACCAAACAACAGACTCTCTGGAAAACCTGATACCAGACCACAATGTCAAATTGCGTAAAATGAGCCATGAAGCCAATGCTTACTACCATCGCTACAACTACTCTTATCATCCCCGCCCACCCTCCACTATGACAGCTAATGCTACTTAACTAACCCTACGGAGTGGATGCCAAACACAGCGGCATCCCACCATTTTGCGGGAGATTTTTCTAAACTTAACATCAGTGCCTCTGATTATTCAGGTACTGACACAGTCTCCTTGGGATGGCTCTACTCTGGGCATTCAACACTAGGGTAATGGCTCCTTCTCACTTTTGATAAATCATTTATCCTAAAGAATATCATGCATGTCCCTAAGTTACACAAACAGTTGGTTTCTGTAAGCAATTTTGTAAGGAAAGGAAGGGAGGAATTTCACCAGATATTTAATGAAGAAAGTAGGAAGAGGAATGGAAAGAAGAATGGTGAGTAATTTTAGGTTCTAGATCATCAATCAGATGGGATAAAGAAATTAAGCTGAATTTCATAAATGAGAAGTAGGGATTAGAAACTAGTGTTCAATTGTCTAGAATGGTAGTAGTGAGAAGGGAATTTTGTACAAAAGTGGTGGAACGGATATGTGACTTAAATATTAACACGACAGTCTCCGGCAGTGGAAATGGAGTTTTATATGTAGAAAGGGAAATAACAAATTAATGAGAAAAGTTGGTGTTGGAGGGCTATTAAAATGGTGGTTTGGATATTAGAGGTAGAATTCCTGTCCTGAATCACACTCTGAGAGGGGTCATGAGTGGAAATAAACTATAACTAATGTAAAGAAGAACCTACTCTAGGTAACAGTTCGTAGGTAGAGAGATACAACCGTCACAGATCTCAGTGACAAGAATTATGGACCACTTGCTTCTGATAATTCAAAAAAATCTCATAGGTTGGGCATACTATCACAAGAACAGATTGTTCATATAGAAATTTTGAGAATAATAGCTGTACAATTTCCATATCGATCCCAAAAGCTAACGTTTTTAGTTATTCAGGAAAGTAACTAGGTACATGATAAATGAGAGCGTCTAAAGCTAATCTTTTTCCTCAATCAAATACTAAGGATCAAGTTATGAGTATGAAAGAGCTATCGCCTTAATCTTGTATGATTTAAACCAAGATAAGGCTTGTGTAATTAGTTGACATATATGAAGAGTGATTTGTGTAAAAATTTGACTATCAAGTGTACTGATATAATGGTCTACAGATGGAGTGACAGAACTGGGATCCAACTATTAACTTCTCCAGGCTATATAAGGAAGTGGTCAAGAAAGTGGACTTCAGTTTCACTGGAAGAGGAAGTAAGCAATTAAACAAAGTAAACACTCAGTCGGTGGGGGGAGGGATTATCAAATGCAAGAGGGTTGGGGGTTGAATTGGTCACATGTATATTTCAGGAAAGTTGGACTTAAGTCAATATTTCAATGAAGCCACACTGGCTATAAAACTATCAAAGATGCATAATGGAAGTAACCCTGCTTTGGGGGTGATAAAAACAGCGGCATCGGGAGGACATTTAAACTTATCAGTGCCTGTTTTGGGCCACTCAAGTTAGAGAAAATTTGTAAATATAAATAAAGAGATAAAAATGCATGATCCCTAAGTTACACAAACAGTTGGTTGTGAAGAAATTTGTTTGTAATGGAACATTTTTTTAGTTTCACCATGATTACTTTTCTGAAGGACTCTCAAACTCAGGAAGTTCTTCTCAAAGGGACAACTAAAGATGGAGTTTATACATTTCCTCCTGGCTCTAAGACTCATCAACTTCACTATACCACCAAGGCACCCTCAAGTATCTGGCACGCTCGACTTGGACATCCTAGCACTACTATCACAAGACAGATGATTAGAAATTTTCAGTTACCCATTTCTAGTTTTGTTAGTAGTGAACTATGTACAGCCTGCTGTCAGGGAAAGTTTTATGCTCTTCCTCATTTTCCTTCAGATTCTGTTTCATCTAAGGCTTTTTGAATTGATGTTTGTGGACCTATGGGGACCAGCTATTGCACTTCAGTTGATGGATTTCACTATTTCATGCTAATTGTTGATGATTTTACACGGTATATGTGGATTTATCCGCTAAAAAGAAAATCTGACGTTGCTCTAATTTTTCTATCTTTTGCAAAATGGTACACACCCAATACAATACCGCTATTAAAAAGGTTCAGAAAGACAGAGGAGGTGAATTTAGGGCTTTAGAAAAATTCTTTCAGAATGTGGTATCACTCATAGACTCACTTGTGCTCACTCTCATCAACAGAATGGCTCTGTAGAGAGTAAAATTAGGTTTGTAGTGGACAGAGGACTTTGTCTTTTATCTCAGGCTGCTCTTCCTATGGAGTTTTGGACTTTTGCTTTCAAAACTGCAGTTTACCTAATGAATCGCACTCCCACTAAGGCCATTGACTTCTCAACACCATTTTTTAAACTAAACAATAAACAATCCCCATACAATCATCTTAAAGTTTTGGATGCAGCTGCTGGCCTAATCTATGGCCTTACAATACCTACAAGTTATCACTCAGATCCACTGAATGTCTTTTTCTTGGGTATTCTGAAAATTTTACAGGATATATCTGTCTTGATCCTGTTTAAAATCGCTATTACATTTCACGGGACGTTATGTTTCAAGAGACTGTTTTTCCTTATGCATCCTTAATTCCAAAACAATCTTCTCCATCTACTACATCTATTTCTAATATCTTGTTGCCTTTGTCTAATCTTGTTACACATACTCAGCAACCACATCCACACTCACCAGTCTACTACACCAACTCTCAACCTACTTCTACTAACCCTATCTCACCCACACATAACCCTCAATCTGAATCTCACTCTTCATCACCTATACATGGTCAGAAGCCTAACTCTTCTGCTCAAACTACACCTCTCATACAAAACTGCCATCCAAGTCCTATTCCCACTTTACCCACACAAACCTCTCAATCAGAACCTTCATCAAATTCTTCATCCTCACCTACTTTCTTCTCAATCAGAATCTCCCTCCAATTTTTTATCCTCACCTGTATCCATACACCCTATGGTTACTCGTGCCAAAACAAACAGTCTAAAACCTAAAATCAAACAGATGGGACCATTCCATGGCTTAACCACACTAACATCACAAAATCTGTTCCAGACAATCCAACATTCAGCCAAGCAAAAAATATCCAGAATGGCAAGCAGCCATGAATGCAGAATATCAGGCATTAGTTAAAAATAACACATGGGAACTTGTTCCCTATCAGACACACATGAACATTCTAGGCACAAAATGGATACTAAAAACAAAACGAAATGCTGATGGAACTTTGAAAGAAGAAAAGCCCGTCTTGTGGCCCAAGGATTTGGTCAAACTCATGGCATTGACTATTCAGAAACCTTCAGTCCAGTAGTAAAAGTCTCCACTATAAGAACTGTTCTTGCTATTGCTACTGCCAGAAATTGGCCTATTCATCAACTAGACGTGGACAATGCTTTTCTACACGGTCATATTGAAGAAGAAGTCTACACCAAACAGCCTACAGGGTTTGTTGATACTACCTTTCCTAATCATGTCTGTCGGCTAAAGAAGGCTCTATATGGATTGAAACAATCTCCTAGAGCATGGTTCTCTCGACTTAGTTCATACCTTTTACACATTGGTTTCAGTGCATCTCAATCTGATCCCTCCCTATTCATATACATACAAGGCTCAGACATGGTGTATCTTCTTATATATGTAGATGATATAATTGTTACTGCCTCTAGCCTTAACCTCATTCACAAACTCACATCTTGCCTAGCTCTCGAGTTTCCCCTTAAACTCCTAGGAAATCTATCTTTCTTTCTTGGGGTCACTGTAACCCGAAACCAGTCAGGACTCACCATCACTCAAAGTCATTATATTCAGGACCTGTTACAGCGCACAAACATGCAAAATTCCAAACCAGTTGCTACACCCATGATTGACTCAACCTCTCTCGACACATCTGACTCTTCACCACATCACGACATTCACAATTTCAGAAGCATTATCGGCAGTTTGCAATATTTGGCCTTTACACGGCCAGATATAAGTTACGCAGTCAACAAAATAAGTCAACATATGCATGCTCCCAAAGAAATTCATTGAACTGCGGCAAAACGAATTCTTCGTTACCTGAAAGCCACTAAAAATTTAGGGCGTTTCTTCCCCGCACAACCCGTTGGTGATCTGGGTATTTACTCGGATGCGGATTGGGCAGGCTCCATCTCCGATCGACGCAGCACGACGGGCTTCCTCATCTTTCTCGGTGGAAGTCTTGTGTCTTGGAGCTCCAGGAAGCAACGAACAGTGGCCAGATCCTCAACAGAAGCCGAGTTCAAGTCCCTGGCCATGGCTACAGCAGAAGCGTTGTGGATTCAGAAACTCTTGACAGAGCTTGGTATAAAATTGAAACATAACCCAGTCTTGCGGTGCGACAATATAGGAGCTACATACCTCGCTTCGAATCCAGTGTTTCATACCCGTGCAAAACATATCGCCGTGGACTACTTCTTTGTCCGAGAACGCATTCGAAATCGAAGCTTGAAGGTGGAGTTCCTTCCGACGAATGATCAAATTGCAGATGCTCTAACAAAAACCCTAAATCGGGAAGACATGTGTTTTCTGCGTTCTCAAATGTCTCTTGTTGAGACCGATTTGGGAACGAGGGGGGATAGTGGACCGGTACCCTAGTGGGCCGGTACTTTTAGTTATTAGTATAATAAGTTAGTGGGCTTGTATTATTATTTACATGTTAGGCCCAGTTCCATTGTAATGTCTAGAACATTCTATGTAACCTCTAGAACATTCTATGTAACCTCTAGAACATTTTATGTAACCTCTAGAACATTCTATGTAACCTCTAGAACATTCTATGTAACCTCTAGAACAATCTATGTAACCCCTATAAATAACCACCTACTGGTATTGAAATACACACAAGTTCTCTAAGTAACATTAAGACATCGAGTCTCACAATGTCCGGTTACCATATTCAAATATTCTAACTAGACTATACGTCAAATGACTTGTCTTGAACAAATTACTATGATGCTGAAGTTATTTACCTTAAACGAATTACTTTGGTAAAAATCACAAAGAAATTATGCCTTTGGCCACACGATTTATACGAGTGGGTGAATGTCAGGTCCACTATGGGAAAGACCAATGAGTTTGAACGTTGGTCATCCACCTTTGTCTTGTGCGGGTGTAGTGCCCGTAGGTTATATGTCTTATTTTATAAAGATATGTCATCTTCTAATATGATGTCACATCTAAATTATGGGAAAAGTGAATAATGAGATTTGGGGTATCTCTTCAGGACGTTTACATGTAAATGTATATTATGAGAAAACTAATGAAACTCATAAATCCCAAAAAAAATGGTAAAGATGCAATGAAGGCTTAAGTAATATCATAAGCTTAAATATCACTTACAAATGATATTTTCTACTTGAGCTTATTTATTTATGTGAATGAATCTTAGGATGTGTTCGCCTGCAGCATATATGCGCATTTTTTGACAACATAAATATACAGCATATGCTGTTTTGGACTCCTTTATTTGTTTTTGTTGTTCGCCTAAAACATCATAAATGTCAGCATAAATGACAGCATAAATGATACTTTTTCGTTTTCGTGCTTTCACTTCCGTTTCTTTACTCACTTCATAATGCAATTACTGTGACTATTGATTTAAAAAAAAAAGAATTTTTTACAAGTTACTTTATTTATTACAAATTACATAATGCTTTAAATAATTTATAAAAAATAATACTACATCTTTAGCCAAATTTACAAAAAATCACATTTATAATACAAATCTATAATATATTATTTGTAATACCACATAGATTAATAAAATTTAAAAAACGAATAATATACACACTTGTTTATATATAAATTAAAATATTAAATAGTATATAGAAATATGAATGCATATAAATTTATTAACATACAAAGTTACCAAAAATATTATATTTATTAAAAGTTATAATTTCACTAAATAAATTCACATAACATTATCAGAAAATTTGAAACGCTTTTTCTTTTTTTTTACGCTTTTATATTTGTAAGAATTATAAAATTTAGATAATAAAAATATATTGTTTAGGAGTTACAAGTTTTGCTTAAATAATAGAAATAAAAATTTTATTGTTTGTGAATGTTTTTATTTATTTTTACTAACAAAATAAAGTTACGTAGTGTAATATAATAAATTATAATTGTAATACGAAAACGGTAAACGCACTACATATAACTAACTTAACCAAACATGCTGCATATATGCTGCACTGCCAAACACAGTTTTCAAAACAGCTGCATTTATGCCAGCACATTCCTGCCAGCAAATATGCTGCATTTATGCCAGCGCATTCCTGCTGTCAAATATGCTGCATTTATGCTACCAAAACAGCCATACCGAACAGAGCCTTAGTCTTGAGCTTATGTGAATGATATCTTCTATTTGAGCTTAATATGTAAATAATATATTCTGTTTAAGTGTGGCTATTCATGTGAATTATTTACTTTGTGTGTTTATTAAGTTTTTAATATTGCATATTGTTGGTACAATATAAATAGTTATACCTTAAATGTATCATTAGGAGTACTAATCACATCTCCCTTCTGTGATCACATGTACCCGGGTGACAAACCAACGAACAAGATACAAAGACCTCGATCGGGAAATGCCCCGGTGATAAGTGGTGAAAATATGCATTTCTACTAAGAATCTCTGTCAGCCAAGCCCTGGTGGCTTGGTCGGTAGAGGAGTGGTATCATAGAACTAAAGGTCATGGGTTTGAAACTTATCCACTATATAAAAAAACTAAGAATCTCTGTCAACCGCACCCCCTCTTGATGTCTCCAATGAAACCGCCCTCCCTTCCAACCCCGCCAAGAGCATCCCTATGTACAATAGTTCAAGAGATACTGCCAAGCACTTCTCTTGCTTCAACATACTATGACCACGACCCACATCGACGACCACATTCGCTGCCGCCTCTTTCCATCGTTCTTGGCGAGATGAGCATTCATGTGGTTCACACATCGACCAAACAAGTCCATCCACAACTGTGAAGATCTCAGGAAACTCTTCCCAGACCACTTTGCGGCTGAACAATAAACGAAGAAGACATCAGCTGACCTCATAGTCATGCATCAACACCTGCACAAAGATGTCAAAGGATATACAAAGCGGTTTCATAACACTGTCACAAAGATCAACAAGCACGAAAACTCAGTAATCGTCTCGGCCTACCGACACGGGCTAACTGAGGTCAAGTTTGTAAGTGAGTTGACCACGATGACCCCTGAGTCCTATGACGAGCTCGTCACTTGGGCTGAGAACTTCATCAAGGGAGAAAAGGCCATTTGCGTAGCTAAAGAGATGGCCAAAGTGGCCCACAACTACTTTTACGACAAAGACAAACCTGTAAAAAAGGCGGCGAAGCTTAGGGGCCAGACCAGGAACTGTGACACCGACCACCACGCCGAAGGCATTGGCTACAACAAGAATCACAACTTCAGATACTAGGGCTGGACTTATTAGTGCAACCCGGTTGAGGACCCACAACATTAACCAAAAAACGGTCAAACACGACAGAACTCAGACATTTAAATCAATATATGGCCGAGGTCTTTGCTATCATCGAGGGAAGGACTTGTGAGGAACCTCCAGCTCACCTCGTGCCCCGAAGACAAAAAGTCACAAGATAATATGAGTTCCACACCCATACAAGCCACCACACAGAAGAATGCCACAGGCTCCACATGGAATTCGACCAAGCCTCCTATTGTAGAAACTTGAACCGGTACATCTGCAAACGCCCCGTCCAGCTGGAAAAAACAAAGAGAAGATCCCCCAGCCAAACACAAACAATGACTCCAACACCGACGAGCACCGTTCGAGAAGGCACAAAGAAGGCGCGGTCTTCATGATAGCCGATAGAGGCTACGACACTTATCGAGACCGGAAACGAGCCCTCCACAAACCATATCTCGCCGACTCACACACCAATCAAGAGAAACACGCAGACCATCAGCTTCACCACCGTCAACTTAAAAGACGTATTTTATCTCATCATTTCGTCATATATCCACGACAACATACACCACATATTGGTGGACGATGGTAGCGAATTCAACCTGATCACCGTAAGCGCATAAAAGCAGCTGAACACCCTGGAGGAGGGGGTAAATGAATTTAGTAGCAGTCTCCTGGGATCTTAGGCTTGAAATCCCGTTCGAAAAAGACCGTGGAGCTAAGAATGACGCTTGGAGAAATAATTTTATGACTAATAAAAGACAAATTAGTATTAAAGTTAGATTGCTATGAAATAATGTTAAACCTTTTACCATTAAAATTAGCTTAATTAAATTACATCACCTCAAATTAATTTGATGATTTTTTCAAAAAATAAGCAAATTTATTATGAAAATGAATCCTTAAATTCTCCTAAAATTAGTGATTTTGTGGTAATTGGTGGTGTACTTATAAAATTAAATTACCAAATTTTATATAAATATTTTCAACAAATGTTCTTTTAGCACGACTTAGGTCCCATTGTATTAACATATTAATAAAATATTTGATTACATATTTACAGTTTATTAAGTAGTCCAACTTAGGTCCCATGTTAATCAAGAATTATCCCTCCATAGCGTATCACCACATACAAAATAGCTAAAACAACGGTAACTATAAATATTCTAAATAGTCTTAATAAAAGTTATAAGAGATACAAAATTTATAAGAATGGAACTTAGTTCTAACATGCTTATATTATTTTAGTTGGACATTACATTTATTTTATGGTTTTTGAATTTGAACAAAGAATTGTATTTGATAATATTCTTACTAATTACTTGAAAAATTTTATCATGATTGAATTTAATACCATCTATTTTTTTTCAATGGGACTAATTGCATACTCCCTTTGTTAATTAGTATATACCGTTTTAGGATTTAAATCTTGTTGAAAAGTATAAGCTATTCTATCTTTTGATATTTTTTCTTATTTTTTGACTTTATTATTCAACACAAAAGTAATTATGTTATAACCCAAGATTTGGTTATATTTTATTTCGTCACAACTTATTTTTAAGTTGGTCCCATTTTGAATTTAGGACATGGACGTCCTTCTGATTAAAGATGAGGCCGAAGGAGTCTTTTCCCTTACTCCTTATTTTATTTCTGGTGAGGTTAATTCCTTAATCACTATTTCCTTTTCCTCTTAATTATTTCACCTATCTTTTGATTACGTTCTCACGATTCTCAGACACGTTCCTCACCTTTCTTAGTTGAAACCCTTACCGTTCCTTCCCTTCTCTGCTGTTCTCTCTTCTCTCTCTCTCTCAAAATCTCGTTTTGTTCAACCCCTTCAAGTGTGGCTGATTGTGGCGCTTCTGCGAGTTCGGGTGTGAATTTGTTCTGCTGCGAGGCTCGGTTTGGATCAGTGGCGGAGCCACGTTTATGCTAAAGGGTATCTAGCCCCCCCTAACTTTCAGTTTTCAATTATATAATATAGTGATGATTGTTTCTTATAGAGTGCTCCCTATGAATACTCTGCACCTTTTTAAATTCCAGAACACCTGATTTTTTGTTATCGTCAATCTATGAGCTCTTGGGTGAGTACTATTTTTTATTTTATTTTTCTTGTAGTTCTTCTATTGTCCGTTTGAGCTTCTGACATTTATTTAACAAAAAAAGTAGTACTATATGTTAACGATTTGGTTTACTCTACTATAGTAGTTGGTAATAGATCATTTATGCTTATCTTCATTAATTAGATATTGCTTAAATTGATTCACTAAAATAGACAATTATAGAGTGTGATAAAATAGAGTGATTTATATATTAGTATAATATGGTTTGGGCTCCATGATAAGAGATTATTAATTTTATTTCACCTAGTATTAATTTTAATTATGCGTTAATAATGTTTTATATTTCTTTTTAATATTATTATAATATTTATTATTTCAAGTAGTATCTTACAATTACTTAAGAATAGATCATTTAAAGCTAATCAATAATAGCAATCTGTATAGAAATGAAATTTTTTTTAGCCCCCCTAATAGTAAATCCTGGCTCCGCCCCTGGTTTGGATTAAGGTATTCAACGCTGTTCGTCCTATTTCGATTCTGAGTTGGGAATGTTTCTTCTTGTCTGAATTCTTCGTCTGCAACCTGATTAGGAATCCAATTGTGTTCCGTTCCTCCATCGGTTCTTCTGCTGTTAGATTTCTCTGCGTACCGTGGTCAGAATTCAGGTGAGAATGACATTTCAGTTCAGCTTGCAGTTTCAGTTTCAGGGTTTAGGTTTGCGTTTCTGATTTGGGATTTGCATTTGTATTCAGTCAGAGGTTTCGCATTGCGTTGTTGGTCTACGTTGCTGGAGCTATGTTGGTTGGACTCTGCTGTTCGGATTGGGATATCGTCTGTCAATTACTGAGGTAGGTGGCTGATGGATTCGATTAGTGTGTTCGGCCTTGGGGAGTTTCGTTCCGGTTCTGAATTCGGATTGCGTTCTGTCTTGGATTGTGATTGTGAACTGTATGTTTAACGTCGTTTTAATGCCTACAAACCCCCAAATGTTTTGACAATGTTTTGATGCCTCTGTCTGTGTGAAAATCGCTTCTGTCTTCTGAGTTTTTCGTCATGTCCGAACTTCGGTCCGACCTTGGAAGTTCGGACATGCCCTTCTGCGCTTTAATTCTCTGAAGTTTTCGCTGTGTCCGAACTTCCGTCCGAGCTTTGAAGTTCGGACATAGCCTTCTGTATTCTCTGATTTTGCCTCGACTTGTGTCCGAACATGGATGTCCGGACACAAGTTCGGACTTTGCGCGTGTCTGATTTCCGAAGAACGTCCGAACATCTGTCCGACCTTTGATGTTCGGACACCTCTGTCTCTACTACTGTTTTAATGTTCGACCTGTGTCCGAACATCGTAGTTCGGACACATGTTCGGACATCTGTCTGTTTTCGACTTCTGAGTCTCGACTTGTGTCCGAACATTGATGTCCGGACACAAGTTCGGACATGGTACTGTTTTGACCATAACTTGCTCGTTTGAGCTCTGTTTTGACTTCCGTTTGCGGGGTTGGATTCCCCTTCTGATTTCCAAGCCATCTATGTGCTTTCTGGTGCCTTTGGTGCACATATGCTTATCTGTATTTAAGCTTCTGTTTGGGACCTAGTTATCTCTGTGTCTGAGCCTTTGGATGGCTGGTTTCGCTGTCTCGTAGCGCGCTATGTAGGATCCTTCTGTTCACGGGTGATGTTCCCCGTTCTGTTCATGGGTGTTTTCACCTGTTCTATTTATGAGTGAGGTTTCCTCGTTCTGTTCACGAGCTGGTTGCTCGTTCTGTCTATATGCTGTGATGAGTGTCGTGTCCCACTCCGTTTTCTGCTTCTGTCTGCTTCTGACTCTGTTTAGTCCTCTATTGTATGGACTTCCGTTCTGTTTTCTGACATGCTTATGGATTCCTTGCGACTTCTTCTGTTTTGACATTATTCTATAAAATGTTTTGAGCATGCTGGTTGATGAAGTTTGTCATCTACTGGGCATAGTTGTGTGCTCATTCCCCTACTTTATCTAACATTACAGATTGATCAGCGAGGGTCACTTTGCAGCTCTGGAGTTTAGTCCGTTTTGTTGTTTAGATTCTTTTGGTGACTTTGTAATTGAATTTGAGCCTTGGGGCCTCTTCAGTTAGCTCTTTTTTGATATTCGTTTTGGTGGGTTCTGTTATTACTTTGGGATGTTACGACATCATTTTGGTTTATACTTTATTCGAGTATTCATTTGGGCCTTATTTGATTATCTGTTTAAGTCTGTTTATTAGAACCTTGCGTTATTATGTAATAATACGCGGCGTGTAATACCCCTAACTCCTAGGCCAGTGTTTGGGGGTGTTACATTTAGTGGTATCAGAGCTCTGGGTTCTAATCTTCTGGGATTTTAAGTTAGCCTGTCAGTCGGAAACGTCAGTGTTAGTGTCTGAGTCTAATTGCCTGTGTTGGACTTTCAGAATGCCGCCAAGAAGAGCAACGAACCCTCCAGGAAATGTTGCTGATGCTGTTCAGCAGTTCATGACGCAGCTCATGCAGACCATGGCTGCAGGGGTGGTCCAGCTGGAGGAGGACCAGCTGGCGGAGCAGGCCCAGCTGGGGCGGATGCTGGAGGCCGAAATGTGAAAGCGCTTCAGGAATTCATGAAGCTGAAGCCTCCATCGTTCGATGGGGCAGGAGACCCCCAGTGTAACACCCCTCTTCATAATCACGATATAATCTCTCACGTAGCAATAAATAAAACGTCTCGCAGCGGAAAAATAAATAACAATTACAAAACTCACTCGGGTGTCACCGGCCGTTACTCGCCCATGCGAGCAACGCAGCCAAACTACATCCAACTTCCAATACAAATAAACTGCTAACCGCAGTGATAACGAGAAATTCCTATACATCATACTAAATCCATAATCCATAAACTTGACCAGTGAGCGTCTACCCAATCCTGAAAAATACATAACCTTACCATAAGACCATACACCATCTTCATTACTATACAACATCTCCAATTACCCTGTTCCTGCTCTTCAGCTCCGACAATGATCAACAACCTGAAATGGTGTAGTATCGGCGATAGACGCTGAGTATGCCGGGCCTGGACCCTAATGGTCACTTGTCATTTTAACCATCTTATTATTAGGTCGGTTTCATGCTTTGCCTTTTTACAGTTATAATCAAAACTGAAGCATAAATGTATAATATAATTATCAACCATCCAAATATCCATAATCATTAACCGTCCATCCAATCCAAACATTCATTTAATATTCCATACAACATTATATATCGAACGTATCGAGAAATAACAATATAATGTACAATGTACATTCGCCGTAGCGTACAGTTTTAATATTTAATTAACCTTAGCCTTGTAGGCTCCATCCAACCATCAACACACAATAAAATAACCACAAGTATAACCAATGAACAACAAAGCGAAACAACGAGAATAATAAACAAGTATTAAGTCTCGTCCATAGTATTGTTCGCCACTGTATAAGTTTCAATTGTTTTAGTTGTTTCAGTTATACCTAGTGACAATGTCTCGTTAAAACGACATGTCTCTAGTTACCCATATATTATGGCGGGTCACCCACGGCAGTAGCCACTCCAACGGTAGAGTCTCCGACCAACGAGCCATTCTAGCTCACGGGAAATTTTCTTGATACTTACGGACCCGTACGCGGACATCCTGGTATCGTTTTTGTGATCACAGCGCGCACCAAGAGCCACATCCTCTTGGCTTTACTTCCATTCCATTAATTAATTAATTATACCATCGCATCGCATTACCAAATTTTCTAACACAGCAGACTAAGGTCATTAGTCCAATCCAGAGTCTGTAAACTCGGGATCCAGTGCTAGATACAAGAGCGGCGTATAGAAAGGCCAATGCTCTGTATAAAAGTCTCAGATAATATGTATATGTTATTATCATAGTGCTACAACGTTTTACTTACGTTCCTTATATTTCATATAAGATAGCACCATAGCCGCTAGTTCGTTTATATATATAGGTTCATATATACGAACCAATACTGTTAACTCAACAACAGTAAATAATAAGCAGCTATAAATATACAGTTCATGCATATTAATTATCACATTCAGACAAACAATCTTATCACAGATCACACAGATGTCTGAACTGAGGAAGCCCTCAGGGACAATCAAAGACTCATAACAACATACAAGTTATATCAACCAAATCCGAGCCCAAGGAGCAACCTTAGGACAACTCGGATCAAACCCCTTTACATACCGTTCACCCTGACTGTATTACGGTGGAGTATGAATCAGCAAGATCCTACGCTCTGTGTAGTCCGTTAGCTCGTCAAGCGTCCTTGTCAGAAGTATACTCTAAACGGTAATAAAACTATAAGTCAGTCTCCATGACTAACTACATCCGATATTTCCGAATAATAAGTAACCCCGACAGTTCACCCCTGTTTTCTACAGTTGTTGTTACGGGTTTCTCTAAAACAGACGGTTTTGTTACGTAAAACTCATACGTCACTTTTCAACTGTTAAGTTTAGTTCGTCGGTATTTTTTAAATCTTATCCACCATCTAGTTTAGGTATATAACCTATAGTTGCATGTATGCATGCATGATTATTTATATTGTATTATTTTTCCACCATTCCTTATCATACCATGTATTATATAATTCATTATCTTTAGCAATTAGTATTTGCATCCCAAAAACTCATAACATATAGTTTGTAACTATATTTTTTTAAATAACCACCACCATTAAATCATATGGTTTCCAAAATATATGTCCACCTTATACACATTATCCTTGTGTATGTATATATTTACCACGTAGGTAAGTTTCATGAGTTTAATAAACTCTTATATTTCATGTTACTTTTTATCATCTTTTGTTAGATGATTATTCCCATTAGTTGTATCATATTGTACAACTTAGATTAAGATTATTATCCTAACATGTAGCATTTTATGTTGTATAATCACAACTCCTATGGTTTATTCCATAAACACCTTAGTTTATAAATCCCATTTATTTATAGTTTATCACATTATTTTATGTGAGTACCCTTCCTTATATTAATTCCATTAAACCACCTTAATACCATATAATTGTCATAACATTTATGACATTGTAGACCATAGTCTAAAATTCATTTTCCAACTCTTATTAACTCGGTATAGCCTTAACTTTATTTAATTCCGTTTGACCACATAGCCTTATGTAATGTTATACCATATTCTAATATCATTTGATATGATATTTTATTTCCCTTAACTTATAACCTATAGTTTTTATACAAAACTATTTATTATTGTCTCTTAGGCACCATAAGAAAATCTTATTCTTTTCCATAAACCATAGTTTCCTTAATTTACAAAATCACCCCTTAAATCATACCATGTTATATATTCCATTTAATATAACATTTCTAACTTATAAAAGAGCATAACCTATGGTTATTTTTGTAAATTCCGAACAGCCCTTGTGCTGTTTTATAATTGCCATTTGGCCCTATTTATAACATATAGTTTATAATATCATTAAACCATATATTATACGTATATCTTATTAAATACTCTTATACAATTCTAAAGGTCTCCAAATTCCACCAAAGGGTTATAAAATCCTTATTATTAACCCATATACTCTTGGTATTTACCATTCCACCATCTATATTTCTCGAAGGTGTCATAATGACATAATAACTATATATTATACATATATAGTTCATTTTAATTCCAAAATCCACCAAATAAATTCCTAAAAATTCCTAATAGCCCATGGGTGTTTAAAATACCATTTTACACCCTTTATTTTCGGTAATAACATATTTACCACATATGTTATGAAAACATTACCTCAAGATACTTATCTTATTATAACACCTCAAATAAGTTATTAACTTATCTAATTTGGTCAAAACCTATCATATGGTCAAGGTTGACCACCTTAATATTTCCTTGACCATTAATTTCCTTTATTCACGGTTGTACCCATACTTTTCAAAAATTACCATTTAACCCCAAAACTTTATAAAATCTTATAAACTTTATTTTAACTCCTTTTTAACTCTAATTTTCGGCCTTATTATTCTAAAGCCCCCAAATTTAATTTAATTACATCTAAGACCCACTTCTTTTCGGTAATAATAGAATATCACCTAAACTTAAATAAAAACTTGTAAATGCATAAATAAAATGGCCTAAAATACATGGCCTTATTACAATCATTGGCTTGCAAAATAAATTACACATAAATGTCCCAAAATACATATAAATTTTCGGCCTCACCATATAATTTTCATTTATTTACCAAACTTCCACATAATGTCTTAAATTTGACATTTATGCTTGTTTAATTAGTTATAAAATTTATTAAACCATTCCTTAAACATTTTAAGGTCAAACAAGACCTTATTTCACCTCTTCACTCACAGCAATAGTATTAGAATTAGCTTAGAACATTTTTAACTTAGCAAAGTTAATGTTTAAGTGATTTATACCTTGATTTAGCTTAGGTAATCCTTGTTTGGTTCGGCCACCTTAAGTAGAAATTCTCCACAGCTTGTTTTACATGTTTTCAAACAGAAAACAAGGCCTAGTTAGTCTCCAAGAAAGATCTAACCATAAGAAGTAATTTAATATAAGATTTAAGGCAAAAATCACCTTAAGAATGCAAGGAGAGTTCAAGATGGTTTCGTCCTGAATCAAACACACCACAAGGTGTTAGATCCACCATATTGACATAGGAAATAGCTAGATCTCAACAAGCTACCTTGTTATTAGGTTTTACCTTGGAAAATGCCTTAAAAGAGGGTATTTCCTTTGGATCTCAGCCACCTTTGCTCCAAATGGCTAACCAACTGATTCCACATGAAAAGAGAAGAAAATAAGGCTAGTACCAAAGTTTCACAGCCGAATTTGAAGGGAATCAAAAGTTATGAGCTTAAAGCACATTTTTACCTTAAATGGTCAAGACTTGAACTTTCCTCCTTAGATCTGGTTATGTACGAAACCAACACTTCCCTTAACCTCAAAATCACTCTACATAGATGTATAGAAAAGGTTGGAGTGTAGATCAATCGAAAAAGGAAAGAAAGATGAAGAAAATGGGCATTTTTATGCCTTAGGAGCTTACCTAGAGCTTGAGATCTCATCAATGGTGCTTGGAACTCTTACCTACGGTGTAGAGGAGCGAGCAAAGGGAGCTCAAGGACAGAGCAACCTCGGCTGAAGAGAGAAATGAAGGAGGATGACCTAAATTAAGCTTAAAGCACTTTTTTGAATATTTTATGATTTTCTTGCTTTGATGAGTCATCAAGTCTGATTGGGGTTGGATAATTGAAGGGGAATTCGGTGGAGACAAGGAGGAGACAATGACAAGGGCAGCCGTCCTTGATTGAGAAGGTAGGGTAGTGTTTGATTCAAATTTTGATTGAAAATGGAGTAAATATGTTACTTTAATTCATTTAATGAATGTGTGACTCACCACTCTTGTCTTGTACCAGCTTGGAGCACCGAAATGCAAGGGAAAAGAGGAGCAAATGGAGGCTCGAAATCGGCTGGCTCACATGGGTAAGGTAAGTGGAGCCCACCTTTTTGTTTTATAAGGTAAAGTTTGTCTTTTTTGTTATTTTATGTAAAAGTAAAGGACTACATTTAATTGTCACATGGGACTTGTCTCTTGGTCTGTTAAGAGACTTAATTATCTGATTTTATGTAGTCCATTTCGTGGTCAATGGTCAACATTGACCAACTTAGTCAATGTTGACCCAAACGGGCCCCACATTAGGGTTTTATTAATATTTTAATATTAAATTTGTAAAAGTTCGTAAATTTCTGGAATTAAATTCCTAATATCATATAATATGATATTTTATTATATTTAAAGGTAATTATAACCTTTTAGCTCATTTAAAACCATTTAAAAGGCGATTACACAAAAACGTGCTTTAAGGAGTTTTAGTGCACATTTTGTGTCGCCAGGTGTTTCTGAGCTCTGTTTTCTTTGAAAACGGTTTTTTGTGTTCCTTAAATGATATTTGATCATTTAATTCAATTTTATATCATTTAGAGGTCATTAGACCTTTAAGGTTTCTTAGAGCACATTTTTGCCCTTTTTGACCTTGAAGCATGAAAGTGCTTGTTCTTTGTGTTGGAGTGTTGCCCAACAATTGTAATATGTTTAGTAATGTGTTAATATGCTTAGGACAAATTTTTAGGTCCTACATAGTTCATTTGGGTATTTATTTACCCTAAACAGTCAAAGGGCGCAACATCTTGTTTTATGTTGACCACTGTTGTTCTCAGTTGACTTTTAAGGCATGTTTAGACCTTAATTAATGTGATTTAATATTTAATCCATGTTTTATTAATTTGGGGTATTTCAATCTACCCCCCTTAAAAAGACTTCGTCCCGAAGTCTCTTAATCAAATAGGTAAGTATATATAAATGTATAGCTACCCATTGTTCCCATAATGTATATCTATGTGATATATCATTTACATACATCGTGTTGCGCTTATACAGCACATAGCCATCACGTTGTGGCGTTAGTTCAATCATATATGGATATAGGTGATCCATCAGCACCATCATTTCCTATCAGTTCTACCAACCCTGACAACCTCCCTGAGGTGTCCATAACATTCCATTGTTTCACATTCCATATCTAATGATTCATTTCGTATCTAGGCGATACCATATGTAATCATTCTATAAAGCAATATGAATACATATCACAAATAGCATAAGAAAAGTACTACACACATGGTGTACATACAATCATTCAAACAAGTATCTCATAAGATACATACATTCAAGTGTACATCACACACAAACAAACCAAACAACACACGCCCCGCGTACCAACCATAACCAACAAAACCAATTCACTGTATGCTATGCATACCAAATAATTCACATACTAACCAAACAAACCTCGTATGCCCCGCACACCACCAATTCTCTTTTTTTTGTATGCAATGCATATCAAACAGCCAAAACTTAGTGCACACATGTGCACAGCCAAGAGGCTCTACCCCCTAAAAAGGGTTACGCCCCCGTACCCCACAAGTATACAACAGCCGCTCAACAAGGAGCGCTGGATACTTGGCTCCCAAAGAGTTCTCCAACTCGTGGATTATCCTTATATCAGAGAGACGGGTATGACTCTAGCCCTTCAGGGTTCCACAATATATAAAAGGTGAGGCACTGATCTTTTTGTGCTCTCTCCCAAGTTCATTCTTATGGGCCCACTCGCTCCGTATGAGGTGTAGACCCATGAACAAAGGCTCAATTTGCCTCTTTTTTTCCATTGCTGTGAATCCACTGGTTTGGATCACTAGCATATATGCGTGTGTCTTCTCTCACTGACATTCAGTTTGAGGTGTAATATGACATTGGCTACTGTTAGTACTTAGTGCTTTGCACTTGTCTTTGTAATACTAAGACATACCAGCCTATATGTCCACAAAGATGATGTTTGTCATCCATGTCTCCTGGTGATTTGTTCCAGAGTAATACTCTGTTGTAGTTATCTCTTTTTCGTTTTTTTTTACACACTCTTGTTGATATCCACTTTATCTTTCTGCATTCCCATTAGATTAAGGGAAAATTCACGATATCCCCTGTTTTCTTTCGTAATTCACAATATACCCTGTGATTTTCGTAATTCAACTTTAAACATGCTTAAATGTTATCCAAAATTGATGAAACTTTACATGGACAATGCTAAAGTGTATATTTTTGTCCAATATCAAATTTAAGTTTTTTAATCTCACATGTGACCTGTGGGACCCAATGATTGTGACTGTTTATTGGGTCCCACAGGTCACATGTGAGCTTAAAAAACTTCAAATTTGATATTGAACCAAAATATAACATTAGCATCGTCCATGTAAAGTTTTATCAATTTTGGACAACATTTAAACATGTTTAAAGTCGAATTACTAAAACCACAGGGGTATATTGTGAATTACGAAAGAAAACAGGGGTATCTCGTGAATTTTCCCTTAGATTAATAACTGCGCGAGTGCAAAACCAAAACACTCAGTCATACAGAGTGCAGAGGCGTAAACGCTCAACAGCTAATATCCAATGAGGCAAATAGAAAAGATGTGCGAATTATCCTGTGAGTGGTACATTCCGAATCCACTGTTCCTTGAGCAAGGTTTCTGCTATCATATAGCTTTATCTTTTCTCCTTGCGTAGTCACTTGTTTATATCTATATCATCTGGTAGATTTCCTCTGGATTGCAAGCATTTGCTCGATCCTTATGAGGATTCTACATATTATCCGTCCATAACGGGTTTTCTGTTTCTTCTATTTTTTTTGGGTTCCTGTCCTTGAATTGTTTCCCTGTCTTCACTGTATACTGTCTACTGTTCTCTGTTTAAGGTTCTTTTTTTTCTAGCCCGTTGGTTTAACTACGGATCTTCTCGTCCATCTTCGAGGTAATATGTCTTACGGTCCGTAGTACGGAGTTGACTACTTCTCGTGTTCCTAACACTACTTGTCTACTTGCATGGGGTACCGTACTGATACATTACTACTGACTACTCTAATTACTACTGGATCACTACTACTATATACTTTCAGGTAACTCTATAACAGTGTCCCAACGGAGTGCGGTCGTCCCATGTCTCGTTTAGTAAACGGTAATGTCTGTCACACGGTTGTTGTGAAGTATTCTGTTGTCAATCTCCCTTTGATGGATATCCCTTTTTTGTTCTTCTTCTTTTTTTTTTTCTTCTTTTTTGCTTTTGTTTTTTTTGTCTAATAGTTCGTGTTATCGGTTATCCCTGTAATAAGTGTTATTGCCTTTGTGGCATCAGTGGTAATTCGTGCCATAGACTGGTATTATTCAACTTGGTGTAAGTAAAATCCGTGCTATATTAGCAAACTTGTTTCTCCTTTTTTTTTTGATCTCATTGAGTACAACACAATTTTCCTTTTTCTCCCTGTATTTTTTTTATCATATCTCATCCAAAGTTCGTATATGTCCCCTCATCCATGTAATTGGATGCATTGCAGATTGCATAATAGCTTGAGCAACTTGGCTCTTCACTTTCCAACCATCCTCACTGACGGTGGTGCATCTACAAGGGTATGCTTGTCCACGAGGACTAAACATGTATCACTAGTAGTGATTAGCATTTAAATGCGGGTATACACTGGTGGTATTTGGCTAATAAGCCATGTCTGAAAATTCCCAACAATTTAAACTGGTGTGGTTTACAGTCATAGTGGCTGTATAGTTTCCCTAGTTGCAGTGGTTGGACTAACAGTCCTTCCATAGTTGCATAGGTTTCTAATCTCAGGGTTTGTGTGAAAACGTTTGAAAAACATCTTTTTTTTTTGGTATATGTATAATAAAAGACTAAAAGGTAGTGTTGTTTTGCAGTTGCATTTGCAGTTGTTGTTACTGTTGCCGTTGCTGTTGCTGCACTTGCTATAGCAAGTGCGCAAGGCAGATGGAAATTTCAGTGGTTTACTGGTCATAGCGCTTGCATTAGCAAGTGCGTCATGCAGGTGGAAATTCTGGTTCAGTAATTCCGGACTCATTGACTCTACGTCATTTGAGTATTGCTACATGATAATGTAAGCATAAACATCCTGTTCATATGTATATCCGTCAAGGTTTAAAGCTTATAGGTACTGAGTACACACAACTAATCCCAAAGTCTTACACAAAAGGCGAGTGGTCAATGACACACTCCCACATTCTTATAACATAGTTCCTTCTAACATTCAAGGTAAGCACACAACATAGTAAGTAAACAAAGTCTTCCACCAGCGGTCTCATGGAGTTAGGGGACTCATGCCCTATCTACTCCCTTGCCCTTCAGGGCTCCAGCATCAGTAGATGTCTGGCCATCCTGACCGCCTCGTGGTACTCCAGATCCTCCAGCTGAGGTCTTCTGAGTATTCTTTGGTGGCCTGTAATTACGGCTCTCAGGGTTCATCCAGCACTCGAATTCCTTATGGCTCTCTTTCTTGCAGCACCGATAGACAACTTTGCAGCCTTCGCAGTCGACCCAGGATGGTCCCTCCCACAACGCTTACAATAAAAATGGCGTTGGGGCTGTCCGGTGCCTGATGATGGTATTTAGTTTAAGTGAATATCTGTTGATATAAAGGTTAAGGTCACAATTGAATTTTAAGAGGTAGGCGTTCTCACCCTTAGGAGGTGCAGATCTCAAAGGCTTAGCGTCTATAGTTGGGCCGGTCAACCGAAGGACGGGCTCTTTCCCTTTCTTTCCCTGGTGACCCTGCTGCCCTTTTTTTAAAGAATTTCTTGTTAAAGGTTTCGGGTCAGCATTCCTAAAGGTATTTAATATGGTAAACGATTTAGAATGGAATAAGTTCTTACTTCCCCTTCTTCTGGCTATTGCCTGAAGATGCTCCTCCATCCTCAGACTCTCCTTCGGGGTTCTTTCTCTCTTTGCCCCAAGAGTCTCTTCCCGAGTTTGGAGCATTAGCTCCGTCCTCGAGGCAGCCTCATAACACTCCTGGAATCTCCTTGGTAAGTTCTCACAAAGTTAATTGGTAATGTAGTAAGTAAAGAATTTTATGGCTTTCATGTTAGTACTTGGATGGTAGTGTAGAGGGTAGCACCCATCGCCATCTGAATGCGAAATAATAGTCCTCCCCGGAACTTCTTGACCTTCACGGTCTCTGAGTAATCCACCACCGGAAAGGAGTCCAGCGAACCAATGAATCGAGCGTAATACTCATCCACGGTCAGACCTCCTTGGGTCAGTGTCTCTGACTCCTGGCGCTTCTTCTGTTTGAGATGTGCTGGGTAGTACTTCCCTCTCAGCAACTCGACAAAGGCAGCCCACGAAAAGTCGGGCGTAGCCAGGTGATGGTCCTTGACCAACCTCCACCAAGTACTGGCTGCATCCTTCGGATGGAAAGCAGCAATGGCGACCTTCTTGTCGTCAGGTACTTGTAAGGCTTCATAGGCCTTCTCGTTCAACAATGTAACGCTCCAAAGCTACGGGGTCTGTTTCCCCGGAATATGTAGGTGGTCGGGTCTCGCTAACTGACTTCAGCCAGTTTTTTCCCTGGGCTGTGGCGGGTGGGCTGGTGCTCCTCCTATCTGAGTACCCAGCTATGCAAGAACGGCTGCAACCGTCTCAGCAACTCCTGGAATGCCGGGGTCACCGCCTCCACCTCTTCCAGAACCACGCCCTGTAGTTCCACCAGACATCTGTAGTACAGTATGTCACATAATTACTCGGTAAATTACCGTACACAACCAATAGATATTGAATTGCCTTAAGGCTAACCTGTCACGCAATTTGCGTTACTAGACACAGTATCTTTCTAAGACGAATCGTCTCGTAACTCCTAAATGTTTCCCAATATTTCCCAAGTCCTAAGCTCACTGTCTTAACCTACTTCTCGTCATCAGAGCGGTACTCCACTCTGATACCACTTTTGTAACACCCCTCTCCATAATCACGATATAATCTCTCACGTAGCAATAAATAAAACGTCTCGCAGCGGAAAAATAAATAACAATTACAAAACTCACTCGGGTGTCACGGCCGTTACTCGCCCATGCGAGCAACGCAGCCAAACTACATCCAACTTCCAATACAAATAAACTACTAACCGCAGTGATAACGAGAAATTCCTATACATCATACTAAATCCATAATCCATAAACTTCGACCAGTGAGCGTCTACCCAATCCTGAAAAATACATAACCTTACCATAAGACCATACACCATCTTCATTACTATACAACATCTCCAATTACCCTGTTCCTGCTCTTCAGCTCCGACAATGATCAACAACCTGAAATGGTGTAGTATCAGCGATAGACGCTGAGTATGCCGGGCCTGGACCCTAATGGTCACTTGTCATTTTAACCATCTTATTATTAGGTCGGTTTCATGCTTTGCCTTTTTACAGTTATAATCAAAACTGAAGCATAAAATGTATAATATATATTATCAACCATCCAAATATCCATAATCATTTAACCGTCCATCCAATCCAAACATTCATTTAATATTCCATACAACATTTATATATCGAACGTATCGAGAAATAACAATATAATGTACAATGTACATTCGCCGTAGCGTACAGTTTTCATATTTAATTTACCTTAGCCTTGTAGGCTCCATCCAACCATCAACACACAATAAAATAACCACAAGTATAACCAATGAACAACAAAGCGAAACAACGAGAATAATAAACAAGTATTAAGTCTCATCCATAGTATTGTTCGCCACTGTATAAGTCTCAATTGTTTTAGTTGTTCAGTTATACCTAGTGACAATGTCTCGTTAAAACGACATGTCTCTAGTTACCCATATATTAGGGCGGGTCACCCACGGCAGTAGCCACTCCAACGGTAGAGTCTCCGACCAACGAGCCATTCTAGCTCACGGGAAATTTCTTGATACTTACGGACCCGTATGCGGACATCCTGGTATCGTTTTTGTGATCACAGCGCGCACCAAGAGCCACATCCTCTTGGCTTTACTTCCATTCCATTAATTAATTAATTATACCATCGCATCGCATTACCAAATTTTCTAACACAGCAGACTAAGGTCATTAGTCCAATCCAGAGTCTGTAAACTCGGGATCCAGTGCTAGATACAAGAGCGGCGTATAGAAAGGCCAATGCTCCGTATAAAAGTCTCAGATAATATGTATATGTTATTATCATAGTGCTACAACGTTTTACTTACGTTCCTTATATTTCATATAAGATAGCACCATAGCCGCTAGTTCGTTTTATATATATAGGTTCATATATACGAACCAATACTGTTAACTCAACAACAGTAAATAATAAGCAGCTATAAATATACAGTTCATGCATATTAATTATCACATTCAGACAAACAATCTTATCATAGATCACACAGATGTCTGAACTGAGGAAGCCCTCAGGGACAATCAAAGACTCATAACAACATACAAGTTATATCAACCAAATCCGAGCCCAAGGAGCAACCTTAGGACAACTCGGATCAAACCCTTTACATACCGTTCACCCTGACTGTATTACGGTGGAGTATGAATCAGCAAGATCCTACGCTCCGTGTAGTCCGTTAGCTCGTCAAGCGTCCTTGTCAGAAGTATACTCTAAACAGTAATAAAACTATAAGTCAGTCTCCATGACTAACTACATCCGGTATTTCCGAATAATAAGTAACCCCGACAGTTCACCCCTGTTTTCTACAGTTGTTGTTACGGGTTTCTCTAAAACAGACGTTTTGTTACGTAAAACTCATACGTCACTTTTCAACTGTTAAGTTTAGTTCGTCGTATTTCTTTTAAATCTTATCCACCATCTAGTTTAGGTATATAACCTATAGTTGCATGTATGCATGCATGATTTTTTATATTGTATTATTTTTCCACCATTCCTTATCATACCATGTATTATATAATTCATTATCTTTAGCAATTAGTATTTGCATCCCAAAAACTCATAACATATAGTTTGTAACTATATTTTTTTTAAATAACCACCACCATTAAATCATATGGTTTCCAAAATATATGTCCACCTTATACACATTATCCTTGTGTATGTATATATTTACCACGTAGGTAAGTTTCATGAGTTTAATAAACTCTTATATTTCATGTTACTTTTTATCATCTTTGTTAGTTGTGTTATTATTTCCCATTAGTTGTATCATATTGTACAACTTATATTAAGATTATTATCCTAACATGTAGCATTTTATGTTGTATAATCACAACTCCTATGGTTTATTCCATAAACACCTTAGTTTATAAATCCCATTTATTTATAGTTTGTCACATTATTTTATGTGAGTACCCTTCCTTATATTAATTCCATTAAACCACCTTAATACCATATAATTGTCATAACATTTATGACATTGTAGACCATAGTCTAAAATTCATTTTCCAACTCTTATTAACTCGGTATAGCCCTTAACTTTATTTAAATTCCGTTTGACCACATAGCCTTATGTAATGTTATACCATATTCTAATATCATTTGATATGATATTTTTATTTCCCTTAACTTATAACCTATAGTTTTTATACAAAACTATTTATTATTGTCTCTTAGGCACCATAAGAAAATCTTATTTTTCCATAAACCATAGTTTCCTTAATTTACAAAATCACCCTTAAATCATACCATGTTATATATCCATTAATATAACATTTCTAACTTATAAAAGAGCATAACCTATGGTATTTTTGTAAATTCCAAACAGCCCTTGTGCTGTTTTATAATTGCCATTTGGCCCTATTTATAACATATAGTTTTATAATATCATTAAACCATATATTATACGCATATCTTATTAAATACTCTTATACAATTCTAAAGGTCTCCAAATTCCACCAAAGGGTTATAAATATCCTTATTAAATACTCTTGTTCATATACAGTTGATATGCTTCTGCATCGGGATGAGATCCGTCTCCAACAACGCTCCAGAATCAGTTGGCTTTGGCAGGTGATAGGAATAATAAGCAATTTTTCAATAAGTTCAGGGCCCGCTCACGTCGTAATGACCATTTATTTCTTTCCTCACCTTCGGCCCGCCTGCAACCTCCTGGGCCGGTGTAGAATATGTGGCTCGTCTTTCTTTCAAGAGCTTTTTACAACTACAGCACCTCAGGCAGACCCGCATCTTCTGGCATGTGTTGAGGATCGTGTTCCTCTGGAAAGTTATCAGCCCATGGGCCAGCCTTTTACTCGAGCAGAGGTGGTTGCAGCTTATAAGCAGTTGAATCCATCCAAGGCCCCTGGGCCTGATGGTATTAATGGGGTTTTTCTTCGCACTTATTGGCCTATTATAAGTGAAGATTTTATTGCCACAGCGTTACAGTTTCTTAACACTGATGCTTTGCCCTTGGAACTCAATCACACTCATATTGCTCTCATTCCAAAGAAACCTGGGGCCACCTCTATTACAGATTTTCGACCCATTTCCTTGTGTAATACAGTTTATCGCGTCATTTCCAAGGTTCTTGTCAACCGGGTTCAGCATGTTCTGCCAACAGTCATCTCTTCGAATCAGGGAGCTTTTGTGCAGGATCGTTTAATCTCAGATCAGGTGCTGCTTACTCATGAGATTCTTCATCTGATGCGCACTTCAAAGGCCCACATCCGTGGTTTTTTTGCGTATAAGGTGGATATGTCAAAGGCTTTTGATAGGGTGGAATGGTCTTTTGTCTTGGACGTTTTGGCTCGTATGGGTTTTCATCCGGTTTGGATTCAGGTTGTTCGTAAGTGTCTTACAACAGCCACCATGTCTGTGCTTATCAATGGTTACCCGGGTGATACATTCCGACCAGAGCGTGGCCTACGCCAGGGTGACCCTTTATCGCCTCTACTCTTCATTTGCTGCATGGAGGTTTTGACGTCTGCCATTACTCTTTCTGCTCAGGTGAACCAATTTCAGGGCTTTTCCTTTCCTGGTCTCCCCTCGCCAATTACTAGCCTTCTGTTCGCAGATGACTGTATCTTATTTGGGAAGGCTTCGACCCCGAATGCTCAAGCTTTGGCTAACATCCTTGATGATTTTAAGCAGGCCTCTGGCCAAAGTATTAATGTTGACAAGTCGGCCATTATGTTTTCCTCTCTTCTCCGCCCTGATATTCGCCAGGGAGTTGCGGGAGTGCTCAGTGGTCGTCCGGTTCGGGATTTGGGCATGTATCTGGGTTTCCCGGTACAGGTGGGGCGCAATCGCAAGGGAATCTTTGCTTATATTAAGGACAGGGTTGCACGCCGTATTCAGGGTTGGTCTTCTAATACATCTCAAGCAGCGCATCTCAATCTTATCAAGTCAATTTTGCAGGCCATTCCGACGTATGTGATGTCTGTTATTGCTTTACCTCAGTCGGTCCTCACATCCATTAGGCGTATGATTTCACGTTTCTGGTGGAGTGGTTCACCAACTACGAAAGGTATCCACTGGACGAAGTGGGAAGCTCTTTGTCTTCCTCTTTCTTCTGGTGGTTTGGGTCTTCGTGACTTGCGCAGTTTTAATCGTGCGCTTCATGCCAAGCAACTATGGCGCATCTTAACCAACCGTGAGTCGTTATTGTCTCAGTTCTACACGGCCCGTTATTGGGCAACGGCCCTCTTCAGCTTCTTCAGCCTTTATCTACCGCAAGCCCCGTCTGGCGCGCTCTCCTTGGTGTTCGGGATTTGATACAGGTTGGGGCCCGGCGCAGAATTGGTAATGGTCTTTCTACTGCCATAAGTGATCGATGGCTTCCTTCCAAGGAGGGAGGCATGCCTTTTCTTTGGTCCATTCCACCATGTCACTGACAGGCTTCTGTGTCTACTTTGATGCTTTCTCCTTCTGCCTGGAATGTTCCTCTACTTCGGACCATTTTCCACCCACACGATATTCAGCATATTTGTAATGTGCAATTGCCTGCTGATGTGCTCTCCCCTGACTCGTGGTTCTGGGGCTTGACCAGTTCAGGTCTTTACTCGGTTAAGACGGCTTATCATTGTGATGTTGCGCTTTCTCGACAGGCTCGTCCCTCTACATCTTCATCGAGTCCTTCAACCCAGGGTCTTGCCACTAAGCGTCTTTGGGCACTGGACTTGCCTCCGCGCATCCGTTTGTTTGGCTGGAAGCTGTTGCATAGAGCAGTGCCTTGCCGGGGTGTGTTGGCTAATCGGTTGCATCGTCCTGATTTGGCAGCTTGTGCACTTTGTGGTGGCGATGAAACCCTCCTCCATGCTTTCTTTACCTGCCCATCTGCCACCCCCTTTTGGGACCGTCTACGCATGTCTTTCGCTCCGCCCGCTGGGCCCGATGCGGTTTTCATCGACTGGTACACTCACTCTTGCGCAACCATGTCTCGGACCAGCCTGTCCTTGCTCACGTCGCTTCTTTGGCGTCTATGGTATGCCCGCTGTCAGTTTTCGCATGGACGTGTGACCACTTTTGAAGCAGGATGGTTTCAGGCAGACAGTTTTTTTCGACTAAGCTCAGCTGCTACCGGGTTGTCTCACTTGCCCACTTTGGTGGATGCAAGAAGCTCCCATCCTTCATGGGTGGAAATATCAGTGGATGCAGGCCTTGATCGGTTTGGTCGTTATGGCTTAGCAGCAGTGGCAATGCAACATGGTTCTATTATTGGTGCCGCAGTTATGGGTGGTCATACAACGCAAGATCCTTCACCTTCACATATGGCAGGCAGCGGCCCTGCTTCTGGGTATTGATCTTGCTAAGCGTCTTCATTTTACCCACGTTCGCCTCTTGACAGACTGTAAAAGTGTTGTTGACCACCTGACAGCCTTTGGGCCCTCGAGCCTCCCAGACTGCACTCAGCATTTGCTCAATGAGGCCATAGCAAATTTAGCACCACTTGTAGACTTCCTATGCTTTCACGTTAATAGACTATATAATTTTAATGCCCACAACCTAGCATCTTATGCTAGTAAGCATCAACTCCCGGCGAGTTGCTGGAAGTCTTCCTATGCACTCACATTGTGTTCTTAATATTAATATAATCGTTTTGCTTCAAAAAAAAAAGACAAGTTGTATTCGATATCTAATAACGGCTTATATTGTTTTATAAGCAAAAGCCGCATCTCATCCAACGGTCATAAATGAAGAATTCAACTTCATTAAGTGGACTGTCCCCATTCCATCGAATTCGAAGCTCCTATCCTTCCAGCGCATTCCTTGCCCATTTTTTTTCCTTTTTCATTTTACTGCGTCGCCTCTGGTTTCTTCCTTCCCACCATTCTCCCTATCCTCCCACCCTGCCTCCTCGGCTCCACCTACCCAGTCGACCTCTTCAAGCTGCGATACCTGCCCTTTACTTGAATGGCGACTCTTCTCAGGACTCCCACCTTCCGAACAACCTCGCCATTTGTAGTCCCCGTACCTTCCAAGTCGGTCTTTGCTTCTTTCTGCACCAGTTACAGCAAGAGAAGCAACAACGAAGCTAGAAATTGTAGCCTCTATTCTCAATTTCTTCCTCACAGGATGCGTGGCAATGGTAGGTTTCAAAAGCTTGTCGCTTTCGCTTCGTCTGGAGAGGCCACTGAGACTGAAATGCCCCCAGAGCCGGAAATTCAGGTACATGTTTTATTTACTGTCATATTACATCGACCGAATCGTGGTTGTGGACCTGTGGTGGTGCTAACCGTCTATCTCTTTTACTCGCTGCTCCGAAGTGATGAAGCGCTCGGTCTTTGTTAATATATATATCTAGTTGCTGCTCTTGGTCATTGCTTATCATCGAACTTTCGCTCATGGCTACCAGTCATCTCCAGTATTAGTAAATCGCCTTATGCTCTGTCTACTTGTAAAATGGTTTTTGGGTAGGCCTCGTGGGCATTGAAATAAAGATATGATCTTGGGGCATGTTATTAGATTGGATGCTGTTGCTTACTTAGAGTTCCTTGAATAGTTTTATGTTAAGATTGTTTTAGATGGGCTTGGTTTTTAAATGCTCGATGCTCTCCGACGCGATTAGGCTCCAGAAGCGATGTGTGATGCATGAGCCGTCGATGCGAGCGCATCCTGTGATGTGATGTTTAGTAAAAATCACATCTAATTTTTTGTAGATAACATTTTATACATATGAAGTAATTTTTTGACACAATGGAATAAAAACCTTCAAACATAAGTCTAAAGTAATCAAGTGTCAAAGTATTCAATCAAAACAACATAAGAGAACAAAAACACAAGTCCGAAGTAATCAATCCACACAAGAGAATAATAACTTTTAAAGATAACAAACTTCATATGAGACTACATTTAGATATCACCACATGAATCTCTTGGATGTCATCAACACAAGATCAACTAAATCATTTTCAACGTTAGGATCTTCAATATCCTCTTCAAGTTCTTCCTCCTTCTCATCACTCAAGTTAGTCCTAGTAGAAGTACATGCAAAAGCAACATTTTTTCCTCTAGAATTTGAAAGACTTTCCCTTTCCTCTTTAATGATATAGTTTTTTAGATTGAATCATTAACCTCTATGAGTCTCATAATCATCTCATATCATCAATTGTACACATACAAGGCTCATTCAAGCTTTAAGGTCATTTCTGATGTCCGTGTGTTTTATATTGCTCTCAACCCAACAATAAGTGCATAGGGTCAAATAGATTGATATATGAGCAAGCAGAAACAAACAACAATGTAAACGGAGATCAGACGAAGAAGTTATGGCAAAAACAAGTTTACGCAAGATCAGGGTGCATCAGGGGTCGCATTGGGCGCATCACAGCGCATCGGAGCGCATCACGATCGCATCTTGACAAAAAACGCCTCGCTGCCATGGATGGATGGGGTGGTCGCATCCCATTGCATTCGCATCAGGCGCATATTATGCTTGCATTTTAAAACAAAGTGCCCACATACAGGCATGCAGCTGAATAATCAGTGAATGAAAGAGCTCAGTGCAATTAAAGGCTAATGAAATAATTTTCAGTGACAAGATTTTTCTTATTTTTCTTCTGGCTTGTGGAAAACTGATTGATACTATCCTTGCTTAGCTACCATTGAACTGCTGCGGGATGGATAAATAGGTTAAGTCAGCAATAAGTTCTTACCAGAACCAGATGGACCCAATCAACATCCACTTACAAGCAAAGACTTCTTAAGCTAGCTTTATGCGCAACATCTCTCGTCTCTTGTTAATTGGTTTGTTGAATTTTTTTGTATGAATTATCCCCCCCGCTCGCTTGACTTCATTTCTGATCATCAGTCTTCTTTTTTTTAAAAAAAAAAAAATCTTGGATCAACATATTAAAAAATCTCTATGGTTACTGAGGATGATGTTAATACCCCACCAGTAACAAGAGCTCCTCATGTTTGGCCGCCTCTACTATTTGTGGGACTTCTTGTTTGACCGCCTTAATCAATCATAGGTTTCCATGAACTGACTCATCCCATCAGGCACCTGGACGTTCCATAGTTATTATCACTACCCATGTGAATTTAATCTGTTCAAGTCAAGGTTTCAAATTGGTTATAGATGAAAAGAAGTTGTGGCACTCTACTCGCTTGACTTGGTTCTCGACATCTTTAACCACACTCAGTCTGAAACCTGAGATGCAATAACACCGGGGTTACGAGTTTACTGCTCTTTTCTTCATCAGATAATGTCGGCGTGTCTTTCTCTTGGTTCAGTGACTCACATGTATGTGCTTGCTACTTGTTCAAATTAAAGAGCGCACATTGAATTATGTATGCTCCACTATGAGGATCAAAGTAAAATCATGGAAGTTATCGATGGCCTGCATGAGGGCAATGTAGACTTTTTTAGTCATCTGTTTTCTAGACTCTACGAGGTTCATGCTTTAGACACGTACATAGATTGCATGTATAGTTCCGACCCTTCTGTGGTTCCATCTTTTTAGACTTCTCATGAAATGAATTGAAACTTCCTTAGATTAGGCTGTCCTGCTCTTCTTTTGCTTAATTGAAATTTTCTAAGGATCTAATCCATCATTCTGTTCTTCTGTGTGATCAAAACTCATCTTTTTTACTTGCAAAAACCGTTTTAACTGCATTACATTCTGAGCATTATTGATGTTAAGTCATGCCCATTGAAGCATCCTTCTGAGCTTTGTAAGAGCTAATGAAAAAGTGTGTATATGTTTGTAATTGACACGCTTGACTAAAGGGTGATATTTCAGATAACACTGTCAGTAGTTTTCTATCTCTAGTTAAGGCATTAGACATTAAACGGTTACTGCTCTTTGTTTGTTTATAACATCGGGAAAATACAGCAATTGGATTCAGTATATGGGTGTCATATTTCTTGCTAATAGCCTAATATGCTGGTTTTCTATGTTATATGTGGGTTGACGTAAACCCATTTGATAGAAAATCTAGTACACAAAAGTATACGTACAAGTGTCAGTAATGACTTCTTCGGACCTGTGACCTGTACAACAATGTTTTCACTTGTTATGATTGTTACTGTCCTGCGATATTTCAGATAACACTGTCAGTAGTTTTCTATCTCTAGTTAAGGCATTAGACATTAAACGGTTACTGCTCTTTGTTTGTTTATAACATCGGGAAAATACAGCAATTGGATTCAGTATATGGGTGTCATATTTCTTGCTAATAGCCTAATATGCTGGTTTTCTATGTTATATGTGGGTTGACGTAAACCCATTTGATAGAAAATCTAGTACACAAAAGTATACGTACAAGTGTCAGTAATGACTTCTTCGGACCTGTGACCTGTACAACAATGTTTTCACTTGTTATGATTGTTACTGTCCTGCTTTCTTACAAGTTTTGGTAGTGACTCAATAAAAACTTGTTCTTGGACCAAGGGGTCAAAAAACAATGTGTTTTTGTACATTGTATTCCCATGGGAAAAATGAAAAATGCAATCTTTTTGCTTGGTGTCTCTTCTGCCTATGGATAATTATGGTTGCCTGCATTTGACCTTTGCTTAACTGCAAGTAAAATTACTTGCATGTGAGTTCTGAGAAATATCTCAGATTTTGTGTTAGATTATGTCCTCTGTATTTTAATGCACATCGTCTCCTAATCTTTTCATTTGTTCTCTTGTATTTTGAACAGGAAGCTGTGGAGGAGGAAGCTGGTCCTAATGCTGGGGAAGATGGTAGAAATGTTGATGTTGAACCTGAACCTGAAGCTCCTGCTTCTCCCATTATAACTTCGTTAGAGTTGTACCGAGAAGCTTTGAAAGAAAATGATGAAGCTAAACTTGCTGAGGTGGAGGCATTCTTTAAATCCATTGAAGATGAGAAGAACAATCTTGAAAACAAAATTATATCCTTAGCAGAAGAATTATCATCAGAGAGGGATAGGGTTCTCAGAATCAGCGCAGACTTTGACAACTACAGGAAAAGAACAGAAAGGGAGCGCCTCTCTGTTGTGTCAAATGCCCAAGGAGAGGTTGTTGAGAATCTGCTGCCTGTTTTGGATAACTTCGAGAGGGCTAAATCGCAGATCAAAGTGGAGACAGAAGGAGAGGAAAAAATCAATAACAGCTACCAGAGCATTTACAAACAGTTTATGGAGATATTGGTTGCTATTGGTGTTGTCCCTGTGGAGACAGTGGGCAAAGCTTTCGATCCATTGGTAATTTCATCATCTTGAAGCTCAATTTTTTTTATAGCAATTGGTGTTTTTTTTTCTCCTTGAAAATTACGTTTGCTTCTGTGGGATGGTAGATTTGGGGGAGACGGGGTGTCGTAGTCAGTTCACTGTATAATATGGTGATTGTCATACTTTCTCCGGGTCAGTGCAGGTGGAAAACCAAGTTGGCTTGAACATCCGTCGAATAATTGACATGCTTAGTCAGCGGTTTTCAGGTTTTTTGAAGACCTGGGAACGCAACTAATAAGTCTAGCCAGTGCTCATAATTCAAGCCAACTTGGTGAGTACAGTAGTAAACAGTGTTTGTCTGAGAAGAGTTGTGATCACTATCATAATATATTCCACAGTAACCGCTTGATTGGACAAGCAAAGTAGCACAAACACCCTCCGTGAATTTTGACGGTCTAATCTTTTCCGTATCTAATTTAAATTCTGGCAACAGCTGCACGAAGCTATCATGAGAGAGGAGTCAACGACATATGAAGAAGGTATCGTACTTGAGGAATATCGTAAAGGCTTTAGACTTGGGGAAAGGCTTCTTCGACCTTCAATGGTGAAAGTATCTGCCGGTCCAGGGCCTGCAAAACCCGTGGAATCAGAGTCACCTACGCAATCTGAAGAAGAAGCTGGTAACAGGGAAGATGTTGGCGGTGAAGTTGATGATCCAACAGGCCTATGAACCTGAGCTTTTTTTGTAGATGGAGCAGATAGTGAAGAAGAGATGCGTTATTCATGTATTAAAACTTGAAGGGTCATTTTTGTTGTCTTGGCTCCCCAGAAAAAAGTTGCTAGATTCTTCCTGAGATTCTGTATTTTTATAGTATATTTTTACTTACAAATATGTCTTCAACGGATCTCAAGGACTCTAGATTTAAGTATTTATGGTATGCCATGCCTTTCCCGGAGGATAAAATGTGGGGAAGGGAACAAACCATAGAATGTGTTTTTTGGGAATGTTAAGGGAAATGAGTGAGTTTTCATTGTCGCGACTTATGGTCATTGCATTTGCTGTTTCCGGTAGATTCTGGGCAAATGTATGCATGCTGTTCGGAGCGGCGTGGCCGCAAGCTTGGAGTGACGGAAAATATTTGCTGATTTAACAAGTTCCACGCTTAGACTCATTTTGATGCCGTGGGGCCTTAGGGCATTGTTTCCCCCCTAAAAAATAAAATGATTCTGTAATGGTTTGGAATTCATAAAAAATAAAAATGATGAATCCATCATTTAAAATTGTAGACATTAATGGGGTCATCAATCTCGAATTGAAAAGCCCATATTAAATTCATATTGGTAATTGGACCGTTTGCTAATCAGCTTAATATTTGATACTTGTAAAGGTATAAAAGACTAATATGCCCATGCATGATTGCCCCATTATCATCCTCATTGATTCCATCTATTTCTTCTCCATTGTCTCGCTTCACCTTCCTAGCTGTATATCTTTTTTTTTTTTTGAATTTGACCCTACCATTCCCCCTATCTTATCTCCCCCTTATCTTATCTCCCCCTTGTTGTTCTCTTTTGCATGAAGAGCGAACCCGTTTTGAGTGTCTACCTCTTTCCAGAGTGAGTCTCCAAAGAGATGCTGACATCTACGTTCAATGTAAAGAAACTAATTTTAGACATGGACCAACAAAGGCTGTCCCAAACCGAGCCAACGCACTTCTGACGCGAATACCCACGTTCAAGAGCAAATAAGAGGCCCGAGTGCACGTTCTCTTCAAAATTACTAGGGTTACCCTTTATGGAATGACATTTTCCCCACCAGAAGACCAACAATCGAATAATGAGCTCTAAAAACTAGGCTCCAGGAAGCTTAAGAGTGCACCAGTCAAGCCAATACCCTAGGGATGAAAAGAGATCATGAGGAAGAAGAAATGGGAGCCCGAGGCGATCAAAATTGCGCCACCAAGGCCTAACGAAGGGGCAGACATAAAAAGAATGACTTATGAGTCACTAGCCCCAGAAAGATTACACCGGGGTTGACAATTTGTCGAATACGAAGGGATTCCCCTCACGCTAGGGCACCAGACCAAAATCTTCACCCAAAGATTTCAATTCTTGGAGGGAGATTACAGAAGTGGAGCAGACAGAGAGCTGGAGAGATGAACTTACTAGGAGATGAATCAGAAGAGTCTGGATCAGACTCTAACTTGGAGAGGAGATGATAGCCAGACTTAACAGAATACTCCCCATTCTTTGTGAAGTTCCACATGAGAAGATCCAAAACAACTATCATTTGGGAAGATCGATGTGCCTTCAATAGCATACCAGCCAACCGGGTCAACAACTGCTTTAAGGCTAAATAGGTCCCACTTACTGGAGCTTTGATCAATAAAATCATGAACTCGGGCTTCCTCGAGACTGGTGCGAGGATTAGAAACTAGTTTGTAAGAGAATGACCGTTGGTTTCAAGAAAACATGGGGGCTCTGCCTTCCTTTTCAGCAGTTTTCATTTCCGTTATAAACATATGTTCATTTTCTATACCCACCATATTCCACTTTCATCACAACCCAAAATTTCTCTTCATCTCATACAATAACTGTCCTAGATATACCTTGGACATGTGTCTAGTACTATCCTACCATCCTCCATGTCCCCCAGGTGTTGTGGATCTTAACAGCTCTTGTGGTATTCGCTGTTCTTGACATCTTAATTTTAAAAATTTCATTTATTTTATGTTTTAGCATGGCAACCTTATCATTTATTCCCGAGCCCATCGAATGTGTTGAAATTTTATCAGAACGGAGACCCCGGAGCTTGCTCCACCTTCTCCTATGGCTTCAGGGCCACATGACAATACATTAATGGCCTATTTAAAATTAAGAGAAGAAAATGAGGAAAAATAATACAAGAAAAAGGAAAAACATGTACGCTCCACACACAAGAGGCTGAATGTAGGAGGAGAAGAAACAATTTTTTTTTCAAAACGTTAAAACTCACAAAATATAAGTGTAAAAATAAAACAAATTATACCATTGTTCATCATTTTTTGTGCTCTTCGAAACAAGATGCATTATGGATATGTTTTGGTAAACTTAAAATTTTATGTTTTTAGAATAAGTATATATTACGTATTTTTAAAGTGAATCTTCTTTAATAATAAAATGAACCTTATACATTAACAAAATGAATCTTCTCTAAGATTTACTTTTATTAAAATTCACTTTTAGAAAAACAAAGGATCTACACTATTTTAAGTGAAGGTTCACTTTTCTTAAATATACGATTCATATTTTTTGAATATTTGATTAACTTTTCTTCAATAGAATATTCACTTTTAAATAAATGAAAGGTTCATATTATTCTTGTATAAATTTGTGATAAGATTCACTTTTCTTAAACATTTGATTGGCTATTTTTTAACAAAATATTCACTTTTCTTAAATGAAAGATTCATATAGTTCTCGCATAAGTTTGTGATATGATTCATTTTTCTCAAACATAATTCACTTTTCTTAATTAAAAGATTCACTTTATACTTAAACATGTGATTCACTTTTTTAAAACAAAATATTCACTTTTCAATAAACCCTTAACTACAAACTCTAAAAAACTGTTGAGTTAGTGACGACAATATAAAATGTAGAACTAATACGAAAAAGATTACCCTACATTCCCCATAACACCGTAAAACCACCCTAGGAATGCTAAAAATGTCGAAGACATTTTTAGGGTTTACAGTGTAGGGATTAGGTCTAACGACCCTAAACCACAAACCCTAAAAAACTGTCGAGTCAGTGACAACAATATAAAGTGTAGAACTAATGCAAAAAAGATTACCCCTTCTAGAGGTGCTCAAAACCTGTCCGGCCCGGTGACCCGACCCGGCCCGGCCCGGAAAAAAGCCCGGTAAGCCCGAACCCGACGGGCTGTTCGGGCGGGCTTGGACAAAAAAATGGGCCCGAATAAAAAACCGGGCCGGGCCGCGGCAAATTTTCAAGCCCGCGGGCCAAGCCCGCCCGGCCCGGTTTTCAATATTATTATTATTTTTTAAAAAATATATATAAATAATGTATATCTTATATTATTTGATATAATACATATATCAAAATTATATTAAATATACATATAATATAAAATTGTACTCAAATTTATATATATAATGATTTTGAAATTAAATATATATTTTTTAATATTTTTTATGTTAAAAATAAAAATAAGCAAATAACCGGGCCGGGCGGGCCGGGCACCGGCAGAGCTGGAAAAAAACCGGGCCTAGCCCGGCCCGGCCCGAAGATATAAAAAACCGGGCCCGGTCTCCATGAGTAGGCCCGACGGGCCCAAAAAACCTCTCTGGCCCGGCCCGAACCCGGCCCGCCCGCCCGAATGATCACCTCTAACCCCTCCCCCCCCCCCCCCCCAACACCCTAAAAACCACACCGGGAATTGTAAAAAAGTCGAAGGGTTTGTAGTGTAGGGTTTAAGGTCTAACGACCGCTAATCAATTTTTAACAACCTTTGATTCACTTTTCTTAAACTTAAGATTCACAATAAATCTTAAAACATATGTACATACAAAACATTTAAAATTTATCAAAACATATTCATATTTAGTCTTATTTTAAAGAACTCACATTATGATAAACAACGGTATAATATTTATATTAATTGGAATTATATCTAATAAATTATAATATTTTAAAATTATATAAAAATACAAAACCCAAATGACAAAATAAGTACCACCTTTGCCAGATTCGAATTCACGGGTCGTCATGCACCCAACTTCAAAGAAGATGATATACGAGCTATTATTCACATGATGTATAGACAACATTATGTATATATACCAGCGACCTTCAAAGGGATCAGCTAGCCCTTTGCCTGTATAGAGAAAAGCGGCTATACGACTTAAAAAATACTATAAGGGAACTGTGGGCACACATTGAAAATTTATCAATACATTCAAGTTTGATATAATGGACACGAGATATGAGTTTTGAGATTCCTGCCTTTCCTCTATTTTACAATCAAGTAGTCAGCAGATTGTCGTCATCGAGATTGACACAACTGTGGATTGATTGGGGCAAGTGCCCTTAATTATAAAAAAAAGATTGACACACCCTTGGATCTTGAACTGATTAAATGAGTGGGCTGGTTTCGGGCCAGACTTAGAAAAAAATTTAAATCCGTCAAACTTGTTTCTAATATTTAGATCTGGTTTTTTAATATTTGGATCCGAGTCGGGCCAGACCCACTCTTTTTCTGGCTCTTCTGTTACTTGACCCATCGACCCGATTTTTTCATTTTTATCAATAATTAATAAAACTCTAAATAAAAATTTATATATCACATAAAATATATATTATTATATATATATTAATATTATAGTATATATTTGAATTCGGGCTGGATCGATTTTAATTTGGATCTAAAATTTTACTGGATTTCGGTTTGTGTTTTAATTCGGGTCTAATTTTTTGTTTAAGTCCACCTGAACTTTTTTCTAAATCCAGTTTTTGGGCTTTTTTTCATGTCGGATCGGATCAGATCACTGAATCAGGAAGGGTTTTGATTAGCTCTACTTGAATCATATATGTCTCTATAATATTTGCACAAAGAGCTCATGCACTCATTTTTTTTGAAGTAAAGGACCAAATTTTATATTATATTTCAAACGTTGTGGATATTGCACACATTTGGTCCTTCACCTCACAAGACACAAAATATGAGACGGCATATGAATCGTAGATCGTGCAAGCTAGGCGATCGAGAATTTCAATTTCATCGCTCTACATGGATGTAGGTTTCTTTTACGACTAATTTGTCAGGAATGAGTTGTGCTTATCTCTTAACCTCCCCCATTTGTCATTCATTCTATGATTTAACTTTGAACATCGAATTTCTCAACGATCTCTCATAATGTCGAGCTAGATACTATTTTAGAGGTACATACAAATTATGTTGAAATAAATATATTAAAAAGTAAACAAAACATTACAAAAGTAAAATATGTGGAATGTATAGATTAAATCAATGATTGTATCTCACTTTTTTAATCCGTAATTGACTGATATATATGTATATATATTATTATAGGCCTGATCTTAAGAATGCAGTACAGCTACACAATGCTATTTTAGAGGTCAAACGTAAACATAATTGATCAAAGAATATACATACGGATAGTAGTACGTTTGCCTCTTCTAGACTTATATTTATTAATATTCACATACATTGAGAAAGACGCGTTTGTAGAACAAGATAGGATCAAATAACATTCGATCTGCTCGACAGGCGGGCAAATCATTCCATGCATGACTTAACATGTACTGTTAATAAAAAAAAGCAAGCAATTGAATTCTGACTTTTAATACCTTAGAGGGAAGAGGTTTTTCTTAAAATAAATTAGTAGATGAGGAAAGCTGTAGCAAAGACCTTAATCTTCTGCATACATATATGTGTAGTAGATGAGGACAGCTGTAAAAAAACATTTAAAACTTATTTATGTGTAATTTACCTTTCACAATGAATCAAGAATTCCACTCCGCGTTACATTATGCGTGCTATATATATAATAATCTATCTAATACATGATTCCAGCATGATAGCGAGTCGACCCACTAATATCTTTTATTATATCTGGACAACTTTCCTAATGTCAACACACGATCCGTAGTTATATAAAAAAAGACACTATATATAAATCCTGGTTTTAGAAACACTATCTCCTCCTCCTATTTATTTTTTTCTATTTTTCCTATGTAAATTCTTTCATTTTTTTGGTCTGACACCCGGTCCGTCCTATTGGACTATAGATCTAGATGGATAGATTCCAGTTTCCTCCCAATAGCTGTTGCCGGATCAAACCGTGGTTCTCCCTACCAAATTCAGTCTCAATCACCACTGATCTAACGGGGTATTAGTTGTAAATTCCTCCTATGAACCTCTTTCATTCCCACTTTGACGGGGTTTTCTCCATTTTCTTTTATCATTTTTTTTTACAACAC